>CM053785.1:555079577-555679577 GCA_028749045.1 Cupressus sempervirens | reverse complement strand
AAGCTGAGCAAAAAGTTAGTTGGAGCTGAGTGAAAGTATTTTCTAGTGGATGCCAAGCAAACTAATAGGTGGAAAGCAAGTTAGTAGATCTTGAGTAACACAGTATGTGCCGAGCATCAATAAATTGATAATGTCGAGCTGCTGCATTATGAAAAATATCAAAGATTGGCCAAATAAAAGCTGACAAGTTTATTTTCTTGGAACTTGTGAATCAGGAGGAAGATAAGATTGATGAGCTAGAGGCACATAATCTTATGTAAACCATTTTGGAGGCAAATTCAAATGGATTCTAGGAGAAGTTTCTAGAGAAGACAAGATATGAGGTAGATACATTGTATCCTACCTAATCCATTAAAAACCTTAATTGTTGAGATGGATATTGAGTGAGAAAAAGAGTTTTAATTCCCTATATCTAGGGATGCCTAGTCATGAAGTAAAGTTGGAGAGAGAAAGGTCAAAAAGTTTTTTGGATGCAAAAAATTTGACAAGGAGAAGGAAGAAGGGTTTGCTTCATCAAGTGACCTAAGTGAAGAATTCTGCAATGGAAAACTAAGCAAGAAGGCTTAATGAAGATGAATGCTTGAAGGGTGAACACGATGTTAGAACTAAAAATATTGGAAGCCAAGTAGAGTTGAGGACTGAATAGTGATTTGTAATCTGCAAGCAAGGTTTTAAGTTGTATCAGATCAAACTCTACTGTTACTCTAACAATTGTATCACGTTAGGGTAAATCTTATGGAGAAAGCTTGACTTAATAGTCATTGAAAAATATTTTAACAAGGTCACATTCCAAGTGGATGACCTAAAGTCCTTTAATAAGGCTCACTTTTAATAGGGTGATTGAAATCTCTTAATTGGGTCACATTTAACAGTGTGTGTTGTAACCTTTAACAAAGTTGGCCTTTAACAAGGCATCACTTCAGAAGAGTGAGAAAGGAGTAGCATGTTACTGGTGGGTTTTCCCAAATTGGGTTTCCACATTAAAACATTGTGTCATGTGTACCAATGGATGTGTTGTGTGTTATGCTTTACATTTCTGCATGTTAGTTTAATAGTAACATATCGATTTTGGTGTACTCACAATGATTGCATGCATGATTAAGAATATTTTATAAGTTCACTAAATTGTAAATTTTTTTTTTCTAACATCTGGACCTTGAATAACTAATTCACCCCCCCTCTTAGTTATTCTAAAAGAATTCCAACAATTCGTATCAGAGCATAGTTGCTTAAGAGGATTAGTTTCAAGGTACTAAAAGCATAAAGATCAAGACGTCAAAGAGAGAGGTACCCAAGCTGAATAGAGATAACTTTCCTGTATGGTGAAGTTTGATGAAGCTTTACCTTGGAGGACTTGGTGACTATGCAAAAACTTGCATTACAACATAACATGTTGATCCAACAGGAGCCCTAATTGCTGAAGACTTGAAGAAAAAGAAAGAGCACAATCATGTAATGTTGAAGATTGCCTCTACCATGAGCTATGCTAAGTTTGATGATATCGAAGACCTTAAAAGTGCAAAGCAGATGTGGGATTCCTTGAATACCATCTATGAAGGAGACAAAAATGTTCAAAGAGCCAAGTTAGAGAACCTCAAAGGTAAATTTGATGACATGAGAATGGAAGAAGGTGAAAACATTGCTTAATATGTTGCTAGAATAAGAGAAGTTGTTAGTGAAATAAAAGGTACAATTGGTAAAATAGATGATGAAACTATGATGAGTAAAGTCTTGAGAACATTGTTGCCTATATATGGAGTATCTGCAATTCAAGAGTTAAGATGTATGCCAAGAAATGATCTAATCCTTGAAGGTATAGTTGGTAGACTCACTACATTTGAGTTATCTAATTTTGACAACTATAAACCAAAGAGTATTGAATCAACTTTCAAAGCCAAATTGTTATTGAAAGACTCTAAGGAGGTAAATCCCAAGAAGAAGAAAAGAAAGATAAAGTATGCATCTAGTGACAACAATACATATGAGGAAGACATTGAAAAATTGGAAGCATTGCTAGTAAGAAGATTCCATAAAGGAAAAGGTAAATTCAAAGGTAAGTTGCCTATCATTTGTTTTAACTACCATGAAGTTGGTCATATTGTAGAAAGATGTACAGAGAAGAAGAACTCTAGAGAATGAAACAAGTAAAAAAATAGAAGAGAAGATGATGGAAGAGACTACAGAGATAAAGGCAAGAAGTCATGCTATATTTTTGATGAAAACAACTCTGATGAGAATGATGATGAAGTAGTATATGTTGCAATGAAGGATGAATCAGATGAGGATGAGGCTATTGCACTTATGACTTGTTTGAACAATAATGAAAAATGGATCATTGAAAAAAAATGCTCACATCACATAACTAGAGACAAAAGTAAGTCCATTACCTTAACTTGTTATGATGGAAATACTGTAAGATTTGGTAATGATGCACCATGTTCAATAAAAGGAAAAGGGTCTATTAAACTTACAAACAAGATTTCATGTGGCAATGCTTATTATGTTGAAGGATTGAATTATAATTTGTTAAGTGTGTCACAATTGAACAACAATTTGGGGTACAAAGTTGAGTTTGAAAACAAATTAGCCAAAATATATGATACAAATGGAAATCTGATTGGAAAAGGTGATGAAACTAGGAGTAATCTATTCTATTTGGATATAGAAGATGCTACTTATCTTATTGTAAAATTTGATGATGTATGGCTTTGGCATAAGAGATAATGTCATGTTAACTTTGATAATTTGATTAGTATAAGTAACATGAAAAGAGTTAGAGATTTTCTTAAGTTGAAGAAACGAAAAAACATAATGTGCAAACAATGTCAGCTACACAACAAAGGAGACAGGTATGTAATGCTGCTTGTTGATGATTATTCTAGAATGATGAGTATCATGTTTCTAAGAAAAAAATTAGATTCTTTTCAAATGTGTGAATGGTACTTGGCAAGAGTTGAGAAAGAAACAGGTAAGAGCTTGAAATGCTTGAGATCAGAAAGAGGAGGAGAATTCACCTCACATGAATTTGAAGTGTTCTGCAATGACATAGGAATTAAAAGACAAGACATCAACACCAAGGACTCCCCCACAAAATGGAATTTATAAAAGAAGAAATAGATCTGTAATGGACTATGCCAAAACACTAACGATGGAGAAAAATGTTGCCCTAAAGTACTAGAGAGAAGTTGTAAGTACTGCAGTATACACTCTAAATGTGTGCAAGTAAAGAAAGGTACTCACTCAACACCTTTTGAACTATGGTATGGTCATCCTCCTAATGTGAAATATTTTAAGGTATTTGGAAGCAAATGCTATATTCTCAAAGATGTTAGAAGTGGAAAGTTTGATGCAAAGAGCAAAGAAGGTATATTCCTTGGTTACTCCACAAGAAGTAAATCTTAAAGTAAATCTTACAAGTGTTTAATTACTAACACTAAAAAAATTGTGGAAAGTGCAAATGTGAATTTTGATGAGTTTATAGAAGCACATGAAGTTGAATCTACAAAAGAACTAGAAGATTACAAGACATTTTCATACTACTATGAAGGAATGCCTACTGAAGAAGATGTCACAAATCATGTAGTAAATCAATAGAAAGTTTCAAAAACTATCGAGTCACACCCTATGAATGCTAAGTTGCATTCAAATGCTGAGTTGCAGAATGAGGAGAATGCACAATCTAACTCTAAGAATAGCACACATGAAAGAGGTGATAAAATACCTGTCAAAGATGCACATAGCAATACTGAAGTTGAGAGATAGAATGCAACCACAAGAACTGAGCCTAGATTGTCCAATATGTCAAAAGACACCATCCTACAAATCAAATCACTGGAGACAAAGATGCAAGGCCAATGACAAGAAATAGATTAAGAGGTGAATCATGTTTTTTAAGCATGAAGGAACCTAAGACAGTAAAAGATGCATTGGAAGATGATGATTGGTTCAAGGTTATGGAAGAAGAAATTTAGTAGATAGAAAAGAACAAGACTTGGAGCCTAGTTCTTAGAGTAGAGGACAAGAATGTGATTGGCACAAAATGGGTATTCAGGAACAAGCTAGACGAGAATGGTGAAGTAACAAGAAATAAAGCAAGACTAGTTTGCAAAGGGTATGCACAAGAAGACAAAATTGACTACGGTAAAAAATTTGCCCCTATTGCAAGAATGGAAGGAGTAAGAATTCTGCTTGCTTATGTTGCTTATAAAGGTTTCAAAGTTTACCAGATGGATACCAAGTCTGCATTTTTGAATGGAATATTAGAAGAGGAGGTCTACAGAGAACAACTAGAAGGATTTTTGGATAAAAACAATAAAAACATGGTATGTAGATTGCACAAAGCCCTGTATGGATTGAAACAAACACCAAGAGCATGGTATGAAAGACTTCACACTTATCTTGTTAAGATTGGATTTGAAAGAATAGATGATAACACAAATTTGTACATGAAGAAAGATAAAGAAAAAGGTATACCATTATTTGAAATTTTTGTTGATGACATTATATTTGGAGTACAAGATGCTTTGTGTAAAGATTTTGCAAATCAAATGAAGCAAGAGTTTGAGATGTCAATGTTTGGAGAGATCAAATTCTTTATGGGACTACAAGTATATCAAATGAAGTATGGTGTATATATTACTTAGTCAAAATATGTCAAGGAGATTTTGAAGTCATTTGGACTTGAGGACTCAAAACTAGTAAGTACACTTATGGTAGCAACACTCAAGCTATCAAAGAATGATGAATCCGTTGAGGTCAATCAAACATTATATAGATCCATGATTGACAAATTGCAATATGTAGTACACAGAAGACCTAATATTGCATTTTCTATGGGAATAATTGCTAGATTCTCTGCTAACCCAAGAGAAAATCACTTGATGGCAGTGAAGAGGATAATGAGATACCCGAAGGGAACAAAAGAGTATGACTTATACTATAGGAAGAATGAAAAATTTGAACTAAAAGCCTACACTGATGACAAGAAGAGCACTAGTGGAGGAGCATTTTTCTTAGGAAGAAGACTTGTTACATGGATAAGCAAGAACCAGAGCTATACTTCACAATCTACTACTGAAGCAAAGTATGTTGTTGCTGCTATCAATTGCACAAACATTGTATGGATCAAACAACTGCTAAAAGGAATGAAGGAAGAAATCACTGAACTAGTAACAGTTTATTGTGATAATACAAGTGCTATAAAGATATCAAAGAATCCTGTTATGCATACAAAGATAAAGCACATTGCAATAAAATATCATTATGTAAGGGAGTTGGTTCAAGACAAAGAGGTGAAGATGGAATATATCAACACAAAAGAGAAAATTGTTGATATCTTCACCAAAGCATTAGCTAAGGATGCTTACAAGTACTTATGAGGTAAATTAGGGGTGATATCCCTATCAAAGGCTATGTAAAGGATAGAGGGAGTACCCTTCATCAACCATGCTAACATGCATTTCATACAAATTGATGTAGTAGATCTTACTTTAACAAGTTACCTAAAGTAATCATAAAGCTAGAAATTCAAATCAGTCACAAGCAAGGTGACAGAGGGAGAAAATTGAAGAGCCTGCAAAAGTTTATGTTTTCATATATTAAGATGCCAAGTGTTAAGTACATGTCTTTGGCATTGTTGTCAAAGAGGGAGAATGTTCAAGAAACTAATCAAGTGCATAATGATCATTATGAAGATGATCAAAGTAGAAAATCAAGTTAGAGGGAGAGAAAGAAAAGTGAATTGATTAGTGCACAAGAGGAACAATGAAGTGAGAAGACATCATTAGAAGATCAAGAAAAAAAGAGGGAGAAGATTTTGTAACCTAAGAAGGAGTTGCTAATAGAGGGAGAAGTTTTGGTATTGCCTTATTGTTTAACCTAGTTAGTTTGATGTTTGATTGGTTGATCAGTTTGGTTTGCCATCAATGTCAAAGAGGGATATTGTTGATATATGATTGAAAAGATCATTTGAGTTAGAAAATTGTTGTAAGAAGTGTTTTCAATCATTGTTTTTTTACTGATGTCAAACCTGCTATATGTTGGTAAGATAATTGCTTATATGTTTCAAGCACTATCACTTGGTTGATTGATGAAGAGGATTTGATCGACAAGAAAAGTACCTAACGAAAAGGTTGAGTTATGATTATGTATTGAAGTGCAAGAATCAATTACGACAATGACAACACAATGTATTGATGATCTACTTGGGGTTACAAAATGTTTGGCTAACAATTAGAAAGTTCAGATGAAAAAGGTTGAACAAAGTTCATTTGCTAAGTTTGACCAAGTTGATAGAAGGTGCTGAGTAAAGTTAGTGCAAGATGAGAAAAAAGTCAGTTGGAGCCAAGTGAAAGTATTTTCTAGTGGACGCTGAGCAAGTTAATAGATGCTGAGTGATTTTCAATATGCATTGAGCACCAGTAAAATCTAGTTGATGTTGAGTAACATAGTATGTGTTGAGCATTAGTAAATTGACAATGCCAAGTTGTTGCATTATGAAAAAGATCAAAGATTCACCAAATAAAAGTTGACAAGTTTATTTTCTTGGAACTTGTGAATCAAGAGGAAGATAAGATTGATGAGTTAGAGGTGCAGAATCTTATGTAAACCATTTTGGAGGTGAAATCAAATGGATTCTAGGAGAAGTTTCTAGAGAAGACAAGATATGTGGTAGATACATTGTATCCTACTTGTTGAGATGGATATTGAGCAGGCAAAAGAGTTCTAATTCCCTATATCTAGGGATGCCTAGTCATGAAGCAAAGTTGGAGAGAGAAACGTTAAAAAGTTTTTTGGATGCAAAAAATCTGTCAAGGAGAAGGAAGAAGGGTTTGCTTCATCAAGTGACCTAAGTGAAGAAGTCTGCAATGGAGAACTAAGAAAGAAGGCTTAATGAAGATGAATTCTTGAAGGGTGAACAAGCTGTCAAAATTGCAAAGATTGGAAGCCAAGCAGAGTTGAGGACTGAATAGTGATCTGTAATTTGCAAGTAAGGTTGTAAGTTGTATCAAATAAAACTCTACTATTACTCTCTAACAATTGTATCAAGTTAGGGTAAATCCTTTGTAGAAAGGCTAACTTAATAGTCATTGAAAAATCCTTTAACAGGGTGGCATTCCAAGTGAATGACCTAAAGTCCTCTAACAAGGCTCAATTTTAATAGGGTGATTGGAATTCCTTAATTGGGTCACATTTAACCATGTGTGTTGTAACCTTTAACAGGGCATCACTTGAAAAGAGTGAGAAAGGAGTAGCATGTTACTGGTGGTTTTTCCCAAATTGGGTTTCCACATTAAAACATTGTGTCATGTGTATTGATGTATGTGTTGTGTTTTATGCTTTACATTTTTGCATGTTAGTTTAACAGTAACATATCAGCTTTGGTGTACTCATAATGATTGCATGCATGATTAAGAATGTTTTATGGGCTCATTGAATTGTAAAAGTTTTATTTTGACATCTGGACCTTGAATAATTGATTCACCACCCCTCAGTTATTCTAAAAGAATTCCAACAAAACTTCTATCTTCTTGTCCCATTCTTTGCATATTCATACTAGCTTAGTTCAATTGCATTTGTGTAGTTTCCTTTTTGAAATAGCATAGTTCACTTATTAATTAGAATGGCTTGGTAATATTCTCTTATTGTTAACATAGTTGCATCTTTACATCTCACTCTAGCATAATCACCTTTGCATGGCATATTTGAGAATTCTTTGGCACTAGCACTCTCTCTTGTCTAAATAATCTCCCATTTCATGGTTTCCTAGAAAAGGGTTGCATTTCTAAGGCTTAGTTGAGAGCTATTTTTATTCTTATGCACACACCTTTGCACTCCATGACTAGGGAGCTCTAAGCCACAATTAAAGCTTTCCAACTCATGAAATACCTTGGACATAATAGTTTAGCGAAGTGCACAATTATAGTGTACATTTTTGGCACCCACCTTGGTGCAAAACACTTCTATTTTTCCTATCTAGCTACATTTAGTTGTACATTTTTGCTTGCTATTTCTATATTTCTCTCTCTCTCTCTCTCTCTCTCTCTCTAGAAAAAATTATTGTGTGATACTTTATTAGTATCGTATGACATTTTTCAGTAATGTAGTGCAATACTTTACCAGTTAAAGTATCCCATGGCTATTCAAAAAACTGTTTAACTAGTATTGTAAAGTCTATCACATGGGTTTATTGAGAAGTATCACACACAAAAAAAAAACCTCTATATACTTAAAAGTATCGTATGATAGTCTATCAACAAAAAAATTTTCCATGTCTGAAATTGATTGTTGTTTGGGTTATTTGAACAATTTTTGAGGCTTTAGCATTCTATTTTTGGATTTTGTTGGTTTATTCACTATCTAATAAAGGTCTTCTAAAGGTTTTTGTCTCATTTTTGGACTAACCCTTTGATGGACTAACACATTTTTTTGTAGGGTTTCTTTAAAATCACTTGCAAATTGGTACAAAAGAACACTTATCAAAGACCTTATGCTAAAAGGCTACTAATTCTTGTTTATAGGGCTCCCTAAAAGAAAAAAATAACAACAACCAAGTGTTCTTGTATTTCATTCATTTTATGTGTGACAATATACTAGTTGTTCATTTGTTTTGCATAGGCACATAATTACTTGCTTTACTAAAGCTTGTCACTTGGTAGGAAAGTATGATCTTCACCTATTAGGTGAATAAAAAATCTTGATATGCCAATATGGAGTAAGGGGTACATGAATTTTCTTGGTGTATCTTGAGGAAGTATTATGAGCTTGGATTGCATTGGTGTAAACCCTTGTAGCCTTGGTTCTTGGTGTTACTCATCTTTGTTTAGTATAGAATCCTTTAGTGGGCCTACTCTTGAGAGATCAAGATGAACAATCCAAGAGGGTAAAAATGAACTTGACTCTTCCAACTCACTATAAACTCAAGGCTATCAAGGACATAAAACCTTGGTAGACATAGTACGTGTCTTCATCTAGTGGAGGTACTTGTTGGATTGTGATCATGAGGAAATCACTAGGTGGGAATTCTTAAGGTACTCTTGTGTCTATGAGGTCCGTTACTTACCTCAAGTAGGGTGTACCATATTGAGAGCTAGAGGCTAGGCTATACATTCAAGACTTGCTATCTAATTCTACATTTTTGTTCTTCAAAATCAGATCTCCTTATTTGTGCCTACCTACTTGGTTTCTTTATTCTATTATATAATGTGTTCCTAGATTGTTTACACATTATTCAAAGAGGGGTGAATTTAATAACCTAAAAATGGTCATCTAGACTATTAGCCCCCTTTGCAACATTTTGGCTAAATTATTTAATCATTTTCCTAGGCCAAATTTCTAAAATTCAATTTATTTGATTTTAACCTATAGTTTCACTATGACATCCTAAGTCCATATTTGATTAAAAGAAGATGTCTCCTTTTAATTAAATAAAAAAATTCATTCTTCTAACCCACTCTAATATGGACACATAAAGTCTTTTTCCTATTTACAAACTAAAAGAAAAGACTTTGTCTCACATGAAAAGTCAACTCTTTTTGATTGGTGGAAATGTTCTTGCACATGGATCATGCCAAAAGTCAACCCCACCCTTGATCACTCATCTCTTGATCTTTATCTCAACTATCCATACATTTTTAAAACAGAGATTTCTCTCTTTCTCTATGGATCCTAAATCTGAGCTATTGTTATACTGCAAGTTTACTTATAGGTTTTCTTGGAGCATTTTGTGGAGAAATTCTATTTTCTTGTCTCATTTTTTGCATATTCATACATAGTTCACTTAGCTTAATTAGAATGGCTTGGTAATATTCTCATATTATTAACCTAGTTGCATCTTTACATTTCATTCTGGTAGTCTCATCTTTGGATGACATATTTGAGAATTCTTTGACACTAGCACTCTTTCTCTTGTCTAAATAATATCCCATTTTATTATTTACTAGAAAGGGTTGCATCTTTAAGGCTTAACTGAGAGATATTTTTATGCACATGCACACGCCTTTACACTTCATGACCAGGGAGCTCTAAGGAGAAATTCAAGCTTTCCAACTCATGGAATACCTTGGATAGAATGGTTTACAGAAGTGCACAATTCTAGTGTACACCCACTAGCTTTTCCTTGCAATTAAAAGGGTTGACTATTAAAGGATTACATCTATTCCTTCTAATAAACCATCTTGTTAGGAAAGAACATAATCACTTAGGATGACAATAGCCTGTTAAGACTACCTCATGAGAGGATTTAGATCTCTTTCTTAGAAATACCTTGATAGAGGATTTTCAAAACTTATTACAAGTCTTTCCTATTAAAGTGTTACAATAGTTACTATGGTAAGGAAGCAAACTAAAGATTAGATCTAAAGATATGGTACACATTTCCTTGTAGATCCAATGTGATTATCTACTAAGATACTATGATCTCCTCCCTCTATCCTAGCTTTTCTTTGTGAAAGCTCTTTGTTCACTTCCTCCTTGTGCACCAATTTTTTGTTATCTCACCATTCTCCCTTTCTATCTTCTTTTATTTTTCTCCATATATGTTCAAGAAACTAATGACAAATTTAGTAATGAAGATTGAGTGTCTTGAAATCCACTCATCAACTCTAGGTGTTGAAACCCTTAAGTTATCCCACTCAAATCATACATTCAAAAATTGAAACTCAAAAGAGAACATAGTCACAAATACCTATGACTAACTACACATAGGTTCCTATACACATATGCCTATTTGTCCTTCTATACATAAGTCTAGATCTATCCTCATGTCCTTGTTTTCTTCTATTGATTTCACTTCTTATCTTTGCGTACATGTCACATCACTAACAATCTATCCCATTATCATGTCACATCATTTGTGACTTAGTTGTGATCAACTAACTTCTACACCTATCTACTAGTTTTTGGCTTTTTTATATCACATCTCTTATCACAACCGATATGCTAGTCTACTAGTGGTTGCACTTCCTTGAAATGCTTTTATCTCTTATTAATTGGTTGTCAATTAATGAAAACACTTCAATGCTTACTCAATAATTGAGTCATCACCATTGATCTAATCAATCATGTCATTATGACTAGTCAAGTGAAAAAATCTCTCCCTTTAGCATTGATGGAAAACAATCTTTAAAAAAATTATTTTATTAACAAGACTAGCATCTTTTCACAGGTTATACTTCCCCTTTTCTTGTCTCGAGTCTCCTCTTTTCCTGTTTGTAGCCTTATGACCTCATTCATCCCTTGTTATGGGTTGATAGTTATATTTCTACTTCTTTCTTTATTGTATTCTCCACATTTGTGCTTTACCTTTAATATCTCCTTACTATGCACTCCTTTTGTCATCTAGGTCTCCTCTGTCATTTTTAGATCAATATACTAATCTTGATTCCCCTTGCACACTTGGTTACACTTATTCATCTCTTGGTTTTTTCATTTTAGTTGTTTCATAGATTCACAAAAAAGTTACACTTTTGGTAGCTAGGGTTTCACAAATATGAAACCTCTTAAGATCTCAGGTTCGCAAAGTGATATTCACTATGTAATGTGCCTATTTATAGATCCATTAGAAAAGTAACATTGAGATTCTAATGGTAAACATGTCTCTTATCCACCTCTACCTTTTTTTAATAAATGTTTTGGTTTGGAGATAACATATCCTATTTTCATAGGTTAGGCATTTTAAAATGGTGACTACTTTCCATTTTCCCAAGGCATTACACTTCATGACCTATCAGTTTGAATGTGGGTACTAGTGAAATCATTTTCTTTTCCTATGTAACCTCTTAAAAAATTTTGAATTAATTTTTTTGGGGACTCGCCATTTTCCATGGAGATCATGAAATAAATTGAATGTTAAATTTTTGGATCCTGGTTAAAATCCCCTCGAAATATTAAGGCCCATGGTTTCAATGTTATAATGAATCTTTGAAAATTCACTAAGTGTTAAAGAACCTTTGAATAACTTGTTGAACCCTTCAAATATTATGTTTTATTGTTACTTTTTGAGCAAACTAAAATAAGGGTTCAAGTCTCATTGATGGCCTCCCTTTATTTTTCTAGTGTTTCAACTTGTTGTTGTCCCTATGGTGATATTTTTTTCCTCTAATTTACCTAAGTCCTAAGTCATCTGAAGATATCATACATCTTCCTTCATTAATGTGGGTCCATCCTTCCTTAGGAGGCATGCCACATTGTTTTATTTTTGTTTTACTTTTGGGTGACATCAACTTTGTTTTCCAAAAACATCAAATACCGCTATCTAGTAGTGGTCTGGCCCACTATTTCTAAGAATTATTCAAAGAATAAGATCAAAAGCCATCATTTTTTTCTTAACCAAAACTTTTTTTTCCAAAATAAAAAGATGTATCCAGGTATCCAAGGCTTAGGATGGTTCAACTTGGGCTAGTTTCTATTCTACTCATCCTATTGATCTTTGGGTTTGACAAATTTCACTAGATTATGACAAATAGATTTATTGATGGTGCTAGGCTATCTTGTGAGTGGGGCCAACTTGTAACATAGTTAATGGTTGTAGGAAGATTGTTAACTATCATGTTTTCACTTGCTTGTAGAAACCTTTAGTGAAAAACATGAGATCTTTCCATGTGGAATTGGGCTGCATTGGATGGTGGTCAATGGGACATGTTTCTATAGAGGTTCATGTTTTCTCATTGGGACATGTGGTACTAATTAGGAAGTTTTCTTAGAATGTCATCTTGAACCATGTTTAAAGGATGAGCTACTAAAGGTGCATCCTTTTGCATGTGCTAAATTTGACATAGATATTTTAACCAAAATGAAAAGGTGCTCAAAGGATAACTATAATTCAAAGAGGGCTTAGGTTTTACTTAGACTAAGATCAATGATCATCATGTTTTTGCTATGATGTGATCACACATTTCCAAAAATATGGAATTGTAAGACATGGATTCTCTTACTTTGCAAGCTTTGAAATGTCAAACTAGTGACATGTAGCTTGTGTGATCATTTTCTTGTTTCTCGTTGGTTGAAGATGGTGGTTCCAACTACTGATATGGATTTTCAATGATAGTCAAGGTGATTATGAGCCATCAATGATAGAATAGATGAAGATCAATGATCAAGGTTTAAAGTTGATGTAAAATGTGTAGAAATGATCGTTACATTAATTGTATGAATTCATTCACACACTTCATGGTTTTAATGTCTTCTTGAAAAATTTTAAAGAAAATTTTCAATATTTTATTTTTATTTTTATTTTTTTGACTTATTAGAGCCTCCTAAATTTTAGAGTGTAGATTTTTCACAAAATTGAGAAGATTTTACTAGTTAAGTGTTGTGCCCTTCACAAAATTTATTTTTCTTCCTTTTCTACAAGTTGGATGCTAGGGTTTTTTTCTTGCCATAGGGTTATCTTGTTGAATTCGATAATCCAAAGCCTTAGTTATGTTTTCTATTTGTGCTGAGAAATCCTAGTAAAGATGAGATTGTAGAATTGTCACCAAGCCTCCTAATACTCACTCTGGTAAGCTAAATTACAACAAGAGGTAGATTTTTGATGAATTCCTCAATCAATTAATTAGATATACCATGAATAAAGTAAACCAAGATGAATGAAAGGAAATAGGAATGGAGATGTGCATTGGTCTAAAGGATGAGTATGGTGTTAGGCTGAATGACGATGGTATTCCTTTGGGGGAGTATCCTAAGAATTTCTAGAGAATTAGAAAGATTGTTAGCATGATTGACATGTTGCATTCATGATTTTTTTTCATTGATGTCAACATAACATTTTCTGTGAAGATTGACATAGTAGCAGATAAAGAACAAGGTCATATTAAATTAGTATTGACGATCAGGTCAAGCACAGTTAATGATGTGTTCTACACTATATCTTGTATGAAGTGGTTAAGTGCACATATAGGAAGTCAAAGATATTCAATATTTCCAGATGACAATATATAGAAAGAGTACTTGAGAAGCATTTTCTAATTTTTAGTGGTGTGTATATAGGAAGTCAAAAATATGTAGAAGATATTCAAGATTTATAGAGGATAGTATGAAGATAGAGTAACTAAGAAGTTGATGTAGGGGCATCCTAGGCTTTCTTGCAATCCTGCATGTTGGAGTCGAGTGCTAGTGGTTTCCAATTTTCTATTGCTATTGAGCTATTTAGTGTATGCCAAGTTATTGTAGCTCTAGTGCATGCCGAGTTACTACAGCTCTAGTGGATGCCGAGTTACTATAGCTCTAGTGGATGTCGAGTTACTATAGCTCTAGTGGATGCCAAGTTACTGTAGCTCCTAGTGGATGTTGAGTTACTATAGCTCTTAGTGGATGTTGAGTTACAGTAGCAATCTTGTGTTGACTGAGTGTTCCTTCATGTGATGAGTGAACCTGTTGGTTCCAAGTTTTCTAGTGGATGTTGAGTGATCTTATATATGTTGAGTGCCAGTATTGATCTTGGTTTTGTTTGTGTTGAGTTGTTTGTGAGCCAACTTTTGGCATTTAATTTATATATGGGTATTTAATTTGTATTGTGGTCAACTCGTGGCTTGCTCTATGTTTAACGTAAGGGATTTAATTTAGTTTGTAATGAGTTGGGCTGACTTGTGGCTTAGTTGGGTATAAGTAAGGGGTTTTGTGGAGTCTTTAGGGGTAGTTATCATTCTAGCTTTGAGAAGGGGATGAAGTGTAGATGCAAATTTTGAAGAGCTAGGGCTACGACTTAAGAAACCAAAGAATTGCTTGGTGGACTTGAGGGTACAAGTGTGGATTCTTCTTGGTGTACTTATCCAATTGTGTATTTGGACTAGCTAGGATTGGGTTTTTAAGGTGGATCTTGTTGGATCTTACATAACTAATTTTGTAATTACCATTTGTGTTTGGCCCTAACCCAGAAGACCTTATAGTCAGGCATAATGCATGTAATCAGTTATATCTATGAATAAAGAGTTGTGATTTGGTATCAGATCTTGCATTATTGTTGCTTTGTTGTTATATTTCCATTGTGTGGTTGTTTGCTAGGGGTTTGGATATCTCCTTTGGAGATTCTCTTGCCTTATACTACGTTAGATGGTATCAGAGTAAAGGTTGTTCCTGAGTGTGTAGATAGATCATTGAAGTTGAGATAGTTTACACCAGGACTTGCAAAGAAGTTTGATCTTGTGGCTAATTGATCTTCTAGATTGGTGGATCTATTGCTTAGGGTTTGCTAGAATTTTGAAAGATGACTCCAAGAAGATTGGAACCTAGGGAAATTGATGATCTAAGTGATGTTGTGGAAGAAAGGATCTTAGAGAAGATTAGAGTAGAGCTTAGATCTAAGATTGCATTGATGAAGAGTGACATGATTGTTGAAATTGTAAGTGCTTTAGGTGGTGCACCTAGGCATGTGGGTACTGAAGTAAGTTATGAGGAAGTTGCTAAAGACTTTGAAGTTGTTGGATCTAGTGGTGAGGATAAAATTGATCATGTGGAGAGACCTATTGGAACTAGGGCTGGTTAGTTTGCTAGATCTTGATCTTAGTTTAAGTTGGAGCATAAGATGGAGGTTTCTATTTTTTTCAAGTACTTTGACTCCTAAAGACCTGATTGATTGGATTGGTGAATTGGAAGACTACTTTGAGCTTGAGGATATTAAGGATTCACTTAGAGCGAGGTTGGAACAAACTAAGTTGAAAAGACATTCTTCTCTTTGGTGGAAAGAATTGCAAAGAGATAGAGAAGAGGAAGGTGAAATGAAGATCATTAGGTGGAGATTGATGGTGACTAAGTTGAAGGCTAAGTTCATTCCTATGATTATGAACTTGAGTTGTTTAAAAGGTTGTAGAATCTAAAACAAAAAGATAAGTCTGTGAAAGATTATACCGAGGAGTTCTACAAGTTGACTATTTAGTCTAGTTAGAGAGAATTGTAAAAGGAAAAGGTTGCTTGGTAAATTAATGGTTTGAGATTAAATATTTAGGATGAGGTTGGTATGTTGAATATTTCTTTAGTTGAGGATGCTTATCAATATGCCATAAAAGCAAAAGATAAGTTGAGAAGGAAAGGTCAAAGTAATGCTAGAGGGAAAAGAAGCAGGATAGCTTGGCACAAGCTAAACTGAGTGGTGAAAGTGAACCAAAACCTACTGATCATAAAAGAAGGATAGGTAGAGGTGAGTTCCAAGGTAATTGTTTTAGATGTGGGAGAGAAGGGCATAGATCTTTTAAATGTCCAATTGGTAGGACAACTATTTATTAGAATGAGGTTGTAGTTCAAGACAATTAGCTTGAGCAAGGAGAAATTTTGCTGGCTCAGCGAGTACTAGTTGGTGAGAAGTCATTAGAATCTTGTCAAAGGACTAGTTTGTTTAGGACTTGCTGTAAGTTTGGTGGTAAAGTCTGCAAGGTGATTGTGGATGGTGGTAGTACTAATAACCTTATTGTTGAGGAGATGGTTCTAATCTTGGTTTGAATAGAGTAAAACATCTTTATCCTTATAGGAGTGGCTGGTTGCAAGATGGACATGCTTTGGAACTGAGGGAGAAATTCCTTATTGATTTCTATATTGGGCAGTATAGAGATCAAGTTTTGTGTGATATTATGGATGTGAACAGTTTTCATGTGTTGCTCAGTAGACTTTGGCAGTATGATTGCAGGGATATGCATGATTGTATCAAGAATGTGTTTACTGTTGAGAAAGGTGGCAAGAAATTTTCCCTAATTCCTTTGTAGAATGAAGAGCTTGGTAGGAGGAACCTAAGTATTGGAAATTGGGTTGAGTTGGTAGATTCTAAAAATGTTGGAGATCAGTGTGGAAAGAAAATTTGTAGCACACCTCAAATGGATGTGAAGAAGCAGAAGAAGAACAAAAGAAAGAGTGTACAAGTTGAAGATTTGGAGGATATGTATGTTAAAAACCAATTTGGAATTTATGTGTTGAATCCCATAAGATATTCTTCTAGTTACTAGAACATCTTTTCGAACCTGGGGTGTTTGATGCAGGAGCATTCTAGGCTTTCTTACAATCTTGCATGTTGGAGCTGAGTGCCAGTGGTTTCCAATTTTTTGTTGCTATCAATTTGTTTAGTGTATGTCAAGTTATTCTAGCTCTAGTGCATGCCAGGTTATTGTAGCTCTAGTGGATGCCAAGTTACTATAGCTCTAGTGGATGTCGAGTTGTTGTAGCTCTAGTAGATGTTGAGTTATTGTAGCTCCTAGTGGATGTCAAGTTATTGTAGCTCTTAGCAGATGCCGAGTTATTGTAGCAATCTTGTGTCAACCAAGTGTTCCTCCATGTGTTGAGTGAACCTGTTGGTGCTAAGTTTTCTAGTGGATGTTGAGTGATCCTGTATATGCCAAGTGCCAGTATTGATCTTGATTTTATTCATGCTGAGTTGTTTGTGAGCCAATTTTTAGCATTTAATTTATGTATGGGTATTTAATTTGCATTGTGGTCAATTTGTGGCTCAATCTATATTTAATTTAAGGGATTTAATTTAGTTTGTAATCAGCTAGGCTGACTTGTGGCTTGGTTGGGTATAAGTAAGGGGTTTTGTGGAATCTTTAGGGGTAGTTATCATTTTAGCTTTGAGAAGGGGATGAAGTGTAGATGCAAATTTTAAAGAGCTAGGGCTACAACTTGAGAAACCAGAGGATTGTTTGGTGGATTTAAGGGTACAAGTGAGGATTATTCTTGGTGTTCTTATCCAGTTGTGTATTTGGACTAGCTGGAATTGGGTTTGTAAGTTGGGTCTTGTAGAACTAAGTTTGTAATTACTATTTGTGTTTGGCCCTTATCCAGAAGGCCTTACAACTGAGCATATTGCATGTAATTAGTTATATCTATGAATAAAGAGTTGTGATTTGGTATTAGATCTTGCATTATTGTTTCTTTGTTATATTTTTGTTGTGTGGTTGTTTGCTAGGGGTTTGGACATCTCCTCTGGGGATTCTCCTACCTTGCAGTATGTTAGAAGTAGTTTTTGATGTTTAGATTTTATCTCCTAACAGAGATATAATATTGATATGTGAGGTTAGATAGTGACAATAGAAAATCTATTGATGATGTTAGCAAGTGTACAAGGTCTAAGGTTACACATGTGAGAAGTTGTAAAGTCTATGCGTCAACAATGTTATGCCATTTAAAAATAATTAATTATCTTAATGAGGTCCTATTATAATTAATTGGGAAATCTTGAAGGATGACTCAAGGAATTATTTTGAGGACATGGTATAAAGGAAGGCATTTTCCTTGATTGTAAGTATGCATTGCGATTGTAATCAAGAGAAAAATAATAGAGTATTTGGTAAATGTGAGTAAGAAATCCAAGGAATTATAAGATGTAAGGTTTGTGATTTGGTATTAAGACTAGGATAGAGCAATGGTTTGGTTGACATGACAGAGGAAGATGAAGTACAAGTATAGATTATTCTATTATTCTACATGGAGATCAATTAGATAGTGTGTTCAGTGATCTTGTCCTTGAAGTTGCTTGGACAATGGGTCCATCTACCTTCTAAAAATCCTAATAGGGTTGGCACAACTCCTAATAGGGTTGGCACAACTCCAAATAGGTTTGAAATCTCCTAATAGGGATTCAAAGTCTCCTAACAAGGACTAATATATACTGAATTTGTTTGATTGGCTCCTAATAGAGTCCATCGTCTAACAAGGAACATTTATATTAGCACATCATTTTGTGTGTACCATCCCCACTAGGGTTTTCCATCTAATAAAGGATTTTCCTAGTTAATATATCTAGTGTTATTATGTATGAATATCTTGTTATGGTTGCTGATTATATTGTTCACATGCTTAAAGTTTAATAAGGTTGATAAGTGTTTTAATAGCTAGATAAATGATTCATCCCCACCCCCATCTTAGTTATATTGGTGGAATTTTAGTGCATTAAGTGTTCATCCATCTTTATCAAGAAGTGCAAGGACCAATGGAGACTATGCTAGTAGTAACAGATCTAGATTTGAAGAATACATGAAAACTGAAGAAGGAATAGCCTTACTTGAGAAAAGAGAGCTAGATGGTAAGAATTTTTTTAAATGTTGGAATTGAAATAAATTTGGTCATTATTATTCTAAGATTCCTAAAGGAGAGAAATAGTACAGAAGAAATTTCAACCCTAGAAGACCTAGAGATTGTTTATATGCAAATGAAAAAGATGAATCTGAGGAAAAAGTTCAAAGTGAAAGTGACGATGAATTAGGATTTGTGGCTATAAAAGAAGAGAATTATAAAAATGGAATTAGAGAAGAAAAATCCATAGTTTCACAAGTTGAAAAGAAATATAATTAGATTATAGATAGTGGGTATTCATATCATATGATTGGTGACATGAACAAGTTTATTAAGTTTAGAAATCATGATGGAGGAATTGTTAGAGTTGGTAACAATGTAGCTTGTCACATCATAGGGATAGGATTTATTACTCTTGATGGAAAGACTAATATTGATGATGTTTATTTTGTTGATGGATTAAAGCATAACTTTTCAAGTGTTGGACAACTGGTTGATAAAGTCTATCAGTTACAATTTACATAGAAGATTTGCATTATCAAAAGATAAGGATGCTAAGTTGATTGGAATAGGTACAAGACCAAGAGGTAATTTGTTTCAATTGAACCCTACTAAGATGATTTTTATGGTTGTGAAAGTGGATAAAAGTTAGCTATGGAATAGAAGGTCTTATCTTATAAACTTTGATAATAGTGTGAAGGCTAATAGTACATTTGTAGCAAGAGATTTACCTAGAATTATGAAGCCTGCTAATGTTTTTTGGAGAGAATGTATTATAGCTAAGAAGAAGGTCTCATTTCTTAGCAAGAAGTTCACCACCATAGAGAAATTGGAGATTGTTCATATAGATTTTAGTGGTCCTACCAGAATAAGAGGATTCTCCAGAGAAATGTATTCGATGATTTTTGTTGACGATTTCACTAGAATGATGTGAGTAGCATTTCTTAAAGAAAACTCATAGGCATTTGAAAATCTTAAGGTTTTTAAGAATAGAGTTGAGAATGAATTTGGTGTAAAGTTTAAATGTTTGAGATCAAATAGAGGTGGAGAGTTTACTTCTAGAGAGTTTAACATCTTTTGTGAAGAAAATGGAATCAAGAGACTCACCCAAGACTTTGAGGAAAATGGAATTGTAGAAAGAAGAAACAAGTTTGCATTAGAAGTAGCAAGAGAAATGATGTTTGAAAATGATATATCTAAGACATTTTGGAGAGAAGCAGTAAATAGTATATACCATGAATAGAGTGCAAATCAGAAAAGGTACAAACAAAACTCCTTATGAATTATGGTTTGGACATGCACCATTAGTAAAGCACTTGAATTTTTTTTAGAAGTATATGTTACATAAATAGGGATGATGATATTGGTAAGTTTGATCCAAGAAGTAGTTAAGGTATGTGTTAGCCTATTTTAGAATAAGATATTTAAAAGTCTTAGGTATGCTTTATGAGCTTGAAAATTGTTTTAGGGAAGGGTTCTAGAAGTCCTAATTTTTTTGTCCTTGTATGGCTTTTCTTTTTATTATTTTCCTTTCCATGGTTTAAACCCTTAGGTCAATATTCTATATGTTCTTTTTTATGTTTGAAGAAAGTTGATATTACTTTCAAATTACGATGCTACAATTCCTTCCTAGGTACCATGTCTTTGGTCTAATGTTCCTTACTATTTTGAGTTCATGATAGTGCAGTGTGGTTTGCTAAAGGGTATTCACAATGTCTCCATAGTTAGTAGTGATGAGTTAGATAAGACATTGATGCAACGAAAGATCATCTTGATGTGAGATCTCTAAAGTTATGAAGGTTCACAATCATGCTATGTGGAATGATCTAGAAAATTGCTATGACATACCTTACTTCAAGGTGAAGAAGTAATGATCAATGAAAAGGTAAAATAAAACTCTCCTTTGAAGGTTTAAGTTCTTAGTGTTGATGTTAAGTGGAGATGTGGAGATTAACCATGTTTGCAACTTCAAGCATTTAAGAATGCGGTCTAAGTTGACAGTCATGATATAGTGAAAATGTTATATAATGTAAAGGATTTTTTTCATACTAGGTCTTGTTGTAGTCTCATAATATATGCCCCATTTCTCCTAGAAATGGGTACCCCCTAGTAAATTCTTGCCCACTAGGCTCCTAGTCTAGAGTTTGGATCACTTTTAGACTCCCCGAGGAGTCTAGATCAAACCCCTATACTGAACTAGACATGTATGGGATATTGAAAATGTCTCAAAATAAGACTATTGGCACTATAGGATAGGAGCACACCTACACACGTTCAAGAGGCATGCATGTGTGCACCCTTTAGAGGTGTGTAGTTGTGCACCTTCTAGAGGTGCACACATGCACACCTTCCATGGGTGTGCAAGTGTGCTCCCTACTGGGTGCCCTTTCACAAGGTCTATATAACACCCTAAGCCCCCTGTCCTTCCTCACTTTCTTTTTCTCATAGCTCTGAAGTGCACCTCCACACATATCACAGTATGCTACTCCATATCCTACAATCAACACAAGCAAAGGTTAGCACCTATATAAAGGTGCACACATGCACACCTCTACAAGGTGTGCATGTGCGCACCTTCCCAAAACCCTTAAGACTAACCTAAAGCCAAAACTAAAGAAAATGACAAAGAATTCAAAAATAAACTCTAAAGCACCATGAAGGTGTGCACATGCACACCTTCCCAAACAAAGAAAAACATTGAAGGCACAATGAAGGTGTGCACATATGCACATCCATGAGGTGCACATATGCACACCTCCATCCTTATAATAAAAACAAAAACTTAGGTTGCCCCCCCCCCCCCTCGCCCCCCAAACCTTGCACTATGCATGTGTGCACCTTACCTAGGTGTACAACCTTGCATAAATGGCTATTTAAAGGCCAAATAGTGAACCTATATACCTGTAAGGGTGTACTAGGTGTGTTAAACTATAGATCAGGGGATTTTGGAGATTTGATTACTTTTCTCACATTTTGACTAATTTTGACTAGTGTTGGAGTAAATTAGGATTTTTTTTAGGTCATGTTTTAAATTTCTACCTAATATGTGCTTCTCCTATGTAGATGAGATGGAATCTTCATCCTCTTCAATGGAAGAAAAGATAGTTGCAAAAGGGGTACCAAGGAAATCCCATCTTCAAGATGGATATACTGAGATTAGAGACACAAAACTCAACAATATAAACTAGAACATATTCCTCATGATCTGTTAAAAACCTAAAGAAAGATCTATAATGGTGTCAGAACTCATTTGGTTAGGCCTTGTTAACGTGACATCACATCCAACATCCATCCAGTCCTCAAAACTCATAATGACTCTTGTAGAAACACTATGTGATCAAAGAGAAGGTCATTAAGAGCATGATAGGTGAGATAGTCCTAGACCTCTAACCCATGAACATTGAGAAAGTATTCCATCTCCCATTGGATGATTAGTATTTATAGATTTCCTATCATAGATCAAAATAATGGTTTATGAATAATTTGAAAGAAGCATAGTTGATAGTGCAATCTTCCTTCCTGATAGATAGAACACTATTGGGCAAAAAAGTTGTAAAAGTGGACATGACAAGCAGATATATGAAGGATGACATCAAATATGCAATTGTGCTTTTGAGAAAAGTAATGGGACTTCCTGTAGTGAGACATATTTAAACCTGGATGGTTCACTTTATAGAAACCAATAGAATGCCAAAGATGTCAATTGATTGGGCTACCATCCTTAGTGACAACTTGGATGAACAACTAATATCTCTCAAAGTCAACCCATGATTCTATATGGAATCATACATGGTGTATTTTTCTAGAGGCAAGGGTGATAGACTATCCAAGCCTCTACAGGAAGGAAAGCATGCAAGACAAAAATGCTTGGCCCTATGTGGTATATACCTAATTGGTGAAGAAGAAGCTCCCACTATAAAATGTGGAATATAGGGTAGTGAATGTTAAGTTCATCTTCACAATCATTAGGCCCATTGAAGGTGATTATACCAAAAGAATATTAATAAAAGAAGTGGCCAGAATCATAGAGATCGATGCTTACTACATTTAGTTTAAAATTTTCACCTATCTTAGGGTAGCCGATACTCTACTGTACCCAAATAAGCTCCCACGATATCCATCTAATAGCTAATCCTTTTAGAGATTGCATGCCAACTCACTTCAACATATGATAGAGTGAGAAGACACCATAAGAATACGTGGGTCTAGCCCATCACAATTGGTGCTTTCAAGGTGAAACAAAAGCAAGATATTATCACCTTTGATTTTGAGTGGGATCAATATCCCTTAGATGAGTACAACTCCCCTTGCCCTTACTTTGATAACATTGGAATGGTACAACATCTGGCAAGGAAAGAGTTCATACATGAAGATGCATTAGAAGATCATTGGATGAATGCAATAGATGACTATGATGTCCTTATAAGGGACTATTGTAGGATGCCTCTATATTTTGAAAAAAATGTATTCAAGATTAAGATCCCTCTAAAGGGTGTGGAAAAGGACACTAAAGATATCTTGGATCCTTTATACAATAGGGACAAGATCTATGTCTGACCAATATTGAATGTAGAAATAAAGAGGGATGAGAATGCATATATAAATCATCAGGCCAAGCATATAGTCCAATTGACAAAGGAATGGATCAAGAAACCATTTAGAATGGATCTAATTCCTAAGGCTATACTCCTAGAGGCTACAACAAGGCCAATCAAAGGAAAATGTGCATTAGTCACAGTGCCAACCTTCTCTTCTCAATCCCTAGTAAAGTAAAAAATGGTATACTAACACAAGTGCTTTGAAACTGAGCAGAGTAAGAAGACGAAGAGTATTTGAAAAAGAAAAGAAGTAGATGGCTCAAGCACAAGCACCTCAATAAGAATAGGTACAACCTAAACAAGTAGAGCCTCAAGCTATGCGTACAACTTAAGAGCCCACATAGGAGCCACAAGTGCCTCCATAGCTAGAACAAGTAAAGGAGTAGAGAATACCACCAGTGGCTACACAAGAGGAATAAGCCTCCCCTTGGCTCCTAGAAAGGAAAGGATTGAATCAAATGTGGTGGAAACCTAAAGGAGAATATTAAAGAAGAAGAACACTTTTTCCCCACAAGTACCTAAGATAATACCACAAGTGGAGGTAGAAGAAGAAGAAGGGGAGAAGATTGAATATGTCCCCTTAATCCAAAGAACCCACTCAAATAGGGCAATAGAGGAAGAGAGGAGAAGAAGTTAAACAATGACACCTCCATATTCTTCAAGGGAACCTATCCAAGCATCAAAATCCAAGTATGAGCAACAAAAAAATGGATAGCAAAGATGGAGGGTCAAGAAACTGATATCTTTGACCTCTTTGATTTTGACTTTATACCAGTGGGTACCAAGATGGTGGGAGACAAATGATGGGGAGCTTCTTCTCTTAGATCCTTTTTTCTCTACCAAGGCTACCTCTTATCCTTCTTAGGCTCTCTTCTCTAACCCTAACCTAGAGGACTCTCTCCTAATCCCCTTTCACCAAGAAACTCATCGATCAATTTAGTTTCCACTCTTCTAACTCCCAAAATCCAAAGTATTCACTTCTTGTCCTATCAAAACAAAAGTCCCCAAATACTATGAGCAAAGAAAAATCAGGTTTAAACCTTCCTCTTAAGGTTCTTCACCTATTCTAATTCATTCTACATTATTTTGATAAGTTTACCACCTTCACAACTCATTCTTGCTATGTTTTAGTAGCCCAAAGAGCCCTTATTAGCCCTCCTAGAATCAAGGAACCTTAAATATCTAATAAAATATCTTAACAAGTCCTATTGGTTCCTTCAAACTTGGCTCATGGATTTTATAGGTCTAAGGTTCTCAAAGTGTCTATACAATATCTTTTTAGAAAACCCTACTTTTAAGGGTCTCAAGGAAATGATAGAAATTGCACTTCTAACACAAGAAAATATTCACTCTAGAATCCCTCTTCTATTTCATTCAAACTATGCACACTTCTCCACAATTTCCCAACCAATATTAGCATGTGACAATCCACTATTCCATTTAGAACTCTCTTGTAAGCATCTCTGTGCCTTGCCAAGCTTCCATTGGCTTGCCTAGGGCTTGCTTGCAAAAATAGAAAAATGACTCCCACAACCTCCAAAATTGTTATTTGCATAATATTCAAAATCCATTAATTTATTCCTAAAGGTCATATATTTTCAACCATAGGAACTCAAGATTTAGCCATTTTTGTGTTATCTACTCAAAACTAACCAACAAGAAGCCCAAAACTAACTAATTTTTAAAACTTTCCAAAATGGATTAAAAATGTTCACACAAAATGTTACAGAGTTCCTATATGTAATCAATAAACTATTCCATTTGAAACATTAAATAAATTAATGCAAGAAACCAATCATTCAATCCAAAATCTCATTTCCTGTCAACAACTTCTTGTTATTTCTAACTACCTGCACATCCACACAACCAAACCTTAGAAATGAGTTGGATGATTCATATATAGAATTCCTATAACTACTTAGACCCTTCAATCAATTTACAAACTCTCACCTTGCCTTTTTCTATAAAAGTGCAAGAAATGCCATTGCAACTTTACAAAAATTACAAACTTGTCAATGAGCAATCTGACAACTTTTGGTAATTTTGCAATTTAGGCCTCCAAAATTATATAGTTTGATTTAAACCATCATAAAATGATCCTAAAACATATAAGGACCCTTCCTAAACACTTATTTCCCCATTGTAGGCATTTTTTCATATTTTTCCCTTTAGAGTAACTCTGAGCATTTCTAGGCTTAACAGGACCTAAATGCTTAAAAACATGACTCAACCTTAACTCCAACTTAACCACACCTTCTAAACCTACCTTGGGACTTCTTATTTAATCCTTATTCACTAAATGGTTGGGTAGACCATTTACAAGCCAAAATTGTCTTAGGGATTTTCCTTTTCCTAAGGTGCTCTTGCACCATACCCCCCTATAAGAAGAAGCCTAAGGTACCTATGGTGAGAGGAACTCCTTCCTGATGCCATGAATTTTTAAAATCATTCTCAACCACCCAAGTTGCCTTTCTTTTAAATGTATCCTTCCATTTGACCAAATTTTCTTTGTAAACCTTGTTTCTTGTACTCTTCTTCACTATAGAGTCTAGTATCTTCTCTAGTTGTGGTTGCTTCTTCTCAAGTACCTGCAAGTCTTATATATCTTTTTATATCTCTTTCTAATATTTCTCTTCATCCATATCTAGACCCTTTCAAGGTATCAAGTCTTTTACATTGAAAATGGGAGAGATAGACATGTCTTTTGGTAGGTCAACTTTGTAAGCATTGGATCCATATTTCTCTAGCACTTTGCATGGCCCAATCCTCTTCATTTGTAAGTTGCTAGGGATTTTGTTCTGTAGCCTAGATTAATTCAAATAGACCATGACCAAGTCTCCTATTTGGAACTATAAGTCTCTCCTCTCTTCATCCTTCTTTTCCTTCAACTTTTGATTTTCTTCCATCAAGGTCTTCTCAACCTATTCATGTATCTCTTTCATAGACTGAAAAAATCATCAACATCTCCACTGATGGTGTCATGTGCTAATTGTTCCCTCAACTCCATTATGCCCCTTATATGTGTGCCATATACTATTTGAAAAGAGTCTAGTGCTATTGTCTTGTTCTTGCTATCATTATAGGAAATATCTTCTTGATATACTTTCTCCCAACTCCACCCATATTCTTTAGTAAGACCCCTTAAGAGGTTTCCTAGGACCCTATTAATGACCTCTATCTACCCATCAGTTTGGGGATAGTAGGTAGAACCATGAGCCAATTTTGTACCCAAACTCCTCCACAGGGTCTTCCAAAAATGCCCAATAAACTTGACATCTCTATCGGTCACAATGCTCATTGGTAGCCCATGAATTCTAACCACCTCTTTGAAGAATAGATTAGCTATATGGGTAGCATCATGTGTAGTTTTTAATGGGATGAAATGACTCATCTTGCTAAACCTACCAACTACAACAAACACATTGTCTAAACCTGACTTTGTCCTAGGTAAGCCCACTATGAAATCCATGCTTATGCATTCCCAAGGCCATTTAGGAATGGGTAGTGGTTGATAAATTCCTACATTGGATGAAGTTCAATTTTCCTTCTGACATATTCCACATTGCTCTTCAAATTTTATCACATCTCTTTGCATTTTGGGCCAATAGTAAAACCTTTCTAGTAGGTCTAGGCTCTCGTTAAGGCCAAAATTCTCACTGGTACTTTCATTATGATTTTCTTGAATGGGATTTTCCCTCATGGATCCCCTTGGGATGCATAATTTCTGACCCTTAAACAACAAACCATTTTTTAATATATATTCAAAAAATAAAATGAAAGTGATTTCAAAATTAGTACATACCGTGCATGCCTTTGAGAAATCAGTATCTTCATCATACATGTCCTTGAATCCTTCTAGCCCTATGCTTTGCAACTTGACTTCTTGAACTGCCAACAATCTCTTACTTAAAGCATCTTCCACCTTGTTGTTTGTACCCTTCTTATGTTTGATAGTAAAAGTGTAGGACTGCAAGAATTCCATCCATTTTATATGTCTCAAGCCAAGTTTCTCTTGTAAATTGATAAAACTTAGTGCTTGGTTGTCAGTAAAGACAAAAAGCTCCTTAGGAAATAAGTAATGCCTACATTTCTTAAGGGCTTGAACAAGTGCATAGAGTTCTAAATCATATGTTGAATACCTTGTCTTGGCTTCATTGAGCCTCTCACTAAAAAAAGCCACAAGCCTTCTTTCTTGGCTTAATACTTCCCCCACTATTATGTTACTAGCATCACACTCTACCACAAATGGTTTCTTAAAACTTGGAAAAACTAATATTAGTTTGGTTTCCACCTCCTTCTTCAACCTTTCAAAAATCTCATCTACAACTTTGTTCCATGTGAATTTGGTCTTCATGCCTCCCTTGATGGTGTTATTCATTGGTGCACAAATCTCACTAAACTTCCTCACAAACTTCCTATAGAATTGTGCTAGGCCATGGAAGCTTTTGATCTCAATAGAAGATCTAGGAGTAGTCCAACTCAAGATTTCCTCTACCTTACTCTTATCCATTTTTAGACTTCCTTGGGACACTACAAAACCTAAATACACTTACTCTTCTTTCATGAATTCACTGTTCAGAAGGTTAACTATCAACTTCTCCTCTTGAAGTTTTCTCAACACCATTTCTAAGTGTTTCATGTGCTCCTCTTTTGTCTTTCTAAAGATGTGGATTCCATCTAAGTACACTAGAAAAAATACTTCTATATAATCCTTCAAGGCTTCATTAATAACTCTCATGAAGGTGGTTGGTACATTGGTAAGACCAAATGGCATTGCCAACCACTCATAAAGACCCTCAATAGTTTTAAATATCGACTTCCATTCATCACCCTCCTTTGTCACAATCTGATAATAGCCACTCTTGAGATCAATTTTAGAAAAGTATCTAGCTCCACCAAGACATGCCATTATATCCTCTATCCTATGAATAGGGAATCTATATCTAATAGTAATTCTATTGACTTTCCTAGAATCTACACACATTCTCTACTTACCTCCCTATTTAGGGGCTATGACAATTGGGACTACACATGGACCGATGCTCTTCCTAATCAGCCCTTGACCAAGCAATTATTGAACTTATCTTGCTATCTCCTTGTTCTACTTTGGTGTCATCTTGCATGCAACCTTATTCGATAAAGATGCACTTGGTATGAAGTCAATTTGATGACTTATTGATCTCTTTGGGGGTAATTTTGATGGTGCTCCATCACATATAATACCCTTGAACTGATCTAGTAGTTCTTATATTTCTGCAGGTATGGGTTTTTGTATTGATGACTTCTCCTCTTTTAGATTCACCATGATAGCATACCCTACTCCTTCACCTTCCTTTAAGTCTTTGAGGAACACTTTCCCACTCATCAGTAATGTCTTAGTAGTAGCCTTCTCTATCTTGTCTTCTTCCAACAATGACTATATCCTATAGGTGACTCCATCATTCTTGAAGGAATATTTGTTCTCCTTTCCATGATACAATGCCTCTTTGTCATACTACCATGGTCTCCCTAATAGAAGATGGAAATTATCCATTGGGAGTGCATCACATAGTATTCTATCTTGATACATACCAATAGTGATGTCCACCCATAGTTCTCACCCTTTTTTAGTTCAAGATCTACCTCACCTATTTTCTGGTTGTCATCTTCATGTACATAGGTTATCTTCTTCTCACCATAAGATATTGATGCCTTCTCTGGACATGTATGGGTAGGATGCCCTAACTTCTCGTATTGATAGCATTTCATGTTGCTAAAATGTGATCCTCTGCTATTATTTCCATATCTTCCTCTACCACAATTATTAGACCATCTTCCTCTATTGGAGTCTCCCCTTTGACTAGTCTCATTGGCTTGCTTAGTCCATTTGGACTCTTTATAGCTCCTCTAATTAGTGGTCCTTCCACTAGAACCACCTCTTGAGTTACCTCTAAAATCATTACCTCTACCTTTGCCTTTAGAGCTATTCTTCTTCTCAACTTAGCTTCCACCTTTCTAGCCATTTGGAAACAAATATGTAAGGTAGTGAGGCTAAAGAAACCGAGTTCATCTTGTATAGCCCACTTAAGGCCATTTAGATACCTTGCCACCTTGATTCTTTTTGCCTCTTGTACCCTTGACCTTAGGGCTAGTTTTGGAACTCTTCAGTGTAGGATGCCACATCGAGATATTTTTGTTTGAGAATCTTCCTTTGCTTATGAAGTTGGATCTCATAATCCTCTGATAGATATGTCTCCTTAATATTTTCCACCATAGCCTTCTAGTTAGCTATTGGTTTCTTTCCTTCACTCTCAATTTCCTCTTGCACAAACTTTGACCAAGTGAGTGCTTGTCCTTTCAATTTTGACACTTCCACCTTTACCTTTTGAGCCTCTATTACCCTTTCACATTCAAATTGATTTTGTATACTCTCAATACATTATAGGACTGATTTTGTATCCATTTTTCCATGGAACATTGGTATATTCTTAAGAATCTTACCTCCAAATGCTTTGAGGGCCTTGAGTAATGACTCTTGCACCAAGTGGAGGATTAGGTTTAGGGATCTCATCCTCCAAATCTACCTTTTTCTTACCTTCACTAGTGCTGGTGTCTTCATCTTCCTTTTCTAGAGATTCCTCTTCCATTTCCCTTAGTTTGTCCTTCATCTCTTCTATAGCCTCATCTAGAAGCCTAGTCTTCTCATCCATGACCTTCTTTTTCTCATCTACCTCCTTAGCCAATTCTACATTGGTTACCATCTTTGTAGATCCACTAAATTTAGTGGGAATCAACATACCACCAAAAGCCTCAATCTTATGGCCTTGATACCACTTTGACAAGCTTGCATTTTAGGCCTCCAAACTTATCTACTTTTATTTAAACCATCATAAAATGATCCTAAAACATCTAAGGATCCTTCCTAAATACTTCTTTCTCCATTTTAGGCATTTTGTCAAATTTTTTCCTTTAGAGAAACTCTGAGCATTTCTAGGCTTAACAAGACCTAAATGCTTAAAAACATGACTCAACCCTAACTCCTACTTAACCAAACCTTTATAAACCTGACTTGGACTTCATCTTTAGTCATTATTCACTAAATATTTGGCTAGACCATTTACATGCAAAAATTGTCTTAGGGGTTTGCCTTTCCCCAAGGTGCTCCTACACCAAGAAAATAAGAGATACTCACATGAGTGAATCCCTAGGAGAGGATTGGAATAAATTATGGCCTCTACCTCAAGGAACTCTAGGCATTCCACCACCATCTCAAGAGTTGGCTTTTTTCGACAAGGGATCAATGACTCAACTTCCTCAGGCTACAAAATAAGAATAAGTGATAGAGGAAAGGGAGCCCTAGCAATTGCATGCCAATGAAATATTTGATGAAGGAAAAATACTTGGAGAGCCTCAAAAACTCAAGATATAGAGGCTAGGACCTCAACCCAACCAGATATAGAGACTCCAACTTTAGATATTTCTCAACGGGAAAAGAATCCAAAGAGGATTGATAAGGGAAAGGAGCCTGAAGTAGAAAAAGCCTCTTCAGTCCAATACATGTATCCCATGGGCACCACACCAAAGTGGCTAAAGAGAGAGGTCATGTTTTAGAAGAAAAGATAGCTAGACCTAACAATTAAGGAGGGAATGAAAGAATTAGTGAAATCAATCAAGAAGCCTGAACCATCTATGGCTAATGCATGAACACTGGCCTTCATAATGAAGAACCAAAATTAGGACTTACTTGCACATACAGTCATTCCTCCTTTGCATGCTAACACCAAACAAGTGACTCCTAAGGACTACCAAACTAGAGAGGTCATGTTGGGGAGACCCATGATAAACACTACAAAAGTTATGATCACTATGGGGATGAAAGTAGTGTTTAGAAACATGGATTAGGATGAGTCTAAATTGGTAGTACTACAAAAAGAAAATGAGCTATTAAGAGGCTATTTGCATGAAATTATGGATCCTATTGACTTGGATAATCCAGAGATCACTCTTGTAATAACATTAGAGGAATGACACAGTTGGACCCATTTTTGGAATCATGTTAGCAATTGTAGGAAAATTATGAAAAGAGAGGTGTGTAGATGATATAGGGTAACTTGAACCTATTACACCACATCTAGTCGAGTACCAACAAGTAAACCAAGATTTTGGGCTAATGGATGATGTACATACATGGGCTAGAGACCTATAGGCACTAAATCAATAAAAGGTCAAAGTTATCATATGTTGATGGAGGTATACACTATTGAAGAGTTAGAAAAGCTTGATGATTGGATTGAGAAGATATCAGATGGAAACAAAGTCATGGAAGGATTACACATAAAGATCTAGAGGATTAAGGATCAAAATCAAAGAAATTTTTTGAAGCAAAAAGGTATTACAATGTCGCTTGCCTTGAGATTTTTGAAGATGAGTCAAAGACCAAGCTCATTGTGGTGCAATAAGTGGTCCAACAAATTTGAGGAACATTCAAAGATGCTTCATCAGATGAAGACATAAAACAAGCATTAAAGACTAAAGAGGCATTATATGAATTGTACACTAACCTTGAAAATTTTTCGGTGACATAGATAGAAGTCAGTAACTACTAGCAGTTAGTAAAGGATAAATATGGGGCTTTGGATTTTCTAGAAGCTACCAAAGTAGTGGATGTTATATAGAAATTCAAGAGAAAACATCCAGACATAATTTTGGTATAAAGAGGAAGAAAACCCAAATGTTGGAAATTCAGTTTTGACACGTAATAAAATTGTAGATTTTTGGAACATATCATCAAGGTATGTAGGTGTACTTTTTAGAATGGTGCACCGATGGTTTTGAAGAAGCAACAGTGCATTGACAATTAACTACTAGTTCCTATTTTAGAGCATTCCATGCTCCAAAAACACATTTTGATGATAGGTCACCTTCGAGAAATGCATAGAGAAGGGAAAGATTCCATTTTTAGAGCTTCTAGAAACTCCTAGATTATCTTGCATCTACATTCTTCTTATCTTCTCATTCTTTTTATTCTTTTGTGTCATGTGAAGGTGCATGCACCCATTAATTGATATAAATAAGGGTCAAGGCTTACTTAGCACCATTTAGAGAGTCAGTTTGTATATAATTAGATTTGTTTTCTTATATTTTAATATTTGTTTGCATTTTAAGAGCTCTCACTCCCAACAAAAAAGGAGGAGATGATTTCTTATAAATACATGGATGTAACATGTACTCCAGACTATTATTTTGATGTAATAATATATGTTATTGGTGCTCTCATTTTGAGTGTAGTTATTCTTTCTGAATTGTGTTATTTTTTGTGAAACTATGTTCATGAATAATAATGGATCCAATTGTTTTATTGTCTTGTTATGATTGTGTGATCTTTTAGTTTTGGTGTTTGCTTTGAGTAAACAAATTTTGCTGACATTCTGAGTTGGAGAAATGATCACCTATTTTTATTGCATAGAGTTTTGTCTTGTATGAGCACACGTTTCCATGGCCTTGTGATTTGATGAAATGTGAAACATCTTTAAGCTTATATTGAATTCCCATCATGATTGCATTAGTGGAATTGAGGAAGTGCTGCTCCTATTTTCATTGGTTTCCTACCCAATCTTTTTGACATTTTAATTTACAAATGTGTTGTTACCATGGTTTATGTCCATTAGGAGTTTCCCTTTCAAATCATTTTATTTAAACTCTTATCACCCTATCTTTGTTATTTTTTTTCTAACACTTGGTAAAAATAGGATTTCATATAGTTGCATCGATAAATTGCATTCATCATAAAACGTAAAATACAAATATATCTCTTTTGTGGTTACTTGTCAAAACAACAAAAAGATCAAAAAATCTTATCTGAAATTGGTTCAAACCAGCAAAGGCCTTCCCATGAACATATACATTTATCTTTAATTGAGAAGATTTTAGTAGGTCACAAGATCACTTGAAGCCTTGGAGTTGATCCTTGGTTAGCAATTCAAGAGAGGAGTTCAAAAGGATTCCTTTCCTTTAGCCTCGTGAAAAATGATATCTCAACGGGCCTCACTACTTAAGGGCATAAGGTTAACAAATGGCTATGAAGCAATGAAAAGGGTAATGTAATAGTTGTTTTCCACTTCACCAGGTGTTCTGAAGGTAATAAAGAAAGAGAGCTACAATGTGGTGATCAAGTGTAAAGATGGACATTGATGCTAGATCTCCACTTTTAGTGATTTCCATCTTTTATAACTATTGTGACCTAGCAATGAAAGAATGACATGACTTTTGTTGTTTCACAAAGCTAAAAGTTTGATATAAAAAATGATTTACAAAGTGAAGATAGAGTTAACACACAACATCATTGCAAGAAAGATATGTTAGCATAAAATACTCATGATGTTGCAAGAGGATGTGGTTACTGAGTTTTCTCACCATTGTGGCTTGAGATGTTAGGTTACTGATGACTATGAAGAAGTAGAGATAGGGAAGAAAAACAACTGCTACTACATCAATACTCTTAAAAAGTGTAGCTACATTATGAAAAAGGGTAATTTCCTGAGTGTTGGTTGAATGATGATTGGAAGTACAAATGCCATAAAGTTTAAATGCAAGTATTTTTTGGAAATTCAAAATATTTTATGCATGTCTCCTTAAACACCATTAATGCCACTCTTATCTCATAGAAGCCATTAAAGGGTTGATGTAACAAAGTTTCTATCACTAGTCTTAGTGAAGTTGATATCACAAAAAAGAGAATTATACAAAAAGCTTGATAGAATATTTGAATTTTAGAAAATGGTAAAAGAAGAAGGAAAATTAATTGCTCAGGTAGAGGTTGAAGAGGTTTCTTCTAGTGTTGTATAAGGAAAGAAAAAAAAACTCTAGACCATTCATAGATGAATAGGTGTATTTATTGTTGGGTTCCTCAAATACACAATCTAAAAATTCCCATGTTTTGAAGGATTCATATAGTTTTTCTAGAGATGTAGTAGTTCCCAAAATAAATGGAAATGAATTATTTTGGTTCCTCTACAATAACAAGGTGTGTAAACCTCAAATTTCAAATCCTTGGAATAAGAATTTGGGTAAGCTAATTATATCAGAAGTTTTTTATTATGTGGACCTACTAAAGATTTTGATTAAAGTATATAATATAGTGAGCCATACATTTCATAAGAAGCATATGTTAACATGAATATTGATGATATTAATTTGGGGGAGTATCCTAAACATTGGTGAGCATCCAACATGATTGACATGTTGCATTCATGACTGTGTTTGTCACTGATGGCAACATATTGTGGTTTTTGTGAAGATTGGCATAGTAGCAAATAGAGATTATGGTCATAGGGACATATATTTGATGTTTAGATGATGCACAGTTAATGACATGTTCTATACTATATCTTGATGATGAGGTTAAGTGCGCATCAAGTAAGTCAAAAATATGTATGTGATTTACAAAGAGCATTGTAGAGATAGAGTACCTAATAAGTAGTTTCTAATAATTGGATTGTATCTTCTAGTAGAGATAGAATCATGATGTGCAAAGTTATACATAAAAAATAGACAAATTGATGGTGATGTCAATGAGTGAAAAAATTTAGAGCTCCATGTGTGAGAAGTTGCAAAGACTGTGATCTGACAGTGTTGTGTGATTGTGAAATAATTAGTTATCTTAATGTGGTCCTATTATAATTAGTTGGGAATTCCTCAAGGATGACTTAAGGAATTTTTTTGAGGATATGGTATAAAGAAAATATGTTTTCCTTATTTGAAAAATGTGTATAAAGTGCAAAGGAATTGGAAACAAAAGAAGAGTGTTTGGTAAATGTGAGTAAGTGATCCAAGTGATTATTGGATGCAAAGTTGGTGATCTAGTATCGAGATTAGAAGAAGCAGAGAAGTTTGGTTGACAAGACAAAGCACTAGTACAAAAATAACAATATGTGAATAAAAAAACCACTAAAATTTGTATATATGTGACTAAAATCAATCATGTGACTAATAGTAGTTAATATCCATTCATTTATAATGCTACTAAATGATTTTAGTCACTCATTTGATCTTTGATTTTGATCATCGATTTAGTCACATATTAAGTGGTATATCTAGTAGTATATTTAATTATATATTAGTCTTATATTTGATAGTTTATTTAGTCACATATTTAGTGGTATATTTAATAATATATTTAATCACATACTTATTATATTTACTCACATATTTAGTAGCATATTCAATAGCATATTTAGTCACATATTTGGTCATAATAGGGCACAATGGAATCAAACCACCATCCTCTTTCTTGTAAAGCAGGTGCTCTTTCATTGAGCTAGCACCCTTTAAAGAATACATAATAAATTATTATTTGTTTCATTTCATTCTCAATATAGCACCCAAAAAGGTTATGGACCTTTATTTCTTGAAATGGGGGCAATAAGGAAACATCCAATCAAGTTGATAGTTTAAAGGCTCCTTTTATTTCAAAAAATAATTCTAGTTTGTCAAACTCAAATTAGCCAGAGGAAAAGGGAACTAGAATAATGGATTTTAAATTTAAAAATGGTGTCCAACTTATTACTAACAATGTAGAAGAGCATGTAGTGATTAGAAGACTGCTTCAAGTGTGTCATCCAAAAATAGATGCTTTGTACTACATACAGTGTCATTGCCTTAATGAAACTCTGTACTAGCCATTGGCATAACACTCCACCTATAGATGAAAAGCCACCAGTCATAAATAAATGAGCTAGAAAAAGCACACATTGAACTCTTCATAATCCATACCATCCATGTACCTATCAATACAAGAATGTTTTCTTGTGCCTCATTTTTACAGTTAGCCACCTCTAACAATTTCTACAAAGTAAGAGATTAACACTACTAATGCGATGATAATATTTACACCACAATAAATAATGCAATTGAATAATATTCTTAGTGCACACAAATAACAATTGGGGCCCCAAACAGAATAAAAATGGTCTAGCTTGTTTGGGATTCGACCCACAGGAAAATATGCTTTTTCTCCAATTAAAGACATTTCAAGGAAGGAGAAAGTAAGTTTTCTAATGAGATTCCTAATCAAATTATTGATACAAACATCTCTTGTATGGAGTCTACTCTGGTTGGGTGTTTCATTGGTGCACAACCTAATATTGAAGATGTGCAAGCTTTTGTGCAGAGAAAATGGTGTTTGAAGGGTCAAGTGGATATTTCTGCTATGGCTAAAGGCTATCTTTCTTTTTGTTTCTCTTGTGATGAGGATAAGAGAGATGTTTTGTGTAGTAGTCCTTTGGTTATGGGGAAGCATACCATGCTTTTATAGAAATGGGCCCCCAATCTTTACTCCTTGGATGATTTAGCTATTCAAGCTCCTGTATGGGTGAAACTTCATGGTCTCTCTCTTGAGTTTTGGATGGAAGATGTTTTCAAAGGCATAGCCAACACCTTCGGGGAACTTCTCTCTTTAGATCCAATGATGGTTTCTAGTAGGAGATTGAACTATGCCAAGTTTTGTGTTGGAGTATCTCATGGGATAGATCTCCCAGAATCTATTGCTCTAAAATCAAAACTTGGGGTTTGGGACCAGAGGATTGAATATGAATCTATCCCTTTTGCATGCTTCCATTGCAAGAAAGTGGGTCACTGGGCTAAGAAATGTCCTTTATTGAAAGGAAGAGCTAAAAAGCATGCTAAGAAGAGTAAGAAAATTTGGGTCAAAAAAACCCAACCTAAAGAGATAGTGGCAGAAGTTGAGGGGCCTATTCCTCCTAAGGACCTTGCCCATTTGGATAGTAGCAGTTCTTCAGTGGGGGAAAAGAAAGATCTATCTAAAGAGTTTGTTGTGGTGACAGGTGAGGTGCTTTCTCCTACTAAGAACCAAGCTCATTTAGAAATCTCCAAGGAAGGTCATAAGGAAGTTGTGGGGCTTGTTCCTTCAAAGGACCTTGCTCATTTGGATAGAAGTAGCACTTTAGTAGGGGAAAAGAATGTTCAATCTATAGAGGTTGTTGTGGCAACTATTGAGGTGCCTTCTCCTATTAAGAACCAAGCTCATAAGGAAATTTCTAGCAATCCAAATGTTGAAGTGGATGTAGTTGGTGTGGATGTTGTTTCCCACCAAGATACCCTAGTATTGCATGATATTTCATAGGAGAATGGGGAGATATCTGACTTGAGAAATCAAGATGGGGATGATATTGTTTTGTCAGGTCCCTCAAAGGATCTTAGTTCTGCCTTACCTTTGACAATGGTGGCTAATTTGGCTACCCCTTCCTTGGATCCTTTGGAGGTTCCAAATTTGGAGATTCCTTTTACAAAGGACAAGATTAAGGTTTTTGATGGCTCCCACAAGGAGACTTTACCCTGGGCCCCTATTGTGAAGGATAATTCCTTTTTTAGTGGAGTGGTTAAGGAAATTCTTACTATATCCCATGTTGAGGAAGTAGTTATGAAAAAGGATAGTTCTAGGACCTATGGGACAGTAGGAGGGAAGAAATCTAGAGGCAAAAGGATTAAAGATGGAGAGAACTTTACCCCAGTGAATAACAAGAAGAAGGGAGCCAAAGTTGATTCCAAGCCTTCTAATGGTAAGTTTGGTCTATCTAAGAATGGTAGTGCCACCATCAAGAATGGTGATGTTGGGTCTTCACCATCTTCTTCTGGTAGACCTTCTAATCAACATACAAGAATAGCTAAGTCTATTAAGAGCATTGCTGATGGTTTTCAGAGAACTATCCTTGATTCAAAATACTTTGTTAAACTATGAAGATCATATTGTGGAATATTCGAGGTTTAAATAATCCTCACAAACATGATATTTTAAAAAATATGATTAGGGATAATAGACCTGATATTTTTTTTATTTAGGAAACTAAGATGCTCAAAGATAAGGTGGAATGCCTTTCTATCTTTAAGGGAGGAAAGATTTTTGGAAGTGATTTTGATGGTGCTTCAGGTGGTTTGGCAGTGTTCTGGATTAACAAATGGATTCAAGGGGAACTCATTTATCAAAGTAGAAATATGATGAATGTACATTTTGTTAATTCTAAAGATAATTTTAGTTGGGTTCTCACTAATGTTTACACCCCTAATAGTAAATGGGGGAGGAAAGCTTCATGGGAAGAAATTTCTAATCAAAGAAAGCTTTTTGCCAAGGATAAGTGGTTGATGATAGGGGATTTTAATACCCCCCTAAAGGAATCTAAAAAAAGGGGAGGTAATCAGTCCATTTTGGACAATAGATTAGATCTTATGCACTTTATTGACTCCCATATACTTCATGATCTTGATTTACATGGGATTGAGTATACACAGATGAATAGAAGAGCTGGTAAGGATCTTATTCAGGTTAGACTAGATTGGGCCCTTATTAGCAATGAATGGATTTTGAAGTTTAAATGCTCTCTTAATGCTCAAGTTCAGGTGGGCTCTGATCACTTTCCAATTTTCTTTTCTGCTGACCCTTTTAGTTTTAAAAAGAATTTCCCTTTCAGATTTGAAAAAATGTGGACCCTTCATCCTAATTTGGAGAACCTCATTTAGGAGTGGTGGAATATTGATCTCGAAGGTACAACTATGTTTAGAGTGGTAGCCAAATTGAAAAATGTCAAGAAACACATTAAAATTTGGAATAAAACTACTTTTGGTAATATTTTTGAGAAAAAAACAAAGATATTGGAGGAGCTTAAAGAAATTCAAAATAAGATTCAAGCTGATGGTTATGAGATGGTCTCTAGGGAAGAGGAGAGCACTAAATTGGTTGAACTTTATGATCTCATTTCTAAGGCGGAGACCTTTTGGAGACAACATTCCCAAAAAAAATTTCTTAAAGAAGGTGACAGAAACACCAATTTCTTTCATATGACTACCTTGAAGCATAGGATGGCTAATAGAATATCCAAACACATGACAACTGATGGTATGAATGATAATGAAGATGTCATTAAAAGGGAGGCCATGGTGTTCTTTGGTAGCTTGCTATAGTGTGACCCAAACCTAAATATGGAGAAGCAATAAATGTTCTTGGAGAATATTCCTTTCTACATTTTTGAAGCTCACAACTCAGTCTTGACTTCCATTCCCTCTTTGGATGAGATTTCTAAGGCTATGTTTTCTTTTGAGGGTGATAAGGCCCCTAGTCCTAATGGTTTTCCCCTCTTGTTCTTTCATAAATATTGGCATATCATTGGTCCTGATGTTTGTAATGGTGTTAAGGAATTTTTTGGTTCAAGAAACATCCTTAGAGAGTTAAATGGGACCTTCATTGCCCTTATTCCTAAGAAGTCGAGTGCTGATAGTTTGGATCAGTTTAGGCAATTCTTTTTATAAGATTATTTCTAAAGTTTTGACTCTTAGAATTCTCTCCATTCTTCTAGCTATTATTTCTAGTCAGCAAAATGGCTTTGTTCTTGGCAAGCAGATCTTGGATTCTGTAATAACAGTTCATGAAAACATCCATTCTCTTGTGGTGCCTAAGAAGGAAGGGTTTCTACTTAAGCTTGATCTCTCTAAAGCGTATGATAGAGTTGACTAGAACTTCCTCCTTAGGTGTTTGGAAGTGTTTGTCTTTAATAAGAGATTCAAGGATATTATCTTTATGCTTATCTCTTCAACTTCCTTTTCTATTCTGGTTAACAATTCCCCTTCCTCCTTTTTTAAGAGCTCCAAGGGCCTTAGATAGGGAGACCTAATTTGTCCTATTCTTTTTATTATCTTGGGTGAATTCTTGGGAAGATTTATTAATTATATGGTTGTTGAAGGAGGCTTTGTTGGTATTAGCCCTTCCTCCTCTGCTCTGGTGTGCTCATGTCAGCAATTTGTAGACAATTTTATTGTTATGGAGGAGGCCTCGATGATAAATGCTAGGAATATTAAGAAGGCTTTGACTGACTATGGGGATGCTTTTGGCCAAACCATTAACTGGAATAAAAGTGTGATTTATTTTATTAATGTTAGTGAGGCTAGACAATTAAAGATTAAAAGGATTATTGGGTGTGAAAGTGGAACCTTGCCTAGAACTTATTTGGGGCTACCTTTGGGTTTATCTCCCCCTGATAATTTTTGGAACTCTTTGATTGAAAAGATTCATTTAAAACTTGTTGGCTAGAAGGGATCCCTCCTTAGTTAGGCTGGGAAGGTCAGTGTTTTGAAATCTATCCTCCAAAGTGTGCCGCTCTATGCTTTGAGTGTGTTTAAAATCTTGAGAAAGTTTGCACTTGCTATTGAGAAAATACAGAAAAATTTCTTGTGGATATGTATGGAGACTAAAAAGAGACTTTCTCTTGTTGCCTGGGAGAATGTTTGCATTCCCAAGGGGAAGGGAGGGCTTGGGCTTCAGAGGATTTCTTTTATGAATGAACTTTTATTGGCTAAACTTCTTTGGAGATGGCATAAGGAAAAGGGGTAATGGAGGAATATTTAGGATTATAAATATAATTAGAATAACTTTGATTTTCAACATTTCCTTCTTTTTGATTCTGATCAAGGGGGATCTCAAATTTGGAAGAATGCTCAAAAATTTAAACACATTTTAAGGAAAAGAGTCAAATGGAAGGCTGGAAATGGTTTGAAGATACTTTTTTGGGAAGATATTTGGATTATGGATTACCCCCTCTATGAGGATCCAAGATGGAATGGGTTTATGGAGTAGTGCAAGACTCAGTTTGGTACTTTGGTTAGTGATTACTGGAAGAATGACTCATGGGTGAATCTTCTTAGCATGGATTTGAATCTTGTTGAGTTCGCTAAATGCTTGAATGCTTATTGTCCGAACCTTGAAGATGATGTTCTAATTTGGAAAAATGATCCTAGTGGTGTGTACTCTACTTCATCAACTTTTGCTAATTCTTTTGAAGATTATGAGGTTCCTTGCTGGGCAATGGCTTGGGTAAAAGGTATGACACCTAAAATTAATATCTTTTTTTGGATTCTTTTGCAAAACAAAATTTTAACCCTTGACAGTCTCAAGAAGAGGGGATTCTTCATTGTTAATTGGTGTGTTCTTTGTAAGAATGATGAGGAATTGATATACCATTTAATGCTCTATTGCCCCTTTACTACTAAGGTTTGGGATAAAATTTGGAACTTAATGAATATGGACTGGGTCCCTCATGCTACTATCTAGTTGTTCTTTTTGTCTTGGAAAGATCCTTCTAAGAACCCTCTGATTATTAAATTGTGGGATTTTATACTTCCTTATCTTTGCTAGGGGGTCTGGAAAGAACGTAATGATAGGATCTTTAGAGGAGTGGAATCCAACTCTATTAAGGTTTTCCATAAAATCAAGGTCCTTTTGCATGAAATATGAAAATTTGCGGTAAGGGACAACAACCTTCTAATGATTGGGATGTGGGGGTGATGAATAATTGGAATATTAGGAGCCTAATTTTGGATACAAAGGATCCTAACCCAAGGGAAAGTGCTAGATGGGATTGTCCTCTGACTAATTGGTTTAAGTTGAACTTCGATGGGGCCTCAAAAGGGAACCTGGGCACTACTGGTTGTGAAGTGGTGATTAGGAATTCTAATGGTGATTTTGATGGTGGTATGGCTATACCTTTGGGGTGTCAAACCAATCATGTTATGGAAGCCTTAGCTGCTCTTTATGGTCTTATGTATGCCTAAGACTTGAATCTGGTAAATATTTGGATTGAAGGTGATTCCCTCAACATTATAAATTTCTTAAAGAAGATATACCCACCATCATGGAACATTAGTAACATTATATCTAAGGTTGGGGATATTATTAATTCTTTTCAAAATTGCATTATTTCCCATAATTATAGGGAAGCAAATGGCTTAGCCGATTGGGCTTCCAATGTGGCATGTTATAATGATCAAAAAATTATAGGGGATTCATATGCCACTTTACCTACTGATTGCCATGAGTTTGTCAAGCATGACAAATGGAAATCCCAACAAACATTTTAATAATGATGTTGTTTGGGAATTATGATTTTTACCTTTTTATAGTGAAGTGGTCAATTATTTTTGGAAATGTGGGCAGCTCGCACAAATTATGGTTTACTTCTTTCTATCAGTGTTTAGGTTGTGGTGGTTGTAGGGTGATTGGGGTTCTTCAGTGTGAGGAAACCAGAGCTTCATCTTACAAAGAGTTTGAGGTTTCTCAGTCAGAGCAAATTAGGGTGTCTATTGCAAAGATTATGGGGGGGAAGTAGAAACAAGTCAAACCACCTAGTTGTGCAAAATGGAAGAATAAACCAAAGATTTGGGATATCCTTAGGCATGGCAATTTTACCATCAACATGGAGAGACTTAGAGGAAATAATCCTGCTATCATGCACTAGTTTGTAAAATCTTGGAAGGATGGCTCGATTTTGGTCAGGAATTAGAGGATGGAGGTTACGGTTGAGACCATTGTGGAGGCTAGTGGGTTGGATTTGGACTAGATGAATTTCTATAGGGAAAGGAAGATATCGAACAAGGTAATTGATGACTTTGTTGAGACCGAATAGAAAAGAAACCATCTGGTTAAGATAGGTACTTCTTACTTTAACTTGACTTCTATGTCTCGTCCATGGTGATTTTTTTTCTTTATCATTATGGAATATTTAACTTTGGATGGTAGATATACCAAATTATATGGTTATCACTTTGTGCTTGCAAAGCATTTTCAACATAATATTAGGGTGAATTTTCCTTCCTACCTATTGCAATCTCTTGTCATTTCTACTCAAGCCATTCAACGTGACCCAACTGGGGAACATGTATGCCATGAAGGGCTTATGGTTTTGATCATGAATGTGCTCAAATCTAAAAAAATCTAGAAACCAAGGAATTTTAAAGTGGAAGATCAAGATATTGAAGCGAGTATTCAAGAAAAAGACTATGACTCTGATACACAAGATGAGGCTAAAGGAGGTCTGGCTAGCCCTAAAATTGGTTTTAGTGGTAGCAAAAAGAAAAAGAAGAAGAATACTAAGAAGGAGGATTCTGACCAGGAGAGGGAAAGTGATTTTGTTGAAGAAATTGTTCGCAAGCACATCAAAAATAGGGGAGCTAGTAAAAGTAAAGGCAAGGGTTGTCTAGATGAGAGAGTGTCTATGCATTCTAATGATGAACCTTTGGCTCAACGCCTAGAGAGGAAAAGGAAGCCTGTGCGGTGTCAGGTCAATAAAAATGCTAAGAAAGCTAAAGATGATTTTGATGCTGATATTGATGAGTAGGGAGCTAAATCTAACAGGGGTGATAGTGGTTTAGGGTTTTCTAAAGGTGTGTTTGGCAACCTAGGCTCTATTCAAAAGGACATTGGCATCTTAAAGCATAAAATGTTTCTGTTAAACAAGGAAATGGAACAATTATCCAAAATAGCCAGAGGGTAAAGAACCCTAGGAAAATATATTGACAAGTTCTCAGAGGTCATAGGAAATGATGAAGAAGTTAAAAATTTGATGCATAAGATTCTTGTGTTGGAAGCTAAACAGAGGGTTATGGACAAGGATATTAGTAGTGTCCATGGGAAGGTGTCAAAACTTGAATCCAAACTGGAAAACATGGACAAACAACTTAAACAGATGGTGGAAAATGTTTCTATCTTCTGAAAGAAGAATGAGGCAGGTAAAGATCAGGATTCTCCCTTGGGGATTGATTCTCAAGGACCAAGTATGTGTACCTAGGCCCATTCGAAGAAGATTGAGGTAAACTATAGGAAAGACAAGGTCAAAGCTACTATTGAAACCATGCATTCTCTGGTGGACCAGGCTATGAATCTGATCAATACTCCTTGGCTAGTTGATTGCTATTCCTTTGCTGAACTTTTGCTATTTTTTCCAGCATTGTCCTCTGTGACTTCTTTTTGTTGTCTGAGGTCTATTTCATGCTTGGTCTTGGTTTCTTTTCTCTATAGTTCTTTTCTCTTGCTTGTTTCTAGAACTCTGCTATTGTATAGGTTTAAGGTCCTTTAAAACTTACTTTTACTTAATCAAAACAATTTCTAAAAACTTAAATGTAACACTAAAATATAGTAAGTCTATTTATACAACACTAAATAATGTAAAACAATGATGTTCTCAATGCACTAACTTCTTCAAAATTAGCTAAGATCATTCACAAAATAAAGTACTAGGCTCTATAAAGTCTACAACAACAAATAGTCTCAAGTTGGACAAGGATAAAAATCTCAAACTATGTCATTTAATCCCAAAAGTAGAGTTCTTGTGAAACATTATCCAAAAATTTGAGTCAATAACATGTCCCTATTGCTTGAATCTTGTGGTCTTCAACATCACTATTTTGATTGCAATAATCAATAATCCTATAGTTTCCTTTTTGTGTTAGAATAGTGATCTTGCATTTTCAAATAATAATGCTGAACTCTGTTCCTTATGGCTCTTTTATCATCAAAACTCTTCTTACATGATTTTAACATGTCACTGTATTCTTCTTCATATTGCTCATATATGATAATTATCTTTTTTAATGTATCCTTTGCATTGAATGTTACAAGACATTTACCTTCATCAATCTCTTCAAATTCCAAGTCCTCAGATGAATCTCTTAATCTATAATGCCCAAGCTTAGAGGTTGCATAGCAACTCACTATTTTTATTATTTTATACAAAACATGACTGTGCTTAGCAATCATACATGATACCATTTTTGACAACATTTTCCTTTACATGCTGTCTAGGACTGCTCTGCAACATGATCTCCTTGCCATTAATCATTGTGTGATAAGCTTTCATTGTACTATGATTTCTATTATAAACTCTTATTGGGTCTGCTCATATCTGATCATGCATAAAATACTAATATCTTTTGATCTTAGTGTGCTTCTCCTTCACAATGAAGATTGTTTAATGCTTTGTGCATCATCTCTATTATCTCTATTTGAAGCAACCATTATAACAACAAAAAACTACATTCTCCATTTCATTCATAACTGGTTTCATTAATATCGATGCTCTTTTCATAGCACAATCTCTTTACCTCATTGACTACATCATTATTGGTTGTCATTTTAATCTCTTGGTTTCCATTCTTTGCACTTATTAGATACCTGTGTTTTACAATCATATTAGTACACTTCAGTGATAATGATTACCTTTGTTGTGTTCTCTATCTCTATGTCCTTGTTGTCCACGTCTTCACAATTTCATTATATTTGTTCTTGCTTTGATTCTCTATTCATAACATCAAGCATGTACTCTATATTCTTTACATGGACAAGGCTCTTAAATCTAAAGCTTTTAGTGGAAAACTACCATTTAAAAATCAGCAATGAAAAGATTTCTCCTAATTTGAAGAATATTCAATGGATGTGAACAAGAGGCTTAATGAGGAATAAAATCTATAAAGCTTTGAAACCCTCCCTCCTTTGCATGATTGATATGAAGGCTATTTCTTTGAAATTTTCCCATTAAATTTTTGTTGATTGATGTTATACTTGTTATTTGTTGTTTCTTAGCCCTACTCTCTTTTTAAAGTTCCAATCACTTGAATCTACTATTGATGAATGAGATAACTTCCTCCTTGATAGAATGGTTGTCTCTTTTATTGATCTACTTTTCATTGTCTCTCTTCTGAATAGTTTTGTTGTCTCCTTGAATTAAAAACATGGTATTCTAATTGAGCAAATGATTGTTTTTTTTTTTGTGAGTTGTTATTCAATCATGTGCTTGTTCTTCCTCTTAATACTTCCTCTTTCATCTTCAAAATTGCCTCTTCACTTAATGAAACTTGTTGATCTATATTGGAAACTTTCTAAAGTTTGCTATTAGCTTTTAGATGACTATTGTTAGCTGCGAGGACTATTTTTTCTTAATTTCAAATTGTTTTCTATTCTATCATGAGAAATTTTCCTTTCTTTCATGTGAACTTTTCTTTTTGAGTATGAACTATCACAACTTGACTGATTAGGTGCCTTATCATAGGAAATATCATTCAATTTAGAAGAACTACTAAGACAATTGACAAGTTGACTAAAATAGATGCCCATTCTTGTCAACCTACAATGCTTCAGATGATTTTAAGCACCCCACAAGAGATTTACAATGGATAAAGATTAAAAAAATAGCTACAACATTACTTCAAAAATATGAACAAACCTACTTCTCTTTGTTGTGGATGCACACTACTATTCTGAAATAAGTTAGTAAGTTGGCTTTAGTCTTCTACTGTTGCAATCACATGCTTAGCCTCAACTTCTTTAGGATCTTCATGCTTAGGTGCAAGCAAGATTTTTGGTGCTTTGTTTCCCTCTATCCTGGCAAGGTGTCTTATAGGACATCCTCTTGTATGAACAAAAGTTGAAACTCTATTACTAACAACTTATTGATTGAAATGAGATGTCTCATGTGAATCAAATGGGGAAATAAAAATTTCCATTCAATTGTGTTGCTCATGAACTTCTAATTTAGGAAGTGTCAACCTATCATCAAGTTTTAAATCAAAATCTTATATAATGCTAGAAAAATTACCTTTGTCAAGCTCTTCATTGATCTTATAATGTACATTACAATCTATCTCAAGATCATGTCTTTCTTTCTTGAAGATTAGAAAGAAATATCCAGTTCCATAATTTGGGAAATTAGCTCTTATCTCACATTTTATTCTACCTAATTAATTTCTTTACCCATATCACCTTTCTCAACTCTTAAGACAAGGATGTCTTGTGTCATGCCCAAAATAAATGGGCATAACACACAATTTAAAAAATAAATAAAAAAAATTTAACAATTAAACTACTCTAAGTTTGATATGTTTGTGTTCATAGTTAAGGTATAGGTTCTCTACATAACATCTTACATTTAAAATCTTGAGGAGGAATAAATCGTTAAATTTATACTCTTGTTATAAATCGATATTGTCATTTGTTTTGTTGTTACATAATTTTTACAATATATATATATATATTTAAAATTATTGGATAACAACTTTAATGAGTACGAGTCTAATTAAATAGAATTTTCTTAATCAAGAACCAACTTTAAGGAATATCATATCTAGACATACACATAATTATACTTAATTCAAATTGATTTAATTAAAATCTAAATTTAACAATTACTAACAAACTTCTCTATTAAAGCTAACTAAAAGAAACAAGGTCATAGCTAACACTAAGTACACTAAAAGTTTTAAATATATTAATTAAATTTACTATTTAGTTTAAAACTATTATCCAAATTCACTTTGCAATATAACACTTATAATGAAAACTATTGATTAATTCAACTATCTTAAATTTGTAAACTTTACACAAATAAGACCTACTAACGCTATATATTGACAAAGTCTAAATTAACTACACACTTAATACTAATAAATCATAATTAAACTAAAACTAACTATACTTACTAAAACTAAATACGTTTAAAATTTAAGATTTATTCTAAAATAACAATAACATTAATAATATATCTAAAATTGAATAAATTGAAATCAAAACTAAATTTCATTAGTAAAACTTTACTATCTTAAACTAAAACTACTAATTATATTTTAGAATTTGAAACCTTTCAAACAAATATCAATTAAACTAACATTAAATTTCTACTAACTCAAAATTAAAAAAATCTAATACTAATTTAAATTTAAAATTATCATAGTACTAAACTAAACTAACAATCTTTAACCAAAACTAAACTTACTAACTTAAAACATAATATACTAACATTATTTAAACACACTATATAACCACTAACTAAAATACCATACTAACTAAATATCAAACTCGATAACATGCCTACATCTTACTAAGACAAAATTAATTTTAAAAGGAAACCCTACATATTGATCCCCCTAACTAACCTAGGACCTACTAACCAAACATCCCTAAAAAACTAACCTAACCACTCCCTAGCCAAGTGGCCTAGCCACCACTTGGCTTCCACACATTAAGTCCATGCTGCCCTATGGTCTTTCATGCTGACCAAGGTCTGTCAGCGTAGACCTGCACTCTCCCCCTTGCATGAGTAGTGCTCAGCAATAAAACATGCGCATGGATTTAGAAATATATGGGGGGGATAAAGTTTTAGCAAGGGGAAATATATTTAAACAACTCTCTTGTCCCCCCTTTTGATGTGACAAGGGTCTGGCATGAGCTCAGTACAAGTAAATGGCAGGTGGTTGGTGGAGTCCACGTTTGGCCTTCCAAAAAGAGAGAGAAAAGAAAGTGAGGGGTGTGGTCTTGAATTTTTTTTTGTGTTAATAGCAAGAAATGAATTGACATGAAGTCCTAGGCAAGTACCTTTCCCTTTTTACTACATGGAGTTTAGTGCTAATGCCAGGTCTGTGCCCAAATTGGCAAGAGGTGATTTGGAGCTAGATTTAGTGATGGGTTAGATAGCTATAGGAGTAAATGCTAAAAGTTTTATGGTTGAGAGAAGACCATAAGATTGCATAAACTTATACATTTATATGTTTTATTTTAGAAACTATCTAATTTATATTGTTTAAAGAATTAGCAAATGATTTTTATTGAAATTCAAAGAGGAATAACTCAAAGAATATTCTCTATGACTTGGGGGAATTAAATTTTTCCCCATACATTTTCCAGAGAGTTTTTTAGACTTGGAGATTCAATTTTTTTTGAATTCTATTTTCTAAGTGTTGATGTATATATATATATATATATATATATATATATATATATATATTTGATATTCAAGGAATGATTTCTATCTTGATGGCAACATTGAATCCCTTTCTCAAGCATACTATTACAAAGATGTGTATAAGGTTATTCTTTTTATAACTTATGTTTTATAATTCATCATACAAAAAGGGTATATGAACCTTTCATTAGAATACAAGGAGATGCATAATTCTTACTCAAATTTGCTTTGTCAATTATATAATTTAACAAGGAGAGAGCTAAATTTGTTGTCCAAAAAGTAAGATTATTCATTTCCTCTTAATACATATAAACATTGAATTAGAAACTTCAACATATTCAATTACTTTTCCTTAGTCATGAATGAAAGCTAGAGAATTCATAATTCAAAGACATTATCCATTAATCTATTTTCTCCCATACATATGCATAATTTGAAGTCACATAAGAACAATGCAAGAAGGTTTTCATAATTTTTTTCTTTCTCTATTATTCATCTTGGTTCAAGGCTCCATCGAGAAAGAACCAGTAAGAAAACCTGATGTCTTTGCCAAATACATCAAAATTTAAAATACAATTTAAATACATCAAAATTTAAAATACAATTTTACATAATGTTACAATTCAATTGAATTCTCTTCTAGGGCTTTCACAAGAGATCTTTACCAAAGTCTTCAATGCATCAAGGGAACCATGGGAAAGACAAGAACCAACATGGAGGTAAAACAACATAATAAGATGAACAATTCAAGCATGCACCCCAATCCAGTTTTACACAATAGGTCTAAGCAAAGAACCTGACTAGGGGGGAGGTGGATTTTACCAATGGGAGATTTCAATCACCATACCATAACATAGCCCTTTCGAGGCTAAAACTTCAAGAACTTCCGTTCTTCTACAAGGCCCTTTTGAGGCTATTACCATAAGGATTTTCATTTCTTTCCATATCAAGAATTCACAATATCAAACAAGGTATGTGATGACAAGAAGGGGCCCATACACCCTACCCTCTTTCCCTCCTCTCACCATGAGAGGAGACTCTACACCATTGAGCTCCAACTAAGGCCCTTCCCCTGTACATGGCCACTTCTTTCTTATCCAAGGGTGAGTAATGCCAATACAATCCCCATGAAATCCCCTCAAAACAAAACATCAAGACAAGCATAAGAATAACATCAAGAACAAGTTAAAATCCCTCCAAATCAATTCCAACCCACAAGCAAGCAAAACAAAGAACAACACAATGCCTTATGCATGATTGAAACATGAACAACATGAAGAACAAATTCAAAAGAGTGAAGAACTCCTACCTTCACAAAAAGTTATGGTAAAATGGTAAGTTAAGAAGAGCTTATCCTTCCTTCCCTTGAATCTTCAACTTCTCTTTAAAAATTAGAGATTGGGTAACAACCCCAAAACTATTCCAAAATGCCTCTAAGTATGATCCTTAACTCAGCTAGACTTCAAGAAAACCTCAAGATGGAGTTTGAGTCACCAACTCATAAAGGAGACAATCAATTGTCGCAATCAACCAAAAGTAGGGTTTTTGAGTGACCCTCAAAGTCAAACAAAGAGGCTAAGGGGGTGAAAAGTACTCCCCATCAATACCCTTACGCCTAGGGCACTTAAATTTAATGTTTTTAAAACTTAAAGACTTAATAGGAAACAAACAAAGGCTAGGGGGATAGTAAGACCAAATAAACAACCTTCAAAGAGAGACAAAGCAAAGATGGGATAGTTCCATCTTTCCATTGGGTTTCCCAGCTAAATATCCTGTACACTCATTGCACACATTAGTGGTTCAAGAAACACATGCATATATGTAAAAATATGTATCAGGAAAATCATGTAAATTAAAAACATCCTTTTTCTAATACTCAATTGTTTATCTCATTCTATTCATTAAAATTGTAAAAATCAAAGTGTTAGTTCTGCATTCATTCACTTCATCATCATACATGTTCATAAAGTATTAAATGATGAGATCAAATATCTAAAAGTAAAACATCACACAACATGAACTAACATAACTTATTCAGATTAAAGTACCAAAATAATCATCATTAGGCATGCATATACCTAATCATCATAACACCAATTAAAGAATACTGAACTATCTGAAGCATACAACTTGATCATCGAGATATCAAATCAACATCCTCATTATCAGGTGAAAACACTTCGTACCATTGTTAGTAAAAATAAATATTTTAAATATTTGGGGTGATGAAGTAGTTCTTGACTCACTAAGTGCCTAAAACATGAATGAAACAACAAATCTTAGTTTCTTTTAGGACAATCACAATATAAGCATTTCTTTACATCCATTTCAATCTCCTATGATAGTTTTAATGGAGAATTCATATTAGATAGTTTCATACAAGGAGGGTCCTTACATCTTGATTATCATCCTAAAAGAGCAACACCCTATCTAAATGATTTATATTTTTTTGCTGTTCAATATTTGTCATTAGGGTTAGCATGGGCCTATTTGCTTCATTTTCATCAAAAAAATTAGGATGTTCAAGAAACTAATTAGTGACCACTTCATCATTGCTCACAACATAACCAAGTAACTCATTAATTCGACTCATCATTTTCAACATTTATTTGCTCTTCAATCTTCTATTCTAAGTGAGCATGTTTATCATTTTCTTGGAGTAGATTTGATTTTTATTTTAGAACCTTATGGACAAGTTCATTACTAGCAAAAGCCTTTTCTCCCAATTCACAAAACTCCTTATTCTGTTCACTATTCCAACTATCTTGACAAGACTTATTTGGTATAGAATTCAGGGGATTTGAGGGGTTGCTTGAAAGGCAATGGGCTTTTGTAAAGGCTAATCTTGAAGTACTATAGGTTGAACTTGTTCATGTTTAAGGCTCTTGTGATATGAAGGATATATCCTAAAATTTTGGATTTCAAACATGGAAGAGTCAATTGGTTCATCTTGAATGAAGAATATTATTATGAACATGGGAAATTGTTTTCTAAGGAAATGTATTAGTTGGGTGGGTTTCTTGCTTAGGTGTAAGCCCTTACAATGAACTTGCTCCTCAAAAACTAGGATGTTAAATATAGAAGACTTATATCCACTAGTATTTTAATTGCCAGCCTCTACACCCACACAAGTGTTGAACATAAGTAAAGAATCCATAAATATGTTTCTTCATTTAAATTTTCCAAATTTTCATGAAAAGTTAAATCCATCAAATCTAATAAGTTACAAAAACATGACAAAAAAAAAAAAACTGAAATAGAATCAATATTCATCTTGAAAGGACAAACCACTTCACTATCATCCATAGGGGGAAGCTCCCTTAATAGGCTTGAGTCCACTATTGCAAGATCCTAGAAGACATAAAGTTATATATCAGTGTTAGAATATATATAATTATAATAGTGATGACAATATAACACAACACATGGACAATAACTATTAGGGCCATACCTTAAAAGGAATGTCAATGACGAGCTTTGTTGCAAGTGACTTGTACAAGAGCTTGAGAGTCTACAATAGAATATAAACAGACAAAAAAGCTTATTTATCAAACAAAACATACTATCATAAGAAATAGTCAAAGCTAAGAACTTCACATTTCATGCACTAGAAAATTAAGAATAATCAAATGAAATCTTACACCTTAGCAACTATTTAGGGCTAGAGAGACATTATAGAAACTATCATTAAATATAACAAAAAATTATATGCAAAATTTCACCTTCAACTGATCAAAGTGAAAAAAATTAAAATTGAACCATCTCGATGTAGAATACCCCTGTATACTACCTCATCACCTTGTACATTTGAAAGGAATTCAATTAATGATAAGCATGGAAATCATGCAGAGAAAGAGATACAAAAATATAATGTAATTTTCTTTAAAAAGTAATGACATCAAGACAAGCTCACTTTTACAATTTGAGCCTCCTAGATCAAGTGTCAAGATTTTTAATTGAACATAGCAATATTTGTTTCAAGTTTGATACAACATGATTAGCTACAGGTCTATTGTACTAAAGGTACAGGGCACAACATATGTAGAATAAACTTAAGACAAACCTTCTAAGCAATAAACACACCTTCACTTGGGTGTCAATCACCATAGGCACACTCAGCTCCACTAAACTATCATGTAGGTTTGAAGAATAGTGTATGTTAGATGTGAAAGATCAATATTTACTACTCAAATGCACATCAATCCTGAATAGATAATTCCAAAGAGCCCTTGGCAACTCCGCACATTACTAATATGCACCAAAAATCTCCAAATAGCCAAAAATAACAACCTAATAGTCTGATAATGTATTTTCAGTCATGTACCATTGAATATGGCACTAATATAGCAAGCCTGGTTAGCTCAAAATGCTCACAACCCTTAATATTTTCTTTATCTCCAAGGAAACAACATTTGAACATATTGCCCAAGACCAAGGTGCCTTCAACAATGATTTAAAGCCTCTAAAATGTTCAGAGCTTCAATCAAGAAAGTCCTCAAACCATGCTTTAAGTATTAAAGGCACATGTTATGGTCCTTTAGAAAAGAAAATAGCTATGAACATTCCTAAAAACTCCTCAAAAGGGGTCTCACCCAACTATAACAAACCTGTACATAGTATCATGTGATTTTCAAGCCATTTAATACATTTTCCCAACATGAGAAATTATATAAAGTGGAACTTTGCAACATTTAGGATGAATTAATTTTGGAGTTCTTATTGATTTACAAACTTGACTTGTTGGGTGCATGTTTGATTTTGAAAGTGCAAGTTTGATCTACTGTGTTGAACCCATATAATGATTTTGACCGACAGGGTTGATGTAACTTGTAGATTTGAGCTCAAATTTGCTTGCATCACTTGTGAATTCAATGAAAAATATTCATACTTTGAATTATAATTTTAATTTGTAAGGTTGCATGGGGTTGGGGTTACTTAGGTCCTTAGAGTAACAATATGGGTTGGACTCTTTTTTAAAATAGGGGTACTTGGGTACGTCAAACTTTTATTTAAATATAATAATATTTATAGAAAATATGAAATTATGAGTCATGATAATGGTTTTTCACAACAAGAGCAATGATAAAGTTTGCAAATGTAATGTATTTTACTATTGTTTTCAGTTTTAGATTTGCAATATGTTTGTAATAATGATTATTAATATATGATAAATGTTTAGCTACATAATAGAGAAGGCAACCTTTAAACATGAAGAAGAAGATCATAAGTCATATAACAATACCATACTGCAAATGACAAACTACTAATTTCAACAATGATAAAGTTCATTGTTAATCAACATTGTATCAAAGTCTCAAATTGATTACGTATTGAATTAAGCTTGATAAACAATAAGCTAATACACAAATGAAAAAGCAAAACTAGAAACAAAAATCTTAATCAAGGTCTTAGCTATGATGCTCTCCATTGAGTACTTACTTGGGATACTTGTACTTAGTACTAGGGGTATGGATACACGTACCCATGCAACCTAGGCAACTTTTCATTTAGAGTTGATTTTTTATATGTGCATGTGTAATAATAGCTTTATTCTTTCAAGTTTACCTCTATAGAAACTCCTATACAATGAATTAATTCAGAAGTTCAAATAACACAAAATTGAATTCCTTTAGTTGAGACATTGGCTGAGTAGAAGTACAAAAATAAATAATTAAACAAAACTTCCACTATGCAAAAATAAACACTGATATAATTTGAAATGGAGAATTATCAAACAAATGGGAAAAGGGAATTATAAAGATTCTAGAAAAAGAAAGCCTACAAGAATAAAGTATAACACACCTCCTTCTGTATGGGAAGTTGTTTGTGAAATTTCCCTTTTCTGATTTTATATGATATTTCAAGCCTCTAATCAGATCTTTAAGATCAAACAACCAATCTTTCAAAGATCCACCAATTTCTCAATAAACCCCAAATCGGGTATGCCGGAAATGATGCCAAAAACTTCACAGCTTCACATATTATTAGTAAATCTGAAATTGGAAATTTTTATAGAAATTTGAGCAGCATAACAGCCTACAAAATGATATTTTCAGATCTATATAACATTTACACAACAGCTCCCAAACGGAGGATAAAAAAAATGCTCATCGGGCTCTCGAAAACACCACAAAAACACTAATAATCTATCACAGAAGTATAATCATGACCAAATACATATATTTAGCTCTATTTTAACATCTAAAAGTCTAAAATACAGCAGCAACCCAAACTGATATGAAATACTCAACCAGAAACACCAAACTCTTATAAAAACACACTCGAAAAACCACAAATCTGCACTGTTCAGCACAAAGGCAAACTCTGCATGAGAATGCACATGGAATGGCTTCAAAATCCCATCCTTAGCCTTCTTGGAAACCTGAAAACTCCCATTCTTGGGTCTCCTTCTCCACAGGTTTGGCAGCCTCTGAAGAATAACAAAGAAATGAGCAAAAATCAAGTTCTGGAATGAGCCCAAAATGCCTCCAAACTCCTTAAAAGAGGGCATAACCCTAACTCACGTCCAAGAGGGGTTAATAAAACATATTTTAATAATAATTTTTATTTATTAGTCCATTAGCTTCCAAAGATTATCCCTCTTTTTCCGAAACTTCACCTTTTTGGGCCTGACTGCCTTAGAAAAGATTATTATTTTTAATTATTTGAAAAGGGGACATGACAATTCCTCCCCTTCCAAATATTGCTTGTCCTCAAGAAATGGCTGAAAAATAAACCAATCAATCCAACTGGATCCCAAATGTAGTCATGAACTATACTATTTTCAATTAACACAGGCTCCTGCAATATCCTCTGCAATATAACCAAGAGGAATCCATAATCAAACTGACAATTACTGCTCAACCAAACTCCAAAGTCACAACTTCCACAGTCAGAAACCCACGAGACACAAACTCTTAGAACATCAAATCCTAAGTAAAGTGGACAAATCAAACTACCAACACAGTAAATACCATCAACGCATTCCACTGGCCTATACGGAATGTACAATCCAACTCTGCAACAATGGTGAATGCTCCTGAATGAAACTATACCAGGTATGGAGAATCCACACACTGTACAACTCCTACAGTCAACATAACTCTGTAGATCACTGACCACTGTCTCATAACCATAACTCCCATGCACCCCTGATGGTGAAAAGCCATCACAAGATAAACAACAAGAATTGGAACCCAAACCAAATTTTCCTGCCATCAACTCCTCAACATAAGGATAAAATGCTAACTGATGTACATACCCTGCAATATAATGTTGATAAAAAAAACCAACATCAGTCAATAGCTCACCATGAACAAGTGATACAACCCACTGTGACTGATCACCAACTAAGTTAGGAGATGTCATAGCCAAAGGAGTAGAATCAATAACAACACCCGCTGAAGCATCACTTTGAAACTCCTACTCTAAGTCACGTATTATCAAGCTATCAACTACAAAACCTATCACCATGTCGTGTCCATCACAACTCTCATCCCGAAGCATCAAACTATCCCATAACTGATGATAAGCACTAGGAACCAAAGTACATCTCTATATCATCATCTCATCAACATGGTCATCAAAGGTAAATTGATGAGAATACCTCACAATGTAATGCTGATAGAATGTGCCAATCTTAGTCAGTGGCTCAGACTACAATCTAGATGTAACTAACTGCAATCGATCACTAACCAAGTTGGAACTGACTACTACCTCTAAAGACATCACCAAGGGAGTAGTATTACTAGCAAGAACCATGCCAACTATCGGCTCACCAAAATCACACATGGTCTTTGATATAGCATCTCTATTCTTCATGCCATTAGTGCTAGAAGTCACCACCATGTCAGGCATACCACAAAAATCTGCTACAGCACCCAACTCAATTGAACTTGACTCTAGTGAGGATGAACCCGATATGCCAATGTTAGTATCAAGGATGGATGCATCCCCATCTCCACTATCTTTGACAATCTCAACCATGGACATCCTCAGATTATCAGACACCACAGCTTGTGATTGTACAAAATCTAGTAAAGATTGTAGTTACTCTAACTCCATGGTCACCTTAGCCAAATGAAACTGTGACTCCTTGAAAGCCAACTGTGTACTCTCAAGAATCTCAGAAGTCACCTCAAGCTGCTCAGTAAGCTCACTCACCTCATCTTCCTTGGCCAAAAATGCATCATATGTTGTACTGCCCCACTCCATAAGATAATATCTGTCGGCTACCAATTGCATATAATCCTATCTCAGAATCTAGATAGCCTCCCATAAAGAGTGGAACTCTGTCAAGGAAAGATAATTGCCTCCCTGATCATCACTAGTAGGAGAACCCCATCCATAAATTGCTAATAATTGATGAGAAGCATCGAAATGTTGGCAACGATAGCAATGTCTCGCTCACTAACTCTCAACTGATTAGACACATGATGGCACTGACTTGACTGTCTCCTACAAACCTCCTCTGATGCACTGTCTAAAGGAGTATCCTCAAAGTTACTAGTCTCTAGAGTATTACCATCCATATCCTATAAATCAACTCTAAAGCTCATATCAACATACAGAGTATCAAAAACTATAGCACTATTGTCCAACTCCTTTTTACCCAAGGAAACTAAGTCTTCAAAACTACCCACTGCATCCTCTTGGATGTCAGCAATGCCAATATGATCCTGGGACTCATCTAACACACTGCCAAATATGAAAGATCATCAACACATTCTAGCAAGTATGGTCGACTGGATATATGAACAAAGCCCAACACCGATGTATAAAAACTAATACCAGCATCAGACAAGCTGCTGACACAAGAAAAGACAACACCGTGCAATCTGCTAATCAAATCCATGATAGCATCCAAACAAACACTACTACCAAAAAGTGTTAAAGATCTCCAGTCAACTGAATCCCAAATGCCAATAAAACAATCTCGAGTCCATATCTGTAAACTAGGATCAACTAGTAACTCAAGAAAACTCCTCACCTCAGTAATATGACCAATACCAACTAACTCCACATACCTATCAGGATAAGATAATGAAGTCACAATACTATCTTTGTTCACTTTCAACTAGCTGGACAAATCATGTGAAGTACTACCAGCCTCAACCTCATGTGTCGAAGCATCTAACTATGCCTGGTACTCTTTCTCAGAAAAGTTGTGAATGCTCAATGTTTGCTCATCTCTATCAAGTATCTCACCATCATGTACAACAACATCCTCATAATCATCATCTGAACCCACTACGCTGTAGTCACTACCTATTGTAACTATACCATCCTAAATACCTGTGACATCACCCTTTGATGACCTGTATACAATTGTCTTAATTTGAGTATCAAGTTGACCATTACTATCAATTTGCGTAATATCCTTTCTCACTAGCTCCTGTGGTGGAGTAGAATCTGAGACCTCAGCCTGGCTATAAGCTAGTTTCTCAAACTCCTCATGCAAGTTCTTGGTAATTGTGTCATTTGCCCTATGAGAAAATCTGCCAAATAGAAATCTAGTCAACTTATCCACCTTAGCTAGGTCGAACAACATGTCATTCATTATACGGTGGTGCTCAACCAACTATTCAGACATGTCATGGCTTATTTTCCTAAGTTTATCTCGAATGTCTAAATAACCATCCTTTCTACTGTTCTGACTCTAGATATCAATTGTCCAAGATCGTGTCCTCTGAGACTCTGTACTATACCTGTCCATTCTGGATAAAGTAGAGTGTAACCCCAATAGGTTATAACTTCTTCAAACACCAAGAACTAACATGCAATTGATTAGAAGTAGCATGCAACCATAGATTTTGACATGCAGTTGATTAGAAGCAACATGCAACAACCAAATTCACCAAGAACTAACATGCAAATGATTAGAAGTAGCATGCAACCATAGATTTTGACATGCATCTGATTAGAAGCAACATGAAACCACCAAACTCACCAAGAACTAACATGCAAATGATTAGAAGTAGCATGCAACCATAAATTTTGACATGCAAGATTTGGGTAGTTGTCAAAACTGACATGTAAACTACTACAAACCCTCAGGATGGCAAGATCATAGCTTTGATACCACTAAAATGTTCCTTTTCTAATTTTATATGATATTTCAAACATCTAATTAGATCTTTAAGATCAAACAACCAATCTTTCAAAGATCCACCAATTTCTCAATAAACCTCAAATCGGGTATGCCAAAACTGATGCCAAAAACTTCACAGCTTCACATATTATTAGTAAATCTGAAAGTGGAAATTTTTATAGAAATTTCAGCAGCATAACAGCCTACAAAATGAAATTTTCAGATCTGTATAACATTTACACAACAGCTCCCAAACGGAGGATAAAAACAATGCTCATTTGGCTCCCGAAAACAACATAGAGTAGCCCGAAAACACCACAAAAATAATAATAATCTATCACAGAAGTAAAATCATGACCAAATAAATATATTCAGCTCTATTTTAACATCTAAAAGTCTAAAATAAAGCAGCAACCCAAACTGATATGAAATACTCAACCGAAAACACCAAACTCTTACAAAAACACACCCGAAAAATCACAAATCTGCATTGTTCAGCACAAAGGCAAACTCTGCATGAGCATGCACATGGAATGGCTTCAAACTCCCATCCTAGCCTTCCTAGAAACCTAAAAACTCCCATTCTTGGGTCTCCTTCTCCACAGGTTTGGCAGCCTTTGAAGAATAACAAAGAAATGAGCAAAAATCAAGTGTTGGAATGAGCCCAAAATGCCTCCAAACTCCTTAAAAGAGGGCATAGCCCTAACTCACGTCCAAGAGGGGTTAATAAAATATATTTTAATAATAATTTTCATTTATTATTCCATTAGCTTTCAAAGATTATCCCCCTTTTTCCGAAACTTCACCTTTTTGGGCCTACCTGCCTTAGAAAAGATTATTATTTTTAATTATTTGAAAAGGGGACATGACAGGTTGGTTCTCCTTTGAAATCAAAGTAGTGGTAGTGCTTCTCCTCAAAAGGGGTCTATCAAAAGAATACCTTCTAAAATATCATGAAGAAGAAGAAAATCATAAGTCATATAACAATGCCATATTACAAATGACAAACTACTAACTTGAACAATGATAAAGTTCATTGTTAATCAACATTGTATCAAAGTCTCAAATTGATTATGTATTGAATTAAGTTTGATAAACAATAAGCTAATACAAAAATGAAAAACCAAAACTAGAAACAAAAATCTTAATCAACGTCTTAGCTATGATGCTCTCCACTAAGTACCCAGTACTTGGGGTACTTGTACTTGGTACTAGGGGTGTGGATACATGTACCCATGCAACATAGGCAACTTTTTCTTTAGAGTTGATTTTTTATATGTGCTTGTGTACTAATAGCTTTATTCTTTCAAGTTTACCTCTGTAGAAACTCCTATACAATGAATTAATCAAGAAGTTCAAACAACACAAAATTGAATTCCTTTAGTTGAGACATTGGCTGAGTAGAAGTACAAAAAGAAATAATTAAACAAAACTTCCACTATGAAAAAATAAACACTGGTATAATTTGAAATGGATAATTATCAAACAAATGGGAAAAGGGAATTATAAAGATTCTAGAAAAAGAAAGCCTACAAGAATAAAGTATAACACACCTCCTTTTGTATGGGAAGTTGGTTGGTTCTCCTTTGGAAATCAAAGTAGTGGCAATGCTTCTCCTCAAAAGGGGCCTATCAAAAGATATCTTCTAAAATATCAATAATAAATTCAAAAGTAAAATGATGATTTAGAAAAACATCAACACCATACATGTACAAAGAGGCTAGTTGCAAGCTTACCACTCCTTTCTCGAGCTTGGTAGCTTGCATTCCAAGATTTGCAAGTCTTTTACATGGATCTATCTCCTCTTCTAGAGATTCCATAAAGGAAACCCAAATTGTATCACCCAAATCATCATGTATAGAAAATTGAAAAGTGATAGCATATATCATGATAAGGTACAAAAAAAAATTGTGATATCTTGACACAGGAATGAGGAAGAGAATCATTAGAAGAAACCTGTAAAATGTTCCAATGCCAATTGCAGATTTCATTCACCCATCTTCATGTTCACTAGCTTCAATAACTCCCAAATGAAATGGATAATCCCATCCTATGAAATTCATCTCTTAAACAAGAAAACAATATGCCTAGACCATAATTATTGGGTTGCTTGCTTTCACTTGAGAAGAAAAAGTTGTGAAAATCCAACATTCGACAAATGTGTGCAAATTCAAATGCTGATTCCACCTATTTTAAGACAATGGATATTAGTATGTTGGAAAAAATATAACTAACATTACTTATTAACATAATACAATTTTATAGCAAAGTAAAATAAAATTTACTTAAACATGCAATCTAAAATAAAAAAATGTTGAGGTCCATGTAGCCTCTGCTTATAGTGATCAAGTCAATTGATTGATTAATGTTCAAAAAGATCTAAATATACTTACCTACCCACTAATAAAAAATTTCTCCTTCATAACTTTCACAAACTAGTGGTCCTTTATAGTGCTTTCATGTGTAATTAGTATTTGGTGCTTGGTCACTTAACATACACCAAGTCTCAACATCAATCTATTTTGGGCATTTGTCCAAATTACTGTGGTGTTGGTGTAGGAGATCCTTCAATCTAATTTGAAAGCTACACCTTTGGAAACATACAAAGGATCAAATCATTAAGTGATTTAGGATAGTAGGTCAAATGACACCTTTTGGTTCACTTTGTAAGACCTAGTTCTAGGATTTGACATTTATAAGCTACTTGGTCAACTATGATAAAAAGACTCAATAGGCTTTAAATTTTTGGTAATTTTGGTATTTCTTGTGTGTTTTCATAGTTAGGATCCATAAGGAGTCATTTATGATTATTCAAGGGTAAAAATTGCTCTTGTGAGCAAAAAATGCAAAAATTCTCAAAATGTTGCTTAGCAACTTTTGTTGCAAAGTTGTAAACTTAGCAAAATACTATAGAAATGCTCTAAGTGGTTTGAGAACCAATTTTAACCATTAGGGAAGGTCTTCAAATAGCCCTACTAGGCGGGTGGAATGTAGAAGATGTAAGATTTTTTTTATCAAATCAATAAAATTTTCTTGCATTTTGTTCTATCTTGCCTAGTTGTATGGGCGTGTACGGATAGATCTCTTGAAAAAGGTCACTATTTTGGATTCCCCTATTAACTAGCTTCCTTTAACACTTGGTATCATGGTTTGATTCGGTCTATAACTCTAAATACTTAAGCTTTTGTGAACATTGTTCTTGGTTTGCTAGTAAACCTAGGGTTTTGGCTTCTTTTGTGGATTCTGGGCATTTCCACCATGGAAAAATCACATCCATTGGTAGAATGCTATTTACTATATTCCTTTTTCATATTATTTTGTTACTTTTCATGTACTTGCGAGAAGATAGGAGAATCAATGAGCCCTAGGTGCATATCTCTATGTATACATTGTACACCATGTACATTTATGTAACCAAGTGCATAACTTTTCATGGATCGACCCCCTCTAGGTTGAAATCCTAGACATATCACTTTCTCATGATCCCCTAGATGTTCCATGTGGTTTGGGGAAGGGTACTAGTTTGGATAGGGTACTTCCTTTGTAAATGGAGGCCAAATTAGCCCTCTAGCCTAGAGGAAAAACCTAGAGCTTTGTGTTTTGGATGTGGAATCAGCCCAAACCCTTTGAGGCTTATGTGTATTACCCAAAAGGGTACTCAAATAAGTATTTGGTTTGATTGATCTTTAAGTTTTTTTAAAGCTTAAGGCCAATTTTTAGTTTTAGAAGGCTACTAGCCTAGTTTTTGGTTTGCATGGGAAGTACCATCCTTATGTGTAACCAGTTTATAGAAGTGATTCCTTGGGTCACATATGATCCTAAAAACACCCATTCTACTCAAGTTTGGTGATGATTCAAGCCTTAGGGTCTTGGTTGGGTTTTGCTACAAAATTTCCTACTAAGGGGTCAAGGAACCAAGAATTCCCCTTAAGGGCTGATCCATGAAGATTACAACTTCAACCACTTCTAGTTAGAAGCATGAATCTAAAAATCAACAGCCCAGTACTCCTAAAAAATTTCATATCTCTCCAGATGTTTGCAAGGGCCATGGAAATGAATGAAAGAGTATATCCATAGATTACCTTATAACAAATAAGGAAAATGAAACCATGGACAAAATTGACATCTCTGAAAGCAAAATTATAGCTCCTAATCTCCATAGTAATTTTGAAAGAGATTCGAATATTTCTGTAACAATTTCTACTCAAGATTAAAAAATGTTGACCTTTTGATCAGAGCAAGCCACAACTAGCAAATGCCAAAAACCATTATAAACACTTGATGTGGATGCCATTTCTCTTAAGGTTGGTTAGAACCAAGAAAGTGAAAAGAAAAATACTTGAATAGATTCTGTAGTAACAACTATGAAAATTAATTCCCTTAGAGTAAAAGAGATGGCACTTCTTCCACATGTGGAAGTTGAAACCTCTAATTTTAAGTTTCTAGATGTGTCTTCCTATAATAGTGAAGAAACTATATTGCCCATGGGGCAAGTTATGACATATAGAACTCAAGAGAAAGTATAGGTGAGTGGTTCTTGCCATTCAACTATGGGTTACTATTTCAAAGCATTTTAGGCTAAAATATATGATACTGTGAAGGCACCTTATTAGTATTTTTTTTACTCAAAGAGAATTTAGAATTTGGATTAAGATGCATGCATTATTGCAACTTGCTAAATGAATTTACTCAGTGTATATATCTTATAGAGTGAAGCAAACATATATATTATGTATGTGGGAAACATTAATGCCCTTGGTGGGTACATCAATGCCATCACTAGCAATAGTTGTTGTTTCTTATTATTCTTCAGAGCTTGAAATTGAGAAAGCTCACAGATTAAATTCAAAAGTATCTAGTTTCAACTCCTTTGAGTTTCCTTCTAAAATAGAAAAGTTTGCTTCTTCCTTTTTATTGGGGCAATCTACTCTTTCCCTAAAAACATCATTTATCTCCATTTTTGATAATGGAAAAGTGTAGAAATGGTTGTTGACTGTAGAGGTACCAAGAGATATGCATAGTCAAAAAATGAATGAGACTGTCTCTAGAGATCCTATTCAACAATTTGACAAAGAAATATCAATATATGATGGACTTGGGGAGGAAGAAACTAAAGTTTTATAGAAATTACACACATCCATTTTTAGAAGAGGTGAATCAATCTTTTAGGTTTGTATTGAGCATTGTTTTTATGATTTGAGTTTAATTTTTTATTTTTTCGATCATTCAAGAGTTAAGACACAAAACAAACCACTAGATTAATATTATATTCAAGTTGTGTAGCTTGTCATGTCACAAAGCGCATTTTGTGAATTTTATTTTGTGGAGAACTAAATTAAGCATCAAAACTTGGCAAATCAAATATTAGGAATCTATTTATTCATTGCAGATAAATATTTGTGTATACAAATTAAATCTATATGATTACCATACTTTTATCTTGTCCAAATTTATTTATATGATTCTCATTTTTCATTGAATTTTTGTAATATGACTACCTTTGTAAATAGATGTGCATAAACATAGTACTAAATGTTACATAATCAATCAGATATGTTAGAAGACTAAGATTTATGCTGGTTAATTGGATGATGGTGTAATTGAGTTGATTGCATATGATTATCAGTATTGGAGCTTTTCAAGTATTTTCTATTGTGTGGATTGTGGCATTAATTGTTGCAATCGATGCCATTGATCAGATTTATCAAAGGAAAAAATGTGAAGGCAACTTATACAAAATATATATCAATATTGAGATTTGATGGACCTTTATCTGCAATAGTCTTTAGAGAGAAGTGTTTAAAATTTTTCTTTAATCTTTAGAGTGAAATGTTGATAAAAATTAAATTACGTGTCTTGAAAAATGTACTTGTCTTTATTGAAAAATTTACTAAGATAAGAATAAGGAGATAAACTTGGTTGCATTGAGGCACTCAACACATACTTGAAGATTCTTGGTGATCCTAATAATTACTCTAGGGGGTTTGTTTAACAATCCAAATGTAATTGCCAACTTCTCACTATGGAAGTAGATGAAGAGTTCTTTTTCCTCCTCCACATCATTCAATACATATGTTGAATGTGGAAAACACCCTGCTACCTTCATCTCCCAAGACAAATTTTCAAACTTTTCATAGATTTCTTGTATCTCTAGGTGTGATCTAACTACTGCATAGAAAAGATGTATTGTCTTGTGGCCTTTAATTCAACTACATATAAGTATATTTTTGCCTTCCATCAATCTCCTCACAATTTGTGCATCACCCCACCTATCAACTTTTGAATACATATTTGATAGAAGTGCATAAGCTATAGTATTATTAGGGTACAATTCAAAGAGAAGGTTTGATGTAAATGATCCTAACATTATATTATTATGTGCTCTATAGGAATCAAGTAAACATGTTCACATAACCATCTTGGTTCTAATTGGCAATTTGATGATAAAGTCAAGAGTTTCCTCAAGATAGCCAGTATGACCAAGAAAATTAGTCATGCACCTATAATAATCAATGATTCACATAATGTAGTAAGACTCATTCATGTCATTGAATTATTTTTTTCCATCTTCCACTAAGCCTTCATACATAAATGCTACAAAACAAGAAAAGGCTTTGGTGGATGTCCATGCCAAGATTCAAATCTCTAATTTTGGCATAGGTTGGGAGGATGTTAGAAATAGTTGTAGAGTTTAGCTTTAAACCTGCCAATCTCATTTCCTTAAATACCTCGATGGCATTTTTAAATAACCCATTTTGTGCATATCCTACAACCATGACACTCCATGAGATGGAATATGGGAAAGACATCTCTTTGAAAATCTTTAAAGTATCATCTAGAGCACCACATTGCCCATAGCCTGCAATAATGGTATTGCAAGAAACCATATTCTTTTTAGGCATTATGCTGAACATTTCGCATGCCTTATGTATGCTACTACATTTTTAATAGATACCTAGTAGTGTGTTTTGAGCAATAATATATGAGAAAATCCCCTTTCAATTATGCTCTGATTTATATCCATAACCTATGCTAAATTTCTCTATTTGGCATAGGTTAGGAGTATACTCATAAATTTGAATTGATTGGGTTAAATATTTTTTGTTGTATTTGGTGAAACAATGAGAATGCCTCATCAAGAAATCCATGTCTTTTGTACCCTGAGATTATAAAATTCCATGAAAAGTAAGGCATTAATATACTTTTTAGTCTAAAATCAAATGCATATATGTAAATGGTACAAAATATTCATTGTGAATATATAAAATGGTACACACAGAGCATGTCTGATGAATGCAATAAAAGAAGTATTTGTTTGGATAGTGACAAGCTTCATAGCCTAAGCAAGGATTCAAAAAAATCCTTACTTGTCAGTCATGTTTCAGATTTATGCAACAAATGGAATGTCACATTGGAAATAAAGAAGTTCAAATGGAAATGAACTGATCTCAACTTAGATATAAAAGAGAACAAAAATGATGACAGATTTTAAACAATGTCCAAGATTGAAGGCTCAAATTCAACATGAGAAGAAAATAAAGATTGTGTGGTTAAATTTTATGGTAATTTTACATACCATAGAATCAAAAAACTTGTGTTTGGTGTTCAAATTTTCCTATCTTTCTCCAAAGCTCCAATGTGCAAAAATTGGGATCTATTGAAAAGTGCAAAAAACAAAAAAAATCTGGGCTTACATACGTTCTCTTTTAGTTTTCAAAGAAACTCAAAAAGATATCAACATACAAAATGTTATTTCTAAATATCTCTAACTAATTACTAAACCATATTATCCTTTAGAATATTAACATGTGTCCTATATTTACCATCTTGAATCTTTCTTTTTATGCATAAAGTTTCAATTATTATTATGTAGTCACATTTTGTTACCATTTTTCTATCTTTCTTGGTACAAATTGAATTGAATGTTCACTAAAATCGTTTTTAGAATATACTATGAAAACATTGTATTCTATCATCATTTTGTAAAGCAGAACTTTAGGTTCAATAAGAATTGCAAAAGCAAGTTCAGTTGCATTTGTGTGTTCCTATCAAGCAATATAGCACATTCTTATAAGTTGAAATATTGATGAATAATGACTGTAATAAAAAAATTATTATAAACAAGGAACTGAATTTAATATAAATTGCTATTGTAATATAATTTTACTATTTAAAAATGTAGTAAATAATTAATATAAACAACAAACTATATTTAATATATTTTTACACATGTCTATCATAATTAACTGTATTTAGATTATTCTTTAACAAGATAAGATCGGGCCTATTATAAGGCTTGAGGTAAGTCAGTTGATTGGAGACAACCTCCTATTATTTAGGGTTGATTCCTAATAACTGATAAAATATGAGGAGGATTTTTAGTTTGACTAAGAGATTATTTTCCTCTAATGAACCATCGACCTAGGATTTTTGACTTTCATTGGAAGAGGCTGATAAAGGGCGTGTTCTATCGCTTCATTGATGCACAACCAATCAACATGTAACATAACTAAAAAATGCAAACATTTATCTTAGAGTAGTAGAATGAACATAACAAATCTTGCGTAGATTTCTTATAAATATTATTCCCAAGTAATAATTACCATGATAAGTGTGCATTATTTAAAGGGACAACAAAAATCTCCCCACCTAAATGTTCTGTTCAATATCCATACACTACTTTTAATGCTCTAAACCTTTTGTTTGTCAATTAAGTCTGAAGATTTTTTGAAATCCCTTTAAACAAAAATATTTTGTGCATATTTAGAAGTTATTTGATTTCATTCTATTGAGATAATGTCTCTTTGGGGTATTTTGTTTAGCAACTTAGCACATTGCCCATGATTCCATATTTTGATGGTTGTCTACCATGAAGGAGAGATACATAATAGCTTTGGCTTTGTTCCTTCACATTGCATTTGATTAAAATTTTCCAAAGCCTTTTCAACAATTCTATTTTGTGCTTATGCTAGAATCAAGGCATGCATAAAACTAGATTACTTTAAGGTAGCATATCATATTGGCTGTCCCTACATTTTGATTGCTTGCAGCACATATTTAGAAGTTATTTGATTTCATTATATTGAGATGACATGTCTTTGTGGTGTTCTATTTAACAACTCAGCACATCGTCCATGATTTCATATTTTGCATGGGCATCTACCATGAAGGAGAGATGTAGGACAATTTTGGCTTTTTTCCTTCCCATTGCATTTGATAAAAAAATTCTAAAGCCTTTTCAAAAATTCTTTTATATATGTGCTTATGCTACAATCAAGGAATGCATAAAACCATATTACTTTAAGGACATATATTTCTATATATTAGGTATGCCTCACTTTTGATTGCCTACAAACTTACAACATTTGCAACTACAATATCTAATAAAATTCTTGTGTCTTTCACATATTGATGAATTCTCCCTTAGAATATTTCCTATGCTTCCATGAGATTGCATTGCTTTGAAATTTTTTGAAAAGTAGTTTTTGTGCCTTATCTATTCTCTAATGTAGTTTAAATATTATTATCACTTCATATTATATTAAAATATATAATACTTAAAGGCCTTGGACATTTTTCCCTAAACAAGGAAGTAATAATTAGTTTTAAAATGTTTTATTTCTCATGAGAGTAATATACTCAAGGTTTGATTTTATTGAGAAGGTTTAATTTAATAAACTTTGTTAAAATAAAAAATGAGAAACCCTATTAGGGATCAAACTTGATGAAGAAACCATAAAATAAATTTGGGGCTTACATTTGAGCTATTCCAAATTGTTATTTTTATTAGTTATTGTATGTTTAAGCTTTGATAGTGTTTGAGCAGAATTCGAGCAACTAAGAAAAAATACTCATGGAAATTGAGGGAGCTAAATGAATCCCAAGCCTTTGAGGTATCAATTGATATTACAAATTAGTTCTATTCATAAAGTGATTAAATTATTGAGAAGAAATATTGGATTAGAATTGTGGAGGTCAATAGTTGTGTTTGTTGATATATGATTGAAAATATCACTTGAGTAAGAAAATGTTGAAAGAAGACAGTGTGTTTTCAATCATTGTTTTGTCACTGATGTAAAACTTGCTATATGTTGGTTGGTAAGACAATTGCTTATATGTTTCAAGCACTATCACTTAGTTGATTAATGAAGAGGATTTGATCAGCAAGATGTAACAAAAGTACCTAGAAGAAAAAGGTTGGACAAAGTTCATTTACTAATCTTGACAAAGTTGATAGAAGGTGCCGAGAAAAGTTAGTGCAAGCCGAGAAAAAATTTAGGTGGAGCTGAGTGAAAGAAATTTGTAGTGAGGTTCAAGTAAACTAGTGGATGTCAAGCAAGGTAGTAGATGCTGAGTGATTTTTAGTATGTGTTGAGTACCAGTAAAATCTAGTTGATGCCGAGTGATATAGTATGTGTTGAGAATCAATAAATTGATAATGCTGAGCTACTGCATTATGAAAAAGATCGAAGATATGCCAAATAAAAGTTAACAAGGTTTTTTTCTTGGAACTTGTAAATTAGGAGGAAGATAAGATTGATGAGTTGGAGGCATAGAATCTTATGTAAACCATTTTGAAGGTGAATTCAAATGGGTTTTAGGAGAATTTTCTAGAGAAGTATGGGGTAGATACATTGTATCCTACCTAATCCATCAAAAACCCTAATTTTTGAGATGGATAATGAGTGGGAAAAAGAGTTCTAATTCCTATATGTAGGGATGTCTAGTCATGAAGAAAAGTTGGTTGGAGGTTAGAGAGTTTTTGGATGTGAAAATATGACAAGGAGAAGGAAGATGGTTTTCTTCATCAAGTGACCCAAGAGGAGAAGTCTACAATGGTGAACTAAGCAAGAAGGCTTAATGAGGATGAATGCTTGGAGGGTGAACAAGCTGACATAACTGCAAAGATTGGAAGCTAAGCAGAGATGAGGACTGAATTATGATCTATAATCTGCAAGAAAGGTTGTAAGTTGTATCAGATTTGTAAATCCTTTGGAGAAAGGTTGACTTAAAAATCATTAGAAAATCCTTTAACAGGGTGGCATTCCAAGTGAACGGCCTAAAGTCCTCTAAAAAGGCTCACTTTTAACAAGGTGATTAAAATCTACTCCTTAACTGGGTAACATTTAACAATGTGTGTTGTAACCTTTAATGGGGTTGGCCTTTAATAGGGCATCACTTCAGAAGAGTGAAAAAGGAGTAGCATGTTACTGGTGGTTTTTCCCAAATTGGGTTTCCATGTTAAATCATTGTGTCAACTGTACTAATTGATATGTTCTGTCTTATGCTTTACATTTCTACATGTTAGTTTTATAGTAACATATCAATTTTGGTTAATACATGCATGGTTAAGAATGTTATATGGGTTCACTAAATTGTGAAATGTTTTATTTTGTACATTTGGATCTTGAATAATTGATTCACCCTCCATCTCAGTTGTTCTAAAAGGAATTCCAATAGTGTTCACAAGTGTAGATCTAAGAAGTGGTGGCCAATTTATATTATTTCATATCTTAACCTATTCATAGAATTCCAAGCAAGGCTGACATCGTCTTTGGTGGAGCATCACATTGTATCAATCTAGTTTTTGGACAAAATAGCTACAATAGTTGGAGATCAAGTGGTTGCATATTAGTCATTGCTTGAGTATTTATACCCAGCCATATAGTTGCAGAAACTTACAAGTACTTCTAGCTATACATGAGCACTTGGTAGCAGCAAATCTCATTAAATTAATGAATCTATCTAAGAAAACTACAAATGAGAAGTTTAGCCTTTGTTTCCAAATTTAAGTGGAAGGGAACAAGAAGACACAAAAATATTGGATGTGACTGAGGGCCTATGGTAATATTTCCAATTCCATGAAAGCCCACTTTGCCTTAATAGTTCAAGGTTGTAGTGCATTGAATTTTAACAATATTTAGTACACTAAAATTTCTATTTGAAGAAGAAAAGAAAGATGGACAAGGTGTTTTAAAATATTTTTCCTCATTCTTTTATGAATAGGCTAGTTTAAAATAAGTGGTCTAATTAACTATACCTATACAAGTCAGCTTAGTGATTAAACATCTGCAAAACTTACTGTCAACAAAACCTTTTATGCATTCAAAGATTTAAATGATATAGTACTTGAGAAAGTGAGAAAATATTTTTTGTAGAAAGTACAATAAATCTTATAATGTAGATTGAAGTTTTAAATAAATCCACATTATCAATTGAAAATTTATTAGCTAGAGAAACCTATATAAACAATTGAAGTAATGATGAGTTGACAAGTTGGTCAACTTAGTGATTCAATACCTTCTCTATTCATTGTCAAAAATCCTTGTTGGCTTTCTTTGAAAGCATTTTTTTTAGTTACCCCTATTACTGTTATTGTGGGGAGTTGTGAATTGTACCTTTTGACTCGTATTGGCCTACCATAATATGTTGTCACTCAAAAATGAAAGGAAATCCTTAAAGAATTACTACACAAGAATAATAGAGGTTGCCTCTAAAACTCATATTTTAGACACTTCATTTATGTGGCAAGAATAGAAATGGAATGATAAGGATTTGTGTTGTATATGACAAGGCTGCTAGAAATGAAGAAGATAAATGCCAAAAGATAATTAAAAATTTGTAGAATAAATCTTAATATTTTCTTCCTACTAAAAGTATCTTAAATTACAACATTGTGGTGTTGTTTGTTATGAAATCTTTTCTTATATGAATGAAACAAAACATAATCACCAATAATGAGGAAATTGATGATAATCAAGGAGAGCATTAAGTTGACATGTGTCTATTAGAGAATGTCCTAAAGTTAAGAATGTTGCTTTCCCAAATTTGTGTTAAGGAAGAAGGTATCTCTTGCTTCTACTAGTGGGAATTATCTACTATTAGAAAAGTAACTAAGATCTTGTTAGATACCAAATGATATTATCATTTTTAAATAATTGAATTTGACTTATGAGAATGCCTCTAGATGATTAACCATGAGATGTACTCCCTTCTCAGGTATCACACCTCTAGTGAATTTGGGAAATAGTTTGTAGCTCAAAAGTTTGTTGCAAGCTAACAAGAGAAAGAGAATGCACCAGAGCATAAAAAAATTTCAACAAATTGTTGACTTGTTTATTATAACTTATATAAATACTATTTGATTATAGCTTATTTAGAATAGAAAATTTATGTGAGGGACATGGCTATCTTTGATAGTTGCTGGAGACATGTAGGAGTGACTCATTGTGAAGCCAAATTGTGAATTTCTTTACAATTCCCACAAAATTTTTGTTTTGATGAATCATGTTGAAAGAACCATTAATTTTATTAATTTGAGGGTAGAATTAAGGTGATTTATTTGACTTTCCTAAGCAATTTCTATTCCATTTAGGTAGGCTGGGCTATCTATGGTTTTATGATTTATCCGATTGGGTTATAAATGATTAAAGATGCATACTTTAGGATGAGTGGGTAGCAGAAGCCATTGCCTACATTTTGGCTCCTAAACTAATTAAGGATTCAATAAATTGCAAGGGGAGTTTTAGCAAAAAGGATGTCCCAGTATCATTTTCCCTTCTCTTCCAGCTAGTGTCAAGTATTATATTTAGAAATAGGACCACTTGTTAGTGTGATGGTAGTTATCTCTTATAATACAATGTCCTAGGAATACATATCTGACTCTTCAAGAATTCTTTCCTTGCAAGAAGTCATACTTTCCTACTCTATCTATAATAGTGTATTTTCTATTTGAAATTTGAATCAGTTATTTGTCATATGTCTTGTTGTTAATTTCTTATTTTGTATAGGATGATTCTATGAAAGTGCATATCCATTACCTTCTCCCTATTCCAAATAGCCACAAAGTAGGTCAATATGATATTCTCTCTCTTTGGAATATGATAGCAAAAAGAAGTTCAACCCAATATTAAAGGCTATATGTATACATGTACCAATGGCATCAAATATCATGTCTTTTCTTCTTGTACCAGTATAGTTTAAATAGACTCTCCAGATGATTGTCCAAGGGAACAATTGTATAACACATGCTTCAAGATTAATACAAATTTTCTACTGATTTCCATTATGAAAAAAGCTCACATATTTCTTCCTCATGTGCAACCCATGAGACTACTTTTTTATTATGAGGCAACCCTCTTGAGAATCATGTTCTGTGATTTTCTAATGATTCATCTTTTTTCCATTTAATATAAATCTACAATTATTGATTTTCATTTTTGATGCATGTGGTATCTAAGGCTTAAATTCATGAGAAAAACTACATGGAATATGCATTTAGTCCACCACTAATGTAATATCCTCTTTCTAGCAGAAGTTGGAATTTGATGATGTTAGTGGCATAGAGGCATCTCATAGATTTAGGATGGTTTTGGAGGGCTCATAAATCAAACACTTTGGATATAATAAGGTCCTAAGGACCAATTGAAGTCTTTTTGTAATGGTTTGGACCCATTATAATGCCAACGACCCTATAAAGAATCTATAAGCCTACTTGGTCAAACTTTGTAACAGGTCAGTAGGAGTATATGAATGTGTTGTATATGTTTCCTATGATATTTTTTTTTATCATAAATGATCAATTGGGCATCTCTAAATTGATAGGATGGAAAATTTTCAAAATTTTCATGTAGATCAAAAAGACTATTACTATTGCTTGATAGCATTGGAAACAAATTATACAATTGTTGTAACTTGCCTTCCAAAAACCATGTTTGGTTTGAATTTTGGTTGAGATTTTTGGAAAATAATGGTTACAAAAAGGAAAAAATACTTAGTCCAAATTACATTTTGAAGAAAGCATGTTCTGCTTGTGCTTCAACTTGAAAAATATAGAAGACAATTATGTTGATGGTGTCTTTATGTTGGTTGAGTATGTCTTCCCACACTTTTCTGGTTTAAACTTCCATGTTGGAGCTGCCATGAAAAAAAAGTTTTGACATATGCTTTTTTTGAGTTGTTATTCCAATCCATACTACTTTCAAAATGTGCTCATTTCCCTTGTCTCATAACTTTTTTAAGGTTAATTTTTAATAAAAATAGTGATGGTCATTTTAAAGAAACTGCAGTTGGTGAGAAAATTAATATTTTCTAAGCAAGATTTCTAACACACATTCCAAGCAGTTGCATTGATAAAAGAAGGTTTCTTTTGATGTGCCTATGTTCTAGTTTGTGAGAAAATTAATATCTATTATCATCTAAAAAAGGTTTCTAATGTGAATTTGAACTAGCCAAAGCCATAAAATAAGGTTTCTTTTGATGTGTTTATGGTCTATATTCTAAAACAACTTGTAAGAGAATTCAGGACATAACATTCACAAATTAGAGTACAAATCCTTGGAAATTTTGACTTGATCATCTAGAATCAAAATGGTTGACAATAATAGACATGATTACATTAGGCCTAGCAAACCATGCTCTAGTTAGTGATGAAATTAGTATCACCTAGAAAAGGTTTCTCATGCATATTCAAATCATTCATAGACACAAACAAAGGTTTCTTTTGATGTACCTATGGGCTATAGTCAACAATAACTTGTAAGAGAACTCAGGACATTGCAATCACAAATTTGAGGATGGATCATTGATGATTCTTATGAATGAATTCATAGGATAAGATAGGAAGGAAGGTATTTTTTATTTCCTCCAAAGAAGAGATGATGCATGTACAAGGCATGAGTATTGCAACATAGAAAGGGGGTTTGAACTTCTAAGTCAAATGTTAGAAGTCAATAATGTAGTGATATTGTGTGAATGCTTAGAGGGTACACTATATAGAGGTGTAGCTTGGACTATCTAAGAAAAAATTGTTGATACGTAGACACTACCACATTGTTGGATATAGGCCTATAACTAGCATAATCAATTTGATGAATAGGAATTGATCTTCTCCAAACAAATTTCAATGAGATAGCACAGAGACAATGAATAACACTCTTCAGATATCAATTAAACAGGCTAACAATATTCTTCAACTTCTACAACTGGTAACCAATGACTTTTTTTCTAAGTCCCATTCAAATGCTTTCTTTCATAATTGATGATTATAAAATAATTCCAAGTCTTTAATTGGTTTACCACAAACTCTAATAAGCATTCCAATTAAATTCATCCAAAACATATATCATGAATTTCAAATTCAAATACTGATTTTGATGGTTTCAAATGAATGTCATTTTTAGTCACATATTAAATCTGAAAATAGTTTTCCATGCTCTTAAAATATACCCATCAATTTGTTTTCAAACTTAACTCTTAAATCCAAAATCTATCCCCATTAATATTGATCACCAATTTTATTATTAAAATCTGAATTTGCAGCTCCCAATCTACTCCACAATGTCATAAAACTCTAAATAAAAATCTGTATAAGATATTGATTCCTTTAAAATATTAAAAAGCTCTTAATATTTTAGATTTCTTGAAAAAAAAAAATCTCACTAAAAGGGAATCTGGGAATAAAGAATAAGTTCTATATAGAGCATTCCAAATTCCAAAAAAAACATATTAATACAAGCCCAAAATCTTCTCAAAGGAATTAGATAACTTTAGATTCAAGATTTGAATAAATACCATGTCTTTAGACTATGAATTAGCCCATATAAATTGGAACTCTATGCCATTCTTGAACCTAATAGTCTAGCAACTCAAATCATAAAAACTAGTTTTTTCCTTTGAATCCATGAATCGGTTCACATTTCAAAACTAATGATTTAATTTTTCAACCCATTTATTTTCTAGGAACCTGATACACAAAGGGACTAATTTGGAAGTATAGTACACAAAAAAAACAATTGGTTCCTATTCTAGGTCATGAAAGATCAGTAATTAACCAATACACATATTGCTTTGTAAATGGTAAAATCAGCCTTTGTCACTATTTAGAATAATAAATGGATTCAGAAACTAATGCCAACCAAAATCAAGGAAATAAATTGATAAATATGATTCTCCATACTATTTTAATAGAATTAAATCATTGGTTCCTTGCCAAAAATAATATGAAATCACTATTTATTTAGCCATAGACCACAAAGGGAATTGATATCAACACATTTTCAATGAAGAAATTATACAGTGTTAACAAAAAATGCAAAGTTGAGTGTTATACTACCAAAACCATTAATGGAGTTTCACACTTACACAACCAACTAGAAACTAATTCAAACTTCATTTCATATTCAATATAATTTGGATCTTAGTCTATACAAATCTGATGTTAATTACACAGTTAGATAATGAGCCTAAAAATCCTTGCACAGGACAAGGAGTGTTTTGCAAAGTTAATTGCTAATGTAGTAATGTAGCTTAAGGGTGGCACAAATTCTGAAGCAATATAGATTATTTAAAAAGTAGGAGGTTCATTAAAGGATTTATTCTTGGATAAAGGGTTCATATTAGACAAAAATATTGGTGTAGTCAGCCAAAGGATATTGAAAATACAAAAAAAAAAAAATGATAGTTAATACCTCTATCAATTCTAACAAGAATAAAATATATGGAGCTTGTGTACATGTAGATTCAATGGAAAAAGTGGTAGGGAATGAGGTACTAGAGAGAGCAAATGAGGAGAAAGGTGTAGAATATCATTGTACACACAATCAATTGTTTTGTAAATAGATAGTTCATATATAATTTTACTACAAAGATTTTTGTTGATGTTGGTATAGTTTCCATTCAACATGCTGATTTTAATGGTATTGAACATTTGGCTCTTGTAATTGGAGGAAAAATTGCTTCAACATTTGACATTCTAGAATCAATTAAACTTGGTCATTGTAAAACTATTGTAGAAATCAAGATTGGAGAGGAAAAACTAATTCACATTTGAGGATTTTGGCACCATAGTCTTATGAGAAGCAAGTTTTCATGTTTTGGATGAGGTTGAGAGGTCTCCATATGATGCATTATGCATACTTGTTCAAAATACATAAGATAGTAGAATACTTCTTGGTGGTGGTTGGCCTAAAATGCTCATGGAAAAGCAAGTGGATAAGATTAAAATTTAAAATGAGTACACTTGGAAATAAGTCTCTTGCCATTGATTCTTTCACACATGCACTCAGGGAAATTCCAACCATTATAGAACACAATGTTGGATTGGTTAGTGTAAATTTAGTCATATAGCTTTTTGTAGACCATCAAAAAGAAGACAACATGACAAGGATTAATGTCATAATAGGAGCTACTGAGACATAGAAAAGCTAAGAATTCACGAGTCATTCAAAATAAAATAAGTTGTTTTTCTTTTAGAAATAGAGGCTACAAAGATGATTTTGAGAGTAGATGGCTCCACAATTCTATGTCTATGTGTATTCAAAGTAGTAAAACAATAATGGCATGTGATTCTTGATATTTTTCCTATATCTATGTTCCACCAAGTTTCCATTATGGGGATGGGGAGGTGATTTTTAGGGATGGATTTTTATTTAGGTCATTATGGGGTTTAGTAACTTGGGGGTGGCTGTATAATGAACATAGGAAAATTTCATATATTCATATGATAACATTGATAAGACACTCATTGTACACATTTAAGATCCTCCATACATAACGTTTTTGTTCAATTAAGATTTTATAGGAGAGTTGAACAAACTATACATGTCATAATCTAGTTTCTTTCATAATCCATTGTCAATGCTCATATTATATAATACAATAAAATTCTCAAATGCTGCAAATTTTAACTATATAGTGACAAAAACATAAAAAGTATGTGTCCTTCCTCGATCAACATCAATTGGAGCATTGACTTTGAGCCAATGCCAATACAAGCGGTTGCCACATCCAATAGAACTTCAAAGAATCCACATGTGCTACCTTCTCCTTTATCTGGTTAGTGTCATCAAGATTCACATACTACTATGGAATTGGAGTCAATTGAGAATCTAAAGTTTTATAGATTTTAAGACAAAGCTACTGTGCATGGACACAACCCTTTCCACTTGTCTGAAGGTGAGCTTATTCCTTTTGATAGAGTGGATGAAGCTATCTATTGATTAATTCCTCTTTGCATTGGAGGAATTGAAAAACTATGAGATGAAAAATGACAAGAATCTTCAACTTTGGCGTATCTTTTCCATGTCATGTCCTATATCTAATAGAGTCAGCTTGAGTCGATGTATCTCTATATGTACCTATCGTAGTTTCTAGTTGAGGAACTTTATAGAACCCTCTTTAAATACCAATAAATATAGATGTATAAATGCATCTCACAAATAAATTTAAATCTTGTAAATTCAAAAGATAATAACATCACTTTGAACACTAACATATACAATCATCCATCTTTTGTTATTATTAATGATGGAATGAAGGAAACAAAGAAGCAAAATCCAAATAAATGAACTCAATCTATGAATGAAAGTTGTATTTCATGTCCTATCTAGGGTTAATACAAGTCGACCTAAGCTTCAACCAACTTCAGTTAAAAATAACTCAAATAATGGATATCCCTCAAGGTAGGTGAATGTAGGCTAAAAATATCCTACAAGTCTCAAACACTTAAACATTACAAAATTCAAATTTAGTTCAATATACAAGGAGCTCATTTACATGGTTGAAGGCACTCAAAGATCAAAATTTTGACTTGTAGACATTCTATAGTTGATTGTTGGACATGGAAGACACTGCACTTTCTTGTTTTCTTTGCCACCATTTTCAACAATATTAACTAATATTTGGAATGTTCTACAATATAAAATATATAAAATCTTTGCATGTTTATGAAAAATTAATTAAAATCCATATTTTGTATATGATGTTTTCTTAGTGACATACCATAACTACACAATATTTGATATGCAAGAATCTAATAAAGATTATAGAACATGATGCACTTTTACCAATATATCGAAAGCATTTCTTAATCTATATAAGAGTTATGAAATTAATATGGATTGGTTCAAAAAATAATAGAGAGATTTGAGATGAGATTTGAAGGAAGACTCTACATTACAAAAAAAAACCTAGGGTTTTTGTTTATGAATTAAATTATACTTATAATATAAACTCCACTATACTAATTAAAAAAATATTTGATATCTAAAAAGTTACACAAAATAGTATCTATAAACCAATATTATTTGTAGCAATACAACTGAAAACCAAGCCTCTATAACTTGTGCATGTCAAAAATGAAAACTTATAACCTTTTAAAGGTTGTAATAATATAAACTATGAGTCTAAATATAATCTATTATAGTGGGAGAAGTAGTTGGTAAAATTTAAAAGAAAAAAAATGACATGTGCACTCAAAAGGTAGAAAGTTCTCACTTAATTTCTTCAAATATAGCACAAAGCTTCCATAAAGGTCATGATCCTTGCATTAAAATGTTGAACAATATTGATAACATATAGGAATCATAAAATACTCCAAGTAGTTCTATAAATTTAGATTTCAAACACTTTTCACAAGTCTTTATGTTTATGAATATTCTAATAATGTTGGATGGGGGGTATAGTATAATTGATCAAGAAAGCTCACATAGTTTTTTTCCAGAAGCATTTCAATACATCAAGAAAAAGACTAATCAGACTACTAATCCTATAAGAGGCCATAAAATGATTAAATGGTTTTGGCATTATACCAAGTACTCCAAATAAATATATTATGATCTAAAAGGTAACAAGTAATTCTTCTTTTATTTGGATGTAATCTTAGAGTGGGTAGGTACAAGAAAGACTATTATTCTTACTAAACTTATAAGTACAACTATCAAACAAGGTGAAAGAATAGTAGGTAATAAAACTTGAAAATGTTGATGTAGATAACATAGTGGAAAGAATTTCTGACTTGGGATTAAATGATGTGTAAATTTTTAAGCTAATTGCAATGTTCAATCCCCAAGAAACACAATAAAATGCTAAAATTGGATGAAAATTCAATTTGGTAGAAGAAATTAGAAGTAAGGTTCTTACCTAATGACATTGCCAAAAGGGCAATCAGGAATTCATTTTTTGGACTACCAAGAACCTCCTCCTCCTCTTCCTTCTCCTACTCACCTTATAAGTCCCCATCTCATGTGTATGGTTGCTCAAATTCCCCATCCAGGATTGATCTTCTAGTGCTCTCTAAACCCATAGCTCCAATGCCACTACCAGAACAGTGAGACTTGTGAATAGGTTAGGAATTACACAGTGTCTCTTGATACTACTCTGACCCCAAGTTTAATCCCTACAATAAAATTGTACTACCAAATTGTGCCCTTCCATTTGCAATCTTTGATATCATGGGGCCATTCCAATTATTGTATCCCCATGGAAAGATAAGTTTCTCAGAGCTTCAATTTTCTCTTGATTCTCTTATTAGGATTTTCTCTATGAACTCCCTTTGAACTCAATGTTTGCTTTTTCAAACACTATTTGTCTTCTCTTGTTCTCTTTATTTACCTCTCAATGTGAATTTGAGAAATAAGAGAATAAAATGTAAAAAAAGTAAAAGAGTTATTTCTAATCTTTCATTTTATTCGAAAATTATTTGATTAAAAAAATTATAATTTAAAAAGAGTGATGAAAATATTTTTTTTGGTTGTAAAGAAATTTTAAAATATTTATAATTTTTTTGTTTGATCTAATTTAATATTTAATTAATAGGAAAGGGACTATAGATTAAAAATACTAATATAAATAAAAATATAAAAAATAAATTTTTAATATGATTTTATGTTGTTATTTCATTTTTTAAAAATTAAAAAATTAATATTGGATAAACTAATACATAATATTTAAAATATTCAGTCCATTATTAATTTATAAAATTTGATAAATTTAAATATTTAGATTATAATTTGAGTTCATTGTTGAGGATGTCCTCAAATTTGGCTATGTTCTAGAGGGTCTCATTGTCTTCAAATTCATTATAGAATAATATGAATTCCTTTCCCATCTTTTTCACAAATTGACAATACCTTCCCAAAAAAGCTAATTTAGTTAAAGAAAGAGGCACTACTCTAAACTCCTAATATTTGTAATATACTTTGAAGGCTACTTTGTAACATCATCATCTCAAAATCTTATTCAATTATAACTTACCTAGGATTAATCTTGGAATGCATTGGACCTTATGTAGGAATCCATGTAAAGTATCCAAGAATGTATGTCATGTTCTGCAAACTGATAGAAATCTTCAATGAATTCCATATATAATGAATGTTGTATTTTCTAATGACTTTCATTTTTGGTGTATCTTTGTAAGTATATGGGTGTCTCTAGAAATTATAATTATGTGCTTGGGTCAAATGATTCACAATCATGATTAATTATAACAACTTGATCACTTCCATGGTTGCAAAGCTATCTTTTAAACATCTTTTATGCATGTCACAATTAACTTCCCTTTAACCACATATTGATTGTGATTTGTTGACAATTCCTATCAAACTTGTGACTTATTTAAATAGCCATATAAAATGAGTCAATATTGCACATTTCACATCCTAACTGTAGTTGTTCAAAAGACCCTTGAACATGTACATGTCAAACTACACAATATCATTATAAGAATGAGTTAAAAACAAGTTTAAAAAATATGCACAAAAATATGTTAATAAAGTTTATAGGAAAGAGAAAACCATACTATAGTTAATAATGTAGGCAAATGAATACAGTTTAAAAATAATCTAAGTAGGTCAGTTAGTCTATGATTAATTGGTGAAATCTTATTAGTGAACAAGCATTTCTAGTGAAATGGAACTTCTAATTTATATATTAATAATAAAATAAATGATAGTTTATCAAATATTATTATAAATGAGTACAATATTTAATTTCTTTATTTTTGTTTGTGTGATTGATTATTAGTGACTAACTATATAGTCATTTATTTAGTAGGTTTTGTTTAGGTGACTAATTATTAGTGAGTAATTTTTCAATAATCTATTTAGCCATTTATTTGGTAGTTTACTCAGTCATTTTTATTTGGTCAATCTTGTGATTATACCTAGTGACTAAATTAGTCACTTATGTAGTCACCAATAGTTGTAAACTATAAAGAAATAGTAGAATGTGATCACTTTAGTCACGTCACTAAAAATTTTAGTGGTGTGACTAAAATTTGTAGTCACATATTTGTCAAAATGTACTGGTGGAGGAATAGGAAGTAAAAGTGTAGTTCAATTCTATTATTCTGAAAGGAAAAATACATAGATCATTTGGATAGTGGGTTCATTAGTCTTGCCCCTAAAGCTGTTTGGATAGTGGGTCCATCTGCCTTCTACAACTCCTAACAGGGTTGGTGCAAATCCTAATGGGGTTGGAATCTCCTAACAGGAATTCAAAGTCTCCTATTATGGATTGATATGTACTGAATTTATTTCATGGACTCCTAATAGGGTTCATCCTCTAATAAGGAATACTTAAATTAGAACATCATTTTGTGGGTACCATCCCCACCAGGGTTTTTCCTCTGATCAAGAGTTTCCCTAGTTACCATATCTACTGTTATTGTGTATGAGTATCTTGTTATCATTGCTGATTATATTGCTCATCTGGTTAAAGTTTAATAAGGTTGATAATTGTGATAATAGTTGGATAAATGATTCACCCTGCCTCCCCCCACTCTCCATTATATTGGTAGACTTTATATTCTAAAAGGATAGAAGTATGTTGTACACATTGGATAGGGAGACTTTCATATAGGTTTTTGATTTAGGAGGACCCATGACTTGTATTAGAGTTGGAGAAACTTCAAGAAAATTTTAAGACACAAAAGAGTTTTCCCACTGGGAGGTTCATGAGGAAACATATACCTATGTCAAAGAAGGAGAAGGGTGAGATTCCAAAGAAGGTAGGGGATTTCAAGCCTCTTGAATACTTTAGAAGATATATCCAATATATTATCTATAGTCTAAATAAAGTAATGGGATTGGATGGGACCATGAATGCTCTTGGTTCTTTGTATATAGTGACATTGAATATACAGGATCAATATACAAATGTTAGATATGATTTTTTCACTCACATAAGCAATGCTTTCTATAATGAGATTATTGTTGCACAATAGGGAGAACTAAATAATTTTAAGTTTCACCAATATTTGTTGTTGATGCATATGATCCTATAAATGTGGGGTATAAACCCAAGTCTCATTGAAGGAACAAAGGAAATGATAGAAAATTTACCTATGCAATGTTGGATAAGGGTATGGAAATTTTTTATCCTTATGCAAATTCGCTTACTTTTTACAATAATTTTGTGTATCATATTTTAAATATGCTAGGTGATGTAACTAAGAGGGCCCCAAGGGCTATGAGGAAATTTCTTAAACCACCTAGGTGCTATGACAAGGATAGAAAATTGGGACATGAATAGGTAAGCATTTTTCTATTTGAAAATTGTTCTATAATAAGGGTTTATGGATGCTTGTAGCCACCTCATCTTTTGCCCAAATATGCACATGAAAGATTGGTAATTTTTCAATCATTCTACCAACTAATTTTGATGAATATGGAATACTTAGGGCCCACTATCTAAAAGGGGACTTTGTTTGTAGAAATTTCAAAGTAGGAGATTTTAATATTGGTAAAAATGCAATTGAGAAAATTGATGCATTTATACAATTTTTGCAGAGATGCAATAGTGCCTAAAACAAATGGAAATGAATTATTTTGGTTCTTCTAAAACAAAAGGGTGTGTAAACCTCCAATTTCAAATCCTCGGAATAATAATTTGGGTAAGCTAATTGTACCAAAAGTTTTTGTCAACGTAGATCTACTAAAGGCTTTGATTAAATCATATAATCTAGTAAGCTATGCATTTCATAAGAAGGATAGAAGTATAATGTGCACATTGGATGAGGAGAATCTCATAAAGGATTTTGATTTAGGAGGATACATGACTTGTATTATTGAGTTGGAGAAACTTGAAGAAACTTTCAAGACACAAAAGAGTTTTATCACTAGGAGGATCATGAGGAAACATATCCCTATGTCCAAGAAGGAGAAGGTTGAGATTCCAAAGAAAGTAGGGGATTTCATGCCCCTTGAATACTTCAAAAGATATCTCCAACACATTATCTTCAATTTGAAAAAATTAATAGGATTGGATGGGATGATGAATGGTCCTAGCTCTTTGTATATAATGGCATTGGATATACACAATCAATGCACAAATGTTGGATTTAATTTTGTCACTCAAATATTCAATGTTATCCACAATGAAATTATTGATTCATAATAGGGAGAACTAAAGAATTTCAATTTTAACAAATATTCATTGTTGATGCATGTGATCCTATACAAGAATGTGGGGTATATAAACCCAAGTTTCATTGAAGAAACGAAGAAAATGAGAGAAAATTTACTTGTGAAATGTTGGAGAAGGGGATGGAATTTTTTTTACCCTTATACAAATTATCTTGCTTTTTACAATTATTTTGTGTATCCTATTTTAAATATGCTAAGTGATATAACTAAGAGGGTCCCAAGGGTTGTGAGAAAATTTCTTAAACCATCTAGGTGTAATAATGAGGATAGAAAACTAGGACATGATTGGGGAAACATTTTTTCTATAATAAGGATTTACGTCTGCCCACAACCACATCATCTTTTTCTCAAATATCTCCCTGAAAGATTGGGAATTATTGAGTTTTTCTACCAAGTATTTTTGATGAATAGGGAATACTTAGGGCTCACTATCCAAAAGGGGACCCAGGTAAACTTTAAGAAACCCCCCTATATAAAAAGATATAAATTATTGGTGAATCTTTCATTATTTTAAAAAGCTAAATTATTTTTATTGGTGAATCCCTCAAAAAAATTATTTTAAATATTATTTACATTGGTAGTTATTTTGGAATCATAATTTTTAAGTAGAAAATATTGGCGAATCTTAATAATAATAGGAAGTTCGCTACTCATCATGGAATATTACAAATCAAAACTGAACATGCTTTATCTCATGGAATTTCTGAGGATAATTACATTATATTTTAAATCAATGGTGAAAACTAAATATTGATAATATATCCTTAAAGTAACTAATAATTATAATAATTATTGGTGAATTAATTTTAATTTCTTCAATAATATATAATATTTATGTGAATTGAATCTAATCATGTATCAAATATTGTGGTGAATCTTTGAGTTTAATTTTTTTAATAAAATAAATTATTAAACGATTTTAAATATTTTAGAACTAAATTTGATTAAAATGTTGTGATGTAGGTTGCATTAAATCTTAAATTATTAGCCAAATTGCTAGCAAAAAATTTCTAAAATTTGCAAAATTATGAATATTCACCATTAAAAAATACCCTAAAGGGAAATTTTGTTTGTAGAAATTTTGAAATAGGAGATTTTAATATAGGAAAGGATGTAGTTGAGGTCATTGATGCATTAATTAGAGAGTTTAAGTTACCAACTAGGTCTGCAAGAACCTATGATCCTAATGATGTTGCCAGGATAACCTTGAGATAGATGAGGGGATACAATTTTCCCTTGAGAAAAAATATGGGAAGAGGATGTCATCACTGATTGTTTGGAAAAAAAAGTATGTAGGGGTATAACTATGAAGTGGAGATAAATAATAGCAATTGAAGAAGAGATGAAAAGGATTGACCCTTCATTCAAGGGTTTTTATCACAAAGAAAGATACTTTGATAGGTATAATAAATGCCTTCATAATTTTCAAGAAATAATAGCCCAAGTGCCTCTAGAAGTGACAGATAGATTGGAGCCTAAGTCTCATGAATAAGATATTGTGCTAGAGGTCGATAAAGAAGAGGAGAAACTAGAAAGCTTAGCATGGGCCCAAGGAGGCAAAAAGAAACAAAAATTAATTGAGATACCACATAAGGTTAGGGAAAGGATCTCAAAATCATGCCAAGAAGAAGAAAATACTTTGACCATTTAAGCCATAGATTTTGATGAGTCAAGCCACTAAAATTGAGAGGAGGCCAAGATGATTGATCTTGAGGCCAAGATGATTGATGATAGATTCATACAAGCTCAGGAATTTCTAAGTGATGATGATTTTATCACAATTGAAGAATTAAAAATCTTTCTTTTTAAATTGAAGAAAAATTAATTGAATTTGCAAATACAACTAGGAGATTCAAAAAAGGTGGCTGAGCTGGAGGGAAAATTACAAGAATATGATCCTAATAGTGAAACTCTCACTGTGGAAGAAGCCAAAAATTAGTGATAAAAATTGAAATGCTATTGTTCCCTAGCTAGGAAATGAGTTCATCTATCATGCTTGAATAGATCAAGAGACAAGAAAGATCTATATCTTTTGAAGATGTCAATCTACCTGAAGAGTTAAACAAATCTAGTTTTAACATTCATTCCCAAACAATGAAAATATGGAATATTGCTTCATAATATGACAAATCAACATTAATGGAAATAAAAGATTCACCACAAGAAAATATAATTTTATGGAATACCCATTCCACTTTTGGAGATTAGATATATAATATGATGAATATAGTGTCACTTATGGGAAAAATTAAAAAGGATTTACTAGAACAAAAACTGTATTAGGCCTATGGAAAATATATAGAAACCAAAAAATAGTATGAGGAGGAAATGAAGAAGACATATGAATTGGAACAAAGAAATTCTACTCTAGAAAATGAGGTAAAAATATTGAAGGCTATTACCAGACCCATTAAAGAGGTCAATGATAAAGAGACACAAACATAAGGAGATGTGCCAGACATGGGTGTAATGGAAAGTCAACCAATGGACATGAATGTGGATGAAAAAGAAATAGATAAGAAAGTGGAGATAAGCACAATGGAAAATATGCTTTCCCACAAAATAGGTTTCCTACTATAAATCTTACAAAACATCCATAGTAGTTACATCTCACTACAAGGTGTTGAATACCAATGTTCAAAGGCCCTATATTTTCTTTCCCCTCTATTTACTAAATTGGGTCCCTACATGCAATTATTTGATAAAATTGTTCCAATGTTAACATAGAAGAAGGAATTGCCAAAATAAATTATTATTCCAATTAAATTTTTTTTTATAAGATTAAGGAGTTGGATGCTTTCTTCTTGGGAAATATGCAAATAATCCAAAATAAGATGAAAACCATTGCTAAAGGTACACCTAGATTTGTGCCAAAAATTGTTAATGATGAAGGTAACTTGAAAGAATGGTAGGAGTGCTCTACATATTTTGAGGATATTTTGAAGTACAAGAGGTTTTTTTCTTACTATAATGATGAAACTAATGTGGCAACAATATATGACATGATTGATATCCTGTACAAAATTGAAATGGACATGAATAAAACAATTACAAAGGTTAAAGATATAATAGATTCAAAATGGAACAAATATCTAAATGAGTTGAACACTATTAGAGGAGACACCTTGCTAGACATCAAAACTGACATTACCACATGGGAAGTTGTACTTGATATTAAGGCATTTCCATCTAGAGATAGCGATTGAATGAGTTGGAAGAAGATGCATTAGCAAATAGAGGAAGAACAACTAATTCAATGAGATACCTTATCTTTGGGGTTCACCTACTATGGGTTGTCTCACATTTCAAACAAAGAAATTGATCATAAACATCTACAATGACAACTGTCCAAGTTTTCGCTATCTCCAGATTTTCTCTTGTTGTTTTTGTGTCTTTTATGAAATAACATTGTCACAAGTAGTAACTTGACATGTGTAAGTCCTTTCTAGCCTAAAGCTTGTTACAATCCTTCTTCTTTAACAGGATTCCCAACGCATGGTAAAAGGGTCCAAATTCTTATTCTGTGATTATACATATCATTTTGAGTCGGTCTAGAATTTTGCTAAGTTTTTTTATGTATTTCTATAGAAGTTTGAGATTAATGGAAGTCTGGTTTAGTCTCATATCTCTATCATAAATATCATATCATAACTATGTATTATTTTCAAATAAGTTAATACAAGAAAGCATTGCAGGGTATTTGTGTCTCAAAATTCTATCTCCATTTTTATGCTTTTGTGATTTTGAGAATGAATGAACGAGTTTCATTTTATTCAAATGCAATTTAATGAGTTGTATATCATTTCAAAGTTGATTTTAATTCAAAGAATTAAGTAAATATTTCTATGGAATGATAGGATCATTTATGGTATGAAAGAGATATGATAAGTATAGGATTTGGAGATTTTAAGTTGATATATTTAATTGCAAGTCAATTAAATAAATCTAAATGTTAGCTGATATAAATCTGTTTTTAAAAATGGATTAAGGCATTGGTCTTTTAGTTGAAGAAATAAAGAAATATCAATCTTATCTTAGCATGAACACATTTTCATAAATGAAAATCATTAAAGAATTATTGTCATAATAGAATGTAAAGTTGGTCATTGCTTGTTGCATAAATCTGTCAAGTTCATCACTGGATATTATTGACTTTTCATTTAGTTAGCAATTTCAAGAAGTTTCAAGACCAAAATCTTCTATAAAGGGTTTGTATTATAGAGCACTATTCATAAAAAACTTTTCAAATCCTTTGGTAACCCACCTTGGTTTAGCAAAACCTAAAGTGTAGAAAGCATAAGTGCTTTGTTAAGTTAGTCCAGACTCAAATAAGATGTACCCAACATGGGAAGTAATTAAAACATAGGTAATATGATATTTATTGTTTTCCTAGCATTAATTACAAATCTCTTAAATCAGAAACCAACAGCATGTTCCTTGTTTATTCATTTAAAAGAAAAGTTGATAGATGTTTTAATCAGAGAACCAAGATAATTGTTGAATTTGCAAATATAAAAGTGGATGAAAAGTTTGGAGTTAAAGAAATAATATTGTATTATATTTTTGATGTAGAATAAGGTAATCCTAAGCTTGTTAGATAAAATGTTGATGTTTTCTTTGAGACTAACAATGACTTGCAGAATGATGTTCAAGTTGTTGGGCAAAGAAATGAACAAAGATTGAAACCAAGAGAAGAGATAAGAGTTGAGATAGAAACTCCTACACCAAATAGAAAATTGGAAAAGAATCACTTGAATGAATAGATTATTGGAAGCAAATACAAGGGAGTTAAGACAAGAAACAAAGTACATGAGGAATTGTGTTTGATTTCTCAAGTTGAACAAGAATATAGATGAGGCATGTAAAGATGATCATTGGATTCAAGTAATTAAGGAAGAAATTTTGGAAATAATTCTTCAAAATTGTATGTTGCCATTGATGTTATACAAATGTCAATATTAAACAAGTAATTGGGCAATGAAGGATACTCACTATTAACTAAGAAGCTAGTCAATGAAGGTAATCAATATTAATCGAGTAGTCAGGAAATGAAGGATATATGTATTAACTAAGAAATCTTTCAATGAAAGACTTTCTATATTAACCAAGAATTCTTTCAATGAATGACTTTTAGTATTAACCAAGCACTTCCAGTATCAACCAAGTGGTTGAGTGTCAACATAATATACTTATTAATTAATCAAATAATTGAGGCCAACTTGTTGGATGTTTAATGATTATTTGGAAAGATATTCAAGCTGACCTGACAAAGACTATGATATATAAGAAAGTTCAAGAAGATGTGTGGATATGTGGAGATATGAAATAAGATGGATACATATGTGATCAAAGGAAAAAGGAAGAGCAAGAAAGTGTGAAAGATAAGCTACAAAGAATATTCTAATTAGTAAGGATCTAGAGGTCAAGCCAAAATAGAGATTTGAATCTACAAAAGAGGTTTCTTTATAAATTAGGTTAAATTACTATTACCTTCTAATCATTATAGTAGTGAATAAATCTCCTAACTAGGATAGACTTTAAGAAACCCCCTCCAGAAAAAAGATATAAATCATTGGTGAATCTTTCATTATTTTGAAAATTAAAATTATTTCTATTGGAAAATCTCTCAATTTTTACTATTTTAAATATTATTTTTATTGGCAATTATTTTTGACTCACAATTTTTCATATAATATCTTAGCAAATCTCAATAATACTAGGAAGTTCATTAATCACCACAAAAAATTACAAATCACATTTGAACATTTTTACCTCATGGAATATTATGAGGATCATTACATTATATTTTAAATAAATAGTGAAAACTAAATATTAGTGATATATCCCTAAAGTAAATAATAATTATGATAATTAATGGTGAATTAATTTTAATTTCTCTAGTAATATTTAATATTTAGGTGAGTCAAATGTAATCATGTATCAAATATTGTTGCAAATCTTTTAGTTTAAATTTTTTAATAATAATAAATAATTGAGTGATTTTAAATATTTTAGAGTTAAATATTATAAAAAAGTGGTGAGTTAGGTTACATTAAATCTTAAATTATTAGCCAAATTATCAGCCAAAATTTTCTAAAACTAGCTAATAAGTGAATATTAACCACTAAAAAATACCTTGCTCCTTACAGAATTGACTTAACAGTCAGATTATAAATCCTCTAACAAGGTGACATTTAAAGATTGAAGTGTTTGAAGACCTCTAACCAAACCACTCCTAATAGGGTGAACTAAATCCTCTAACAAGCTCATATTTAATAGTATGTATTGTAGATGAAATGATGGCATGCGAAGTGCAAGTCTGCATTAGGGCTTGGATGCCCTAGTTGACCTGTGATGGGGTTTTTGTGGGTGTTTGGGAGGACTTTGCTACTGTTTTCAAGGGTTGAGGTTCTATTACCATGGGTGTCTGCTGGTTGGATGACTAGCTTGGCCGGATTCAAGCCCACAGGTGGATTTTTTTGGTGTGATCATCACTTTGGGCACATCCATGGAGGGTGACCTACAATTTTCTGCAAGTGTGGAGCTTCTGCCCTATCTTCCTTTCCTTCCTGTTGCATCTAGGTTTGTTGTTGAATGGGGGACCAAGGGTTAGCCTTGTCTCAGATTTATGTAGGAGATATGGAGATGGGAGAGTTGTCTTGTTGCATGTCAATAATAAGGCATTGAATGGTACATCCCAATTGGGAGAAGGTGATTCCTCCAACACAGATGCTTTGATTAAGAAAAGTTAATGGATGTTTGCAAAGATCAGAGGATCAGCCAATTTTAATTATTCAACTGGAATAGGACTTGGAGGATGTTGAATACTTGAGCAACGATGCCCTTATCTATAAATTTTTGGGCCTTCACCTTTCTTTTCCTATATTGGAATCTTGGGCTCGTCGAGTGTGGAACCTAGAAGGAGATATGGAGATTTTGTTAGTAGCTAATAACTATTGTATGGTTATCTTTTCAAGCATGATGAATAGGAATAAGGCTTTTGAAGGTGGCCCCTATTTCTTTAACTAGGTGGGACTCTTCATCAAGCCTTGGCACATGGGATTCAATTCTATTGAGGAGATCCCCTTGCGAGTTCTAGTATGGGTTCACCTACTGAGACTCCCTTTGGAATTCTAGAAGAAATATATCCTCTACTCAATCTATTTGCTTCTTGGAATACCTATGAGGTCAGCTACTTAGACACAAGATCATAAGGTAATTTCTTATGCCCGTATTTATGTAAAAGTTGATTTATATAATCCATTGCCAAATTCTATGGAGATTTGTCTAGGATCATCTTCTTGGATCTAGCAGATGGATTGTGAGACCCTTCCATTTAGATGTAGAATTTGTCATGAATATGATCATCTACATTGAAGATTCCCTAGGAACAAGTCCCCATCCTTGGCTACCCCCAAATCCCCTAGGGAGGACAAGGGGAAGGAAACTTTATCTAATGGACCTATTGATAGCAAGGGATTTATTCAGGTTAAGGCCTATAACAAAGGAAAGGGTAAGAAGAGAACGTGGATGGACAGGTGGACTGATGACACCTTTAACATGTTTGATTCTCTTGGGGCCTTGGTCTAAGAGGAAGGTATTCTAGTGGAGCTCTCTTTTGGGGCCAAAGGTTAGCATGAAACTCCAGTTGAAGATATGCAGAAGGAGGATCCGATTCTAGATGCAGGGGGACCCACAAGTTGAATAGTTGGATATCAATTTGCCTTATCTTATTTAGGATGTTGGAAAACTTTAAGGGTCATAGGGTTCGACGGGATCACTCTTGGTGATTCTTGATCCCCTTATGCCTAAGGGGACCTCAAATTCTATAAAGTGTAACAAGGCACCTCATGTCTTCGACATATAGAAAAAGTCCTTCAAAAAGGGGCCTTTAGACAGACCATCAAAGAGTGGTAGGAAGACTGATCAAAAGAAGGTGAAGATAATGGGTGAAAATTTGGTTGAGTCTAGGATAGTAAAATCCATTGATTCTCTTTTCTCCCAACCCCATAAATGATTTTTTTGTCATGGAATGTAAGGGGGTTGAATAAAATCCCCAGACAAAAGGTTGTTCCCAGTTTAATTGAGTCTTAGTCTCTGGATGTGGTCTTTATTTAGGAAACTAAGCTTACATTGGATGGTTTGGCTAACTGTGCTTTGTAGATTTGGTCCCAAGGCTCTTGGTAGGGGGTGGGTGCTTTGAATGGTTCGGGGGGAGTGGTTTGCTTCTAGAACCCAAAGAGAGTTTCCCCCTTATGGTGGATTTCCAACCAGTCCTCCATTTCTTTGGTTGCCTCTAGTTTTGAGACTAGAGAAAGGTGTCTTTTATCCAATATTTATGCTCCTATTGATTTCTCTAGTAAGTCCCATATGGGCTCATATTAGATTCATCCAATTCCTAGACCCTTATCTCTCATGGATTATGGCTGAAGATTTTAATGTTGTTACTAGTTTGGATGAAAAATGAGGAGGGTTAGCTAGGCTAGACCTGTCTTCAAATTTTCTTAGGGATATGATTGACTCCTTGAATCTCATTGATGTAAAGCCAACCAATGGTGTCTTTACTTGGAATAATTAGAGATGCCATGGCGAGGCTATCTCAGAAAGGCTTGATAGATTTTTGGTGTCCTGCTATTGGATGCACAATAGGTGGACCAACAGTTCTAAAATTCTTGACTGGAAGGGCTCTAACTGCTAGCCTATTAAGCTCTCCATCACCTCTTACAAAGTCACCAAAAATTCCTCTTTCAAACTTCAGTTGATGTGGTTAAGAGACTTGTCTCTACCAAACCTTATGTTGGATTGGTGGTATGAGGGGAAGCCTGCCCATAGAATGACCATGTTTACTTTTAGTAAGAGGCTTCAACATATGAAGTACAAGCTTAAGAGATGGAATAAATAGTATTTTAGAATCTACATGCTCAGAAGATTGTTGCTCAGACCAAGTTGGATAATATTACCTATCAAATTTGTGACCAAGATTTACCTTTGATATGAGTAAAGTTGAGTCCTTGGCTCTTAAGGGAATGGAAGAATGGGAGCTTTAAGAGGAGATTTTTTGGAAGCAAAAATCTTGTGTTGATTGGTTTCAGGAGGGGGACAGGAACACTACTTTCTTTCATAACTCAGTTAAGGCCCAAAGGTAGGGGAACTCTCTCTCCTCTCTTGTCTCAATTGATGGAGTTTGGATCTTCTCTAGTGAAGAAATCTCTAGGGAAGTTGTCAAGTACTTTTCTAATCTTTTTACTAGGGAGGATCTTTTTGTTGGGTTTGAGGAGTAGGCCATCTTGGATTGTATCCCCCACCTTGTTTTTTCTAAGATGAGCAAGGCCCTTTTAAACCCTATCTTGTTACCTAAATTGGAGATAGTTGTGTTTAATATGAAGAAAGGTAAAGCCCCTAGCCCAAATGGATTTTTTATTAAGTTTTTTGAAGAATTTTGGGAGATAATAAAATTTAATCTCCTAGATGTGGTCCAAGAATCACATAGGAATAAATAGATGCTAAAGTCTTTGAATTTTACCTTCTTGGCTCTCATACCTAAGAAGGAAGGGGTTAATCAGTTGGATCAATTCAAGCCTATAGCATTATGTAATATTGTCTATAAGATCATCAACAAATTGGTTGTTGAGAGACTCAAGCCTCTTCTTGGCTCTTTGATCTCTACTAAAAAGGGAGGCTTTGTTGAAGGAAGACAAATTTTGGATGGGGTTGTGATAGCAATGGAGGCGATCCACTCTATGACTACTTCTAAGGAGAAAACTATGTTCATTAAACTGGACATAGCTAAAGCTTATGATCGAGTGAGTTGGGAGTTCTTACAAAAAATTCTTTTGAATTTTGGGTTTGATGAGGAGTGGGTGGATTGGGTTCTTAGTTGTGTGATCTCGTACTCCTTCTTAGTTCTTATTAATGGAGAACTTTCAGATTTGTTTAGTGCCTCTCAAGGACTTCAAAAAGGGCACCCTTTGTCTCCCTACATATTCATTATCATAGTAGAGGGTCTTGGTAGATTCCTTAGATCTAAGATGTAGAAAGGTCTTATCCAAGGTTGGAGCTAGAAAAATGATCATCCTTCCTACTCTCATCTTCAATTTGTGGATGACACCAAATTGATGGGCATGACTAGAATCAGTGAGGCACTAAATATTAGGAAAGCTTTGGATACCTATTTGAAAGCCTTGTGTTAGAGAATTAATGATGATATGTATTCTATTTATTTCTTTAATACTCCTTAGCTTATTTAGAACAAGATTGCTAGAATTCTTAGATTTCAAATTGGTTCCCTTCCTTTGATGTACCTTTTCCTTGGGTACTTAGCAGAGGGGCTACTAGCAGGGGATTTTGGATAAATTATGGAGTAAGGTTACTCACTAGACTTACAAATGGTTATCTTCTTCTGGGAGAGTGGTTATGCTAAAGATTGTGGTGCAGTCTTTCCCCATTTACAGGTGTTGCATTTAGGTCCCTCCTCTAGTTTTTTGAGGGAGTTTGACACTTTATCTTAGTAATTCCTTTGGTTTGGTAGCCTTCTTTCCTCAAAGTGGAGCCTAGTTAAGTGGGAGTCTGTGTGTAGGCTGAAGCATGTGGGTAGCCTTGGTCTTAGATCAATGGCTTTGGTTGTCATGGCTTTGGTTGCCAAGCTATACTAGCATTGGTGCAACAATCAGGATGAAGACTAGGCCAAGATTCTTAACCATAAGTACTTTCCTGGTGCTGATTGCTCTGATGTGCCAAGGCTATTTTTGGTGGGTAAAGGCTCTTGTACTTTGGACACTCTTAAGAAGGGAGCCAAACTTGTTAAGGGGGGTCTCTTCTAGATTTGTAATAGAGGCTTGGATGCTCTATTTTGGTAGGATTCTTGGGATGGCCACCTCCCATTCTATCTTGCTCTCCCCAGCTTTAGCCTCTTTGTCATATTTTCATTAATGTTGGATGGTTTAAGGTGGAGCATTTTAAGACTCTCAAGTGGTTGGGTTAGGTTGAGGTGACTTACTAGAGGGACCCTCAAGAGTGGCCAGTTGGTGGCTCTAATGAGGATTGTGCTCTTCTTTCTAAAGCTTTGGGCAATAGGTTTTGTAGCTCCCTCAATGGGAGGAACATTTTGGCTTAGAGTCCTAGCCCAAAAGGTAAATTTATTGTGGCTTAGGGCTATGCTATTCTTGATAAGAACTTACATGCTCCAACTGAAGTGCATTGGTGGAAGAAGGTTTGGAGCAACTTTTCTTGGCCTAAATGTAATTTTTTCTTATGGTTTTTGACTTAGAAGAAATTCCTTACTTGAGAGAATCTTTGCAAATGAGGTTTTTAGGGACCTTCTGTTTGCTTTCTTTGTTTGCATAATGAGGAGTGTGCCTCCCACTTGCTTTTTTATTTCCCTTTTTCAAGAGAGATATGGAATAGATGGTGGGAGGCTCGGTGTCATGGTTGTATTCATGCTACCTCCCTAATTGATTTTTGGGAAAGCTTGGGTAGACCTCTAGCAAAGACTTCTTTCTTGCCGGTTGCTTGGATAGTTGGGTCAATTTTCATACTCTGGAACCTTTGGGTGGAAAGGAACCACATAATCTTTTGTGACTCCAAATTAGGAAGCTTTCAATTGTGGAAGATGATTCTTAATAGGCTTCAAGAGACTATTTTTGCAAACTGTGATGTGTCTGTTACTATTGATCCTGGTGATCAAGTTATTGTGAGAAATCTAAACCTAGGGGATAATAGTTAGGGATGAACTCTTGTAAAAAGACCTTATCATGTTAGGAAATAGGTTTGTTAGGATGGGAGGTGGACTCCTCCCCTCACTAGGTTCTTGAAGATTAATACAGATAGTTCTTCTTGGGGGAATCTTGGTCATGCTAGTTTTGGGGCTATAAGTAGAGGTAATGATGGTGATGTGATTTTTCTCTTTTCTATTTATAATGGAGGCCCTTGCTATCAAGATTGATATTGAGCACAGATGCTCTTTAGGGTGGAAGAAGATCATTTGTGAGTCTAATTCCCAGATTGTTGTGGATATGCTAAATAACTAGATTTTGGAGGATATTAGTTGGTAGCTTGCCTCTTTGGCCCAACAAATTTTATGTCTTTGTAGCTCCTTGGACTCTATCTCCTTTCATCATATCCCTTGCAAATGGAATAGAGTAGTAGATTTTTTGGCAAAGTGGGCTTCAGAGAATGTGGGTAGATGGGATGTTAGAGGTAGGGATGAGTTATGTTTTGAGTATTGTGAGATCATTGATCAGTTGTTACTAAAAGATAGGAATATGTAGTGTTGTTTTGGGCCTTTGGCCTCTACTTTGTAACTTGGATTTGATTGAATAAATTCTTATCCCTCTCTTTTAAAAAAAAATAGTATGTATTGTAACCTTTAACAAGGTTGGCTCCTAACATGGATCACTTTAGAAGAGTGAAAATAGTGTAACTAGTTGCATGTTGGTTTTCCCAAATTAGGTTTCCTCATTAAATATTGGTGTTAGCTATGTTCATGTTATTTTCTTTATGCTTTATATTTTGGCAACTAATTTACTAAAGGTTAAAAAAGATAAATATTAATAAGATTTCTTTATTAACCGAGTTACTACAAGAACTTAGTTTTAAATGAGGTAGATATAGAATTGCATTATCATTATAAAGTTTGATTTGACATCTAGGGAAAGAGAATTTTTTTTTGGTAACTAATTCACCCCTCCCCTCCTAGTTACTTTCTTTATTTCCAAAAATTGGTATTAGAGCTATTGGTGCTTACAAGAAAGGTTTCAAACACCCAAGTTAAAGATCCAAATGTCATACATAAGGGAGTTTCCCAAGCTTAATGGATAATTTTTTTAGCATTACAAAAATTAATGAAGCTAAACCTATCAAGCATTGGAGATATTGGTTTATTCTACTTGGAAAATAGATACGTTCCACCACCTAAACCTATGACTATAGAACAGATAAAAGAGACAAAAGATTAGAATGTAATGATGATTGATATAGCTTCCTCTCTCAACTATTCTAAATTTGATGAAGTTAAAGATTGTCCAACAACATTTGAAAGGTGGGAAAAACTGCATAAAGTCTATGGAGGTGATAAAAATGTGCAAAGAGCCAAGACAAAATGTTTAAGAGCCAAGTTTGATCAAATAAAAATGAAAGAAGGTGAAAATATTGTCCAATACAATGAAAGAATCAAAGAAAGTGTGAGTGTGGTTAGAGTTGCAGGAGGAACAATAATTGATGAAACAATGGTCAGCAATATATTAATAACTCTTCTTCCTATTTATGCAATTAGAGTTTCAAAAATTCAAAAAATGATATGCAATCCAAAAAATGATATAACCTATGATGCACTTGTGGGAAGATTGACTTCTTTTGAATTGGATAACTTTGATAACTATGCTCATAATCCTAGTAACCTTGAATTTGCATTCAAAGTCAAACTAGATCTTGGTAGAACAGGAGGAAATTCAAAAGGAAAATAGGTTAATAGTGAAAAAGAAGACGATTTAGGTAAAGACCTTGAAGTGATTAAAGCCTTGCTTGCAAAAAGAGTATCAAAAGGGAAAGGTAAATTTAGAGGCAAAATTCCATTGATTTATTTCTCATGTGAAGAGGTTGGTCATATTGCTGCAAGATGTCCAAACAAAGAAGATAAAGATGAGAGAAGAAAGAATAGGTTCAAAGGCAAGAAAGTCCTCAAGAACTACAAGGGCTACAAAGACAAAGGTAATAAATCTTGTTACATTGCTAAAGATTTTGATAGTGATGATAATGAAGAAGTGTCTATATTGCTATTAAAGATGAATTTGATAATAAGGAAAATGAAGAGATGACATTTATTTCTCATGTTAGAAAAATGATATATTGATCATAGATAGTGCTTGTTGTCATCACATGACTAGTGATACTACTTAGTTTGAACATTTATAACACTATGATGGTGGAAGTGTTGTATTTGGAAATAGTGAGCCATGTTATGTAAAAGGAAAAAATTCATAGCCTTATCTAAAGGAATCAATTGTGACAATTCCTACTGGGTTGAAGGACTGAGATACAATATACTTAGTATGGCACAACTAAACAATATAGTATACAAAGTATAATGCATGACTAAAAAATCTAAACTATTGGATGGTAAAGGAAATCTAGTTGGGACTGGCAATCAAACAAAAGGTAAACTATTCTACCTAGATCTTATTGAAAATTCATATTTTTTTGACACAAATAGAGGATAGTTATCTATGGCATAAAAGGTTATGTCATGTTAACTTTGATAACACAGTTACCATAATCAAGAAAAAAGAGTAAGAGGCATACCAAATCTGAAGAAACTTGAGATGGCCATGTGTAAACAATGCCAAATTGGAAAGATGAGTAAAAAAAGTTTCAGAAGTAAGACTTTCAATTTCAAAGAAGTTTTGGAACTAGTTCACATAGATATTTGTGGACCAATAGGTATAGAAAGCTATTGTGGAGACATATTCTTCATTCTATTTATTGATGATTATTCTAGGATGATAACTATAATCTTCTTAAAAGATAAATTTGATGCTTTTCAAAAGTTCAAATGGTATTTGGCTAGAGTTGAGAAGGAAACATGAAAGAATCTGAAATGCCTAAGATTAGATAGAGGATGTGAATTCATCTAAAATGAATTAAATGAATTCTACAATGAAAGAAGAATCAAAAGACATGTATCAATACCTAGGATGAAAGAAAAATGGTATAACAAAAAGAAGTAATAGATCCATCATGGAGTGTGCAAGGACACTATTGGTTGAAAAGAATGTTGCACCAAAATACTGGAGAGAAGATATTAGCACAACAATTCATACACTAAATCGAGTTCAATTGAAGAAATGTATAGACAAAACACCTTATGAATTATAGTATGGATATAAGCCTAATGTTTGTTATCTCAAAATATTTGGAAGAAAATTTTATATCTTGCAAGATGTTAGGAAAGGAAAACTTCATGCAAAAAGTGATGAAGGTATATTCCTATGTTACTCCAATAAGAGTAAGGCATACAAATTTTTGAATCTTTCTACTCACAAAGTTATAGAAAGTGCACATGTGAAGATTGATGAGTTTATAGAAAGAAGTGAAGAACATAACATCAAGGAGCCTAAAGACTACAAAAAGTTCATTTACTATGAGGAGGAACCTAAGACTTTACCCAACTCACAAATAGTTGAAGCCAGGTTTGTTCAATCAATACAATTCGAGTTATAGTTAGATCATACAAAGTAACTTGAGTCATAAAAAAAGGAACTTGAATCACATATAGAGAGCTTGAGCATCACAAATCTATTGAGCATGGAGAATCAAGTGAACCTAGTTTAGAATCAAGAAGGAAGGGGCCTAAACTTGCAAGATACATTAGAAGATGTCATGCACCTAGAAAATAATTGGAGGAGAGATAGATGGGATACAGACAAGGAAGAAACTAAAAGGTACATAGTTGCTTAGTGAATTTGAACCTAGATTTGTAAAGATGTTTTAGAGAATGAAGTTTGGATAGAGGAATTGAATGAAGAAATTGAGAAAATAGAAAAGAATAAAACCTTGTCTCTTATACCTAGACCTAAGGATAAGAATGGATATTAAAAATTAAGTTAAATGAGAGAGGAGAAGTAATAAGAAACAAGGAAAGACTAGTATGCAAAAATTATGCACAAGTAGAAGGTGTAGACTATGAAAAAATATTTTCTCCTATTGCAAGACTTGAAGGAATCATAATACCACTAGAATATGCTACACAAAAGGAATTCAAATTATATTAGATGAATATAAATTATCTTTCTTAAATGGAATCCTATAAGAAGAAGTCTACATTGAACAATCTAAAGGTTTCATTGATCCAAAAAAAAGAGACATGGTATGCAAAGTACACAAAGCTCTATATGGACTAAAGAAAGCTCCTAAAGCATGGTATGAAAGGGTGCAGGGATATCTGGTAAGAATTGGTTTTGAAAAGAAAAATGATAATAGTAATTTGTATATAAAGGAAGGACCACATGACAAGATATTATTGCTAGTAGAAATATTTGTGGATGATATCATATTTGGAGGACATGAGATGTTATGAAAATAATATCATGAAGAAATAAGGAAATAATTTGAAATGTCTATGTTTGGAGACATAAAAAAAAATTGTTGTCCTATAAGTTCATGAAATGAAGGATGGCATATACATTACTTAGTTAAAGTACATCAAGGAAACATTAAAAGCATTTGGAATGGAAGATTCCAAACTATTTGGAACACTTATGTCTACTGGACATAAAATTTTAAAAAATGATTATTCAAAAGAGGTAAATCATACTACCTATAGATCAATGATTGGGAAACTTTAGTATGTGGTACACACTAGGCTTGATATTGCATTGGAGGTTGGTATAGTTGCAAGGTTTTCTGCAAATCCTAAAGAAAATCACATGATGATAGTAAAATGGATTCTAAAGTACCTAAAAGGAATTGAAGAATATGGTTTATGGTATAAGAAAAGAGGAAACCTTGAGTTAAGAACCTTTAATGATGAAAATTGTGTGGGCAGCATTGATGACAAAAAAAGCACTACTGGACAACCAAGAAACAAAATTGTATTTCTCAATCAACAATAGAGAAAGAGTATGTTGCTACAATAGTTAATTGTTCTTACATAATATGGATCAAGCAATTATTGTTAGGAATGGAGGAGGAAATTGAAGAAATAGTGGTTATCTATTGCACAATCAATATATCCAAAAACCCTATGATGCACACAAAGACAAAACACATTGCAATCAAGTATCATTACCTAAGGGAATTGGTTCAAAACAAAGAGGTGAAATTGGAATATGTGAACACCAAGGAGAAGATAAAAGACATATTTAATAAGGCATTACCTAATGATGCATTTATGTATCTAAGAGGTAAACTAGGGGTTATTCCCCTATTTGATGGCCACTAAAGTAAAATATAGTGATGCATCAACCAAGATTAATTGAAGATCTATCTAGTTGATGCAAGTTGTCACACTTCAAGTCTGAAATTTAGAACATATTGTATATGAATCTATACAAAAGGTATAGAGTAACTTCAAAGTATGTATCCTTTAGCATTTGATGTTAAAGAGTGAGAGTTTAGTATTAAAGAGGGAAAGTTTAGTATCAAAGAGAGGGAATTATGATAAAAGTATAAAGAAAAGTGATGAAAGATGTAAGAGGGAGAACATTTGGAAGCTATTGAGACAAATCCATGAATAGAGGGAGTTGGTATGGATGAGAATTACAATCAAACTAAGGATATTATCTAATTTCTCATAATTTTATCATTTTATGTTGACATATTATGTTGCCATCGATTCCAAAGAGGGAGATTATTGGAAACAAATCTTCAAATTTGTATGTTGTCATTGATGTGAGACAAATGTCAGTATTAACCAAGCAGTTAGGCAATGAAGGGTACTCAATATTAACTAAGCATTTGGGAAATGAAGGTACTCAGTATTAACCAAGTAGTCAGGCAATGAAGGATATCAATATTAATCAAGTAGATAGGTAGTGAAGGATTTTTAGTGTTAACCAAGCACTTCTAGTATCAACCATGTGGTCAGGCATCAAAGGAATTCCAATGTTGACCAAGTGATTAATTCTAGTATTGACCAAGTGTCAGCAAAATACACTTGTTAATTAATTGAATAATTAAGGCCAACTTATGGAATACTTAATGATTATTTGAAAAGGTATTCAAGCCAACCTTGCAAGGCCTATGATATATATAAGAAAGGTCAAGAATATGTTTGGATATGTGGAGATATGGAATAAGATAGACATGTGATCAAAGGAAGAAGGCAGAGTAGGAAAGTGTGGAAGATAAGTTGCAAAGAATATTTTGATCAGTAAGGATCCAGAGGTCAAGAAAAAATAGAGATCTAAATCTGCAAAATAAGTTGCTTCATAAATCAAGTCAAATTATTTTTACCTTCTAACCATTGTAGCAGTGAAGAAATCTCATAACAAAGTTGACTTAACAATCAGATTCTAAATCCTCTAACAAGGTGACATTTCAAGATTGAAGGTTTGAAGACCTCTAACTAGTTCGCTCCTAACAAGGTGAACTAAATCCTATAAAAGATCATACTTAATAGTATTCATTATAACCTTTAATAGGTTGGCTCCTAATAGGGCTCATTTTAGAAGAGCAAAAATAGTGTAACTAGTTACATGGTGGTTCTCCCAAATTGGGTTTCCATGTTAAATCTTGGTGTCATCCATGTTCAATTTATTTTTTCTTTATTCTTTATGTTTCTAGAACTAAGTTACTAAAGGTTAAAATAGATAAATGTTAATAAGACTTCTTTATTAATTGAGCTTTTGCAAGAACTTAGATTTTACTGAGATGGATAAAGATTTGCATTATCAATGTAAAGTTTGATTTGACATCTAGGGAAAGGAAATTGTTTTGTGGTACCTCATTTACCCCTTCCCTCTCAGTTACTATCTTTATTTTCAACAAGAAATAGATTAGATTATAAAGAATGAGACATGAGAATTGGTTCCTAGACCTAAAGACAAGAATATTATAGGAACTAAATGGGTATTCAGAAATAAGATGAATGAACAAGGTGAAGTTGTAAGGAACAAAGATAGATTGATATGCCAAGGATATTCACAACAAGAAGGTATATATTATGAAGATACATTTTCCCTTGTTGCAAGAATGGAAATAATATGAATATTCTTGGTTTATGTAGAAAATACAAAGTTTAAAGTGTATTAGATGGATGTAAAGTCAACATTTCTGATTGGAGAACTTGAAGAAACCATTTACATTGAGCAACCTAAAGGATTTCCTTTGATAAAAGAAAATGATATGGTTTGTAGATTAAAGAGAGCATTTTATGGTCTAAAGCAATCACCCAAAACCTAGTATGCAAGATTGGATAAGTACTTAGTAAAATTAGGATTTGCTAAAGGTATAACAGATAGTAACTTATATTTGAACAAAATTAAGAATGGATTATTGATCATTATGATATTTTTTATGACACAATCTTTGGAGGTAATGATGAAGAAAGTGATAACTTTGCTAATGAAATGAAGAATGAATTTGAGATGAGTATGATTGGTGAGATGAATTTTTTCTTGGGTTTACAGAATATGCAAAGTAGTAATGGTATTTTGATATCACAAGATATGTATTTGAAAGACTTATTGAAAATATTTGTCTTGGAAAATCGTAAGCTTGTTGGTACACCTATGATAATTGGTTACAAGTTATCTAGCAAAGATGAAACACATATAGTTGAGAAGAAGTATAGATCTATGATTGGAGGTTTCAATATCTGACTCACACAAGACCAGATATAGAAAATGTAGTTGGAATAGTAAAAATATTTCAAGATGATCTCAAGGAATCTCAATATGGACCAGTAAAGAGGATATTCAAATATTTGATTATGCGTTATGGTATGATAGATCAAGTTATTTCACTTTGTGTGATTAAACTGATGTGGATTGGGCATGTAGTATGGATGAAAAAAAAACACTAGTGGTGGAGCATTTTTTCTAGGACGAAGATTGGTTTCTTGGTTGAGCAAGAAACAAGATGATATTTTATAGAGTACAATAAAAGAAAAGTATGTAGAAAAAGTAAATAATTTTAATTAGATCGTGTGTATAAAACAAATTTTGAAAGATATTGGAATAGAGTTTTTAGATCTTGTTATCATATATTGTGATAACACAAGTACAATGAGTATGTGTGAGAATCTTGTGTTTCATTCAAAAACTAAGAACATATCCAATAAGTATCATATTTTTGAGAGAGAAAGTTGTAGACAAAGAAATCAGATTGGAGTATGTAAGTGTTGGTAATGATTGAAAAGCTCATGAGGGAGATTCTTGGAAATGACTGAAGAGATCATACATAAAAAGTAATGGAATTGGTAAAGAATGTTCTCAATCATTGTTTTGTCATTGATGTCAAACTTGCTACTTGTAGGAATGACAATTGCTTTAGTGATTGAAATACTATCAATTGGTTGATTGACAAGGAGGAGCTACTCAATAAGATGTAACTAGAACACCTAGAGAAAGGTTGAAGTTATGATGTTGTAATGAAGTAGAAGGATCAGCTAAGCCATTGATGAAAAAGTGTATTGATGACATACTCTAAGACATAGAGAATGGGCACACTGAAACATATCAAAGATGTAAGGTTTTAGCTAAGTCATTTGTAAAGCCTTACTAAGTTCATTAGAAAGAGAGAGCCGAGCAGATACAAGTGCCAAGTAGATACAAGTGCTGAGCATAAACAAGTGCTGAGCAAGAAACAAGTGCCAAGAAAATACAAGTACAGAGTAACATAGAGGTGCCGAGCATCAGTAAACCAATAGTGCCGAGTTGTTGCATTATTTCAAAAAATGAAGATTCATTAGATCTAATCTAATAAGGTTATTATCTTGAACTCTATAAATTAAATAGAAGATAAGAATGATGAGCTGGTGGCACAAAACACCATGTAGAACATTTTTGGAGAATACAACTGGATTCTAGACGAAGTTTCTAGATAAGAGAAAGATATGGGGTAGATACATTGTATCCTACCTAATTCATTTGAAACCCTAAAATTGGAGAGGGAGAATTGAGCAACAAAGACAATCTAGATTTCTATTTAAGGAGTCATAAGGTCATGAAGCAAAAAGAAAGAAGAGGAGGTCAAGCATGAAAGCATAAAGTGCTGAAGGAGGTGCTAAGGAGTAAGAAAGCACAATTACTCTACTTCAACAGATGGCCATTGATATGGTTGCATTGGTATGATGAGTAAGAAGACTCAAGGAGGTGAAGCTTGAGATGACAAGCTGTCAGAGCTGAAGTGATCAAAGCCAAGCAAAAGGACTGAACTGAAGTGTGATCTAAAATCTACAAAATATGTTGTAAGTTATATTAGATCAACAAGCCATTATTGTTACTTTCTAGCAATTGTAACAAATAGTTTAAATCCTATGGACTTAGGTTGGTTTAATAGCCATGTTGTAAATCCTTTAACAGGGTGACATTCCAAGTGAATGTTCTAAAGTCCTTTGATCAGGCCCATTCCTAATAGTATGGTGAAATCCTCTAACAAGGTCACATTTAACAGTGTGTTGTAAGCCTTTAATAGGGCATCACTTTAGAAGAGTGGGAATTAAGTAGCATGTTACTGGTGGTTTTTCCAAAATTGGGTTTCCACGTAAATCATTGTGTCATGTGTTGATCTTGCATGTTTTATCTCTGCATATTGATTTACTGTAATTTTCTAGGATGGTTGATTTAAGCTATAATTTGTGAAAAAGTATTATTAGGGCATTTGGACCTTGGATAACTGATTCACCCCCCTGCCCCCCCCCTCTCAGTTATTCTAAATAATTCTAATAGTAAGTACAATAGAGAAGATTGCAAATATCTTTACAAAGCCCTTTGCGTAAAGGTACATTTAAGTATGTGAGAGGTATGTTTGGGGTTATGTCATTGCCTAATTATGAGTAGATGATGTAGAGAGTGCATCAATCTAGTGTTACAAAGCACTATAGTTTTTTTGGACTGAATGTTAATGCTTTCTATATGGGGAGTATTTGAGATGAGAAAAGTCATTAAGGACTCTTGGTAGCTAGTTTGGAATAGTGTCTTTGGACACTTAAGCTGGTTGAAGACTTAGAGAAGATGATTGACATAATGAATCATTTGACATTGATGTCAATTGGGGAGATATTACATGAAAAACATCTCCAATGAATGGGAGAAAAGATCCTCTAATGGGGAGAGAGTTTGTACATGAAAGACATCTCTAAAAAATGGGGGGGAGAGTACACAATATATATCTCCTATGTATAGGGGAGGAGTACTATTGGTGTTGATGGGGAGAAACATCAAATGTGGAAGAGTGAGAGTTGGTCCTAAGAATCAAAGTGTGAACAACTAAAGTTGATCCTAAGAAAGAGATGAAGACAAATTAATGTTTTAATGAGTTTCAAATTTGATCAATGAAGAGAATTTGAAAAGAAGAGAACAATATAATAGAAATAGTATCAACAAAGCTTGATTTGATATTCTTTGAAATTAGATGTTTTTCAACTATATTGTCATCAATGCCAAAGGGGAATATTGTTAGCATGAATACTGATGGTATTCCTTTTGGAGAGTATCCTAAGCATTTATAGAGAATTGTGAAGATTGTTAGAATGATTGACATGTTACACTCGTGATTGTGTTTGTCACTGATGTCAATATAGCATTGTTTCTATGAATAATGACAGAGTAGCAGACAAAGAACAAGGTCATAAAAACTTAGTATTGACAATTAGGTCAAACATAGTTAAGGAAGTGTTCTACACTATGTCTTGATGAAGTGGTTAAGCATATGTATGGGAAGTCAAAGATATGTAGAAGATATTCAATATTTAAAAATGACAATATACAGACATAGTAGATGAGAAGAAATTTCTGATGTTTAGATTATGTCTCCTAATGGAGATAGAATACTGATATGTGAGGTTAGACAATAATAGTAAACAACTTTTTTATGACATCAACAAGTGTGTAAGGTCTGAGGACACACATGTGAGAAGTCACAAATATTGTGAGCCAACGATCTTGTGTAATTATAAAAGAATTGATTATCTTAATGAGGTCCTATTATAATTAATTAGGAAAGCCTCAAGGTTGACTCAAGGAATTTTTTTGAGGATATGGTATAAAGGAAGGTATTTTTCTTGATTGTAATTATGCATTGTGATTTTGATCAAGTGAACAAGAGCACAATATTTGGTAAATGTGAGTAAGTAATCCAAAGGATTATTGGATGTAAGGTTGGTTCTCTAGTATTAAAATCAGGATAGAGAATTGGTTTGGTTCACATGAAAAAGGAAGAGGAAGTACAAGTATATTTTATTCTATTATTCTTCAAGGAATAATATGAAGATGAGTTGGGTAGTGAGTTTAGTTATCTTTCCCTTGAAGTTGTTTGGACATTGGTTCCATCTGTCTTCTTCAACTCCTAACAAGTTTGGCACAATCGCTAACAATGTTAGAATCTCCTAATAGGGATTCAAAGTCTCCTAATAAAGATTGATATGTACTAAATATATTTTATTGGCTCCTAACAAAGACCATCCTCTAAAAAGGAACATTTATATTAGTACATCATTTTGTGGGTACCAACTCCATCGGGGTTTTCCCTCTAATCAAGGGTTTCCCTAGTTAACATATATGGTGTTATTATGTATGACTATTTTTTTATGGATCCTGATTATATTTTTCACATACTTAAAGGTTAATAAGATTGATAAGTGTTTTAATAGTTGGACAGCTTATTCAGCCCGTCCCCCCCTCCCCTTTTTGGTTATATTGGTGGAGTTTACTTTCTAACATATGGGTGGGTTAGGGACCCTCTTATGCCAACCTTAGCATTATAAATTTTCAAATAGTGGTATGACCAATCAAACATAGGGTAACCACTATGAATAGATGACAATATGATTTGGGTAAGTTAGTGGTCCCCACTATGTTACTCAATCTCAATTTACTGCTCTTATAGTATAATAGTTATGACCCAACCACAAAGGAGGTCATCAATCTAGAGGGGGAAGTTCTAGTGAAGATAAATGCAGATAAAATTAGGAATACCTTTTATCTTCAAGAATATTTGTTATCCATAGATGACATCAAGTTTGAGAAATTTAAAGAATCTTATGATAATATATCCATGGAAGTTTTAAGGAGAATCATAAATGTTTTCTTAAGAACTATGGATGGTATCAAGCTCACTACTAAGGTCTTAAGAAAGGATGTGGGTGAGGTTAATAATTTTAAAAAATTAATTAGAAACACTCACTATCTTGTTCCAGGTTTTGGGCTTACCAAATAATAGGAAATTCACCAAAACTACATTATAGATGTTTCTTGGGATACAAATCCCTTTATTTGTGATAATATATGAATATGATCCATATTTAGAGGAAAATATAAAAGAAGGGTTGACAAAATTACTATTGTTAATTAGGATTGTGCCTTTAGCAAGATGAAATATCTAGCTATCTCATTGAAACATGGAAACTCTCTTGGGTGGTGGGTTATCCTTAAATGAGAGATGAATCTCTTGATTCATCTAGTTTCTAAATAGTAATCACCCAAAAAATTAATTATATTTAAGAAAAGGGATGATAAGTGGATGAGAATAATGGATATTAAACCTAAATCCTAGACAAGGTGATACACCAATAGTTTGTATGTAACTTTAATTAAATTAACACAAATTACCCATGATATGACTGATTCACAATACCCAGACAAGCATGCAATTACAAAAGTATTTCTATGCAAGGAATCATAATCTTTTGTCTTGAAAGGAAAACATAGACTTTACATATTTTCTCTGAAAAAGAATAAGGATGCAAACAAAGAATTACAATTACAACTATCAAGATTCTAACATGCAATAAGGAATATAGCTTGAATGAAGGATGAACACAACATAAAAGCTAAGAACCCACAATATTGCAAACAAGGATCAATAAGAAGGAACCATTGAATCTATATAATTAATGCTAAAAAGATATTTGCTACAAAGTGCTCCTAGAATCAACTCAACTTTTTTGCAATATGCAAAAAAATTAAGTGAGAAAGAAGATACCTTGTAATGAGGAGAAAAAACAATAAATAGAGCTTTAAACCCTAACTTAGATATGAGCAAGAAAAAAGAAAAAAAAAAGGCTCAAAACTACTATAATTTGTGAAGAAACCAGTCAAATCTTCTCTCCAAGTCATGTGCAATTGATAGCTAATTGAAATCTTCCCCCAACTACTCAAAATTCCATGTGAAAACCTAGCTTAGATCTAATAATCAAGCCAAAAATCTAGCATGTGAAACTGATCAAAATCATGTAAAAATCTTCTCAATATACGTCCTTCAGTGACCTATATGCACAATTGTCCCTAACTTCATCATAAATCATCTAAATTAGAACTTAAGTGCTTATAAACTACATGAGAAATTCAAATTACCCCTTGTGACAAGTAGTTAACTAAAACATTCTTCCACTGCTAAAAATAGAACTATTGACAAACTAGATGACACTTTGACTCCAAGAAATTAGCTTAGCTACAACTTTACTCACTCCTATTTTTACATTAAAAATAATTAATACATGAAATGATTTATAACTTTAGCACTTTAATAAGGCAAGAGCCTACAACACAACGACAAATTGTGAACCTCTTATCGAAGAGGTCTTGGGTTTGAATCTATTCACACTTAATAAATAATAATAATTAACATAATAATTAATCTTGGCTTCAGCCTCTTATCGATTGAAAGAAAAAAAAAACTTTAGCACTTTAATATATTAGTTTAACAACAAGATTATGCATAAATTAATTATTTTACTCTCACATTAAAAATAATTAATGGATTCAAATGCCTTATAATTTTAAAATTTTAAAAGTTAATTCTATAATGTCCTATATGAAAGAGAAAATAATTTACTTACTTTCTAATTCATTTACCAATATACTCATGTTTTGATTAAATAGATAGATAAAAAATTCTATTTATTAAAATAAAGTATATGTATTTTTTGAATTTTTAAAATGATAAATACAAAAAATTTATTTATTGATTTACATATTTTCAATTATATAACAAACTTTAATCACTAAAAATATGTAAACCAACAAATTTATAAGAGTTGAGGAATTATATTGTTTAAACCACCAGACCCAAAATGTTGCCCTATGCTCAATTTTATAAAATTAGGGTTTGGCAGATATCAATGGGAAAACACAAAAAATACTTTCATTTTACTCCTTCACTTATGGAAACATCAATGCTATGGCCTAGGGTTTGAAGTTGATATTTTTTTTATAGAAAGAGTAATGTTAAAATGAAGGAATTCTTAAAAAATATTCAAAGATTCTACAATGGTCCCCTTTATTCTATTATTTTTGTAGGTATCCATCTTTCATAGTGTAACATCTCTTAGATTTTGGTTAGTATTTTTGTTTATGCTTGCTAAGAAACTAGATCAATTTTGAGCTCTTTCTAGCAACATTTAACTTTTTTTTCTATCATTAGTAAATCTAGACCTATTTTTTGACAAGGGTTGGTCAATTCTTCAACTACCATTGGTCAAAATATTTTGTTGTTATAATTTTTGTGAAAGCAAGGGATATCTATTTATCAATGAATGACCCCATCGAAAATGATCCCAATCTCTGTTAGGAGGCAACATCAGACCATAACTAGAAAATGTTGAAACTTCAATGATTAAGATTGGTTATCGACGAGCTTTTCATGCCATTGATGATAGGCCTCATCAAAACATCAACACAATATCATGAAAATCCTATGAGATTCCAACAACATTTCCATGTCATCGACAACAACTACCATTGATAGATCAAATAATGGTTGTCAAAACTTTGACAATAGCCTTGGTTTGCAAAAAGAAATTCATAAGAATCCTATTTGTTTGGTGATCCAAGATAAGGAAATTGTCAGTCTATGGGGAGTAAATGTTCATATTGATTTAAGAGTGGGGGAATATATTTTCTAGTTTGATAGGTGAGTGTTCCACATGTTTAGTTGACTGTCATAAGTTTGACAAAGTTAAGGATGTTATTGGGGGTTTAGCATCATATATTAGTTCAAGAGTATGTCACAAGTAACATCCTTAGGCCTAAAGAGAGTCAAGGACTAAAGGGTTGAGGGTTGATCCAAGGATTGGATAAATGAAAAGATATAATATAGGTTGATTGGGAGAGAGGGAAAGTTACATATTATTGTCTACATGTTGATAGTGATGATAGTTGTCAATGGGCATTAAGGATGGAAAATAGTGTAAAAAACCCAAGGGTGTGGACATAGGGAAGGATAAGATGTCTCATTGTGATCAAAATCTATGATTGAGACCAGAAGTTGGACCTAGCAATATGATCAATAGTTGATGGACTGATCAAATTTTGAGTGCTTGATGTTTAAGGAATTGAATTTTGAACAATGACATTGGTAAGGATAGATGATGTGAGAAGTTCTATCTTACAAATAGTTGAGAACTTGTCCTTATTTAAATATTGTGTGTAACACCCACTTATAACAAACCAATCTATGGTTGGAGGGGTATGTATCTTTGTATCCTTGCAAGATATAAGATGGGATTCAAACTCTTTTCAAGGGGGATCAACCAAATATTTTATATTTAAATATTATCCTTTATAGATTGCTACAATCAGAGAAGCCTTAATAACATTTTATCCAATTGGAATAAGAAGGAGAAGATCATCAATTGACTTCTTTGAGTTCTAAGGTAATTAAAGAGGAACAAAACAATGACAGGAAAAACAATCCTAGTTAGCAAGTGTCCCTATTTTGAAATTAATCTAAGGCTACCCTCAATCTAGGTGGACATACAGATCTAGAGTGCACACATTTGACTCAGTAGTAAATGAAAAGATATCGAATGAGATGAGGAGACAAACATAATTAAACTCAGAACCATAGTAGAAATTAATGATGTCAATCCAACGTATTCCCTATTAGGCGATAGAATCCAACTCATACCTAATATCATTTGACATAGATAGCCAACATTCACGAATATTGAATTGGAAGGAGATTAGGGAGAAGACAAGCGGATTGCCTACTTGAGGGAATAAAAACATACATGTCAACTTATAATACATGATGCAAATCATTATTTTCTATAATATATAAATGCTTTAGGGGTCTTTCCTAAGTCCTATATAAAGCTTTGATGAGAACATTATATATTAGAAGAATAAATATCTCATACTTAGGAAATAAAGATAATTGTAGTTAGCAAACATGACATATAAGGTCATTCATGTTCTAGTCAAAGGTAAAGGAACTCAATATGCATCAAAAAATCTATCTCTAGTATGGAATGGTGGATCAAATTTACCAAGTACTTCTAGGAAGTAAATATAATTTGAATTCAATAAGTAGACATTATGTACAATCTACAAATGGAGAATGTTGATGCGATAGTAATAAAATAATTTCCAAAATATTGTTGCCATCTCAAACCATTTACTTCTACTATATGAAGTTTAAACTTATATTTTGACTTATACTGATCACTCTATTAGTATTGTATATCTTTGATATGCCAATTGTACACTTGAAAGTGTCCCACTCTAAACCATTCTATCCAAACGATTCCATGAGTTTGGAATGTTTGAATGTCGGCTTAGAGCTCCCTATCCACGGAGTGCAAGAGAGTGTATTTCAAGAATAAGAAAGCTCTCAGATGAGCCTTAGAGATACTCTTCTTGCTAGTAAACCATGCAATGGGAGGTTCCAAAGAAAAGATGCAAGAATGCAAATGTCCCAAGGAGTTCTTCAAGAATGCAATGCAACTAAAGATTAAACTAGAATGAATATGAAAAGTGCAGCTATTCTAAGCATGGATGAGAGTGTTAAAATCCAAATATTAAGCTATGTGAGATAGATTATTGCAAAATAGAAGCTAAACTAACATGCAACATGAATCTAAGCTAAAATGTTATGGTATGAGAGAATGTAGACAAGAAATAGAAGTTTTCCACAAAGCTCCAAAGAAACCTATTAGAAAACCTGTAGCATAACAATGTTCAAAAGATGGATTGATTGAGGGAGAAAGCTCTCTCCCTTTTAAAGATGTACGGACAGTAGGGATCAAAATGAAGATGGTGGATGATCAACGGTGGAATTCAAAAAGAGGAGTGATCCATGTGCACACATAAGTCCACCAATAGAATATAAGTTGACTTGTCATATAAGACAAAAGTCACAAAGCCTTTTCTTTTAATTGCAAAATAGAAAAAGGACTTTATGTGTGCACTTTAAGTGGGTTAGAAGAATGGGGTGTTTTATTTAATTAAAAGGGGACATGTTATTTTAATTAAATAATGAACTTAGGATAGCATAGTCAAACTATAGGTTATAATCAAATAAATTGATTATTAGCAATTTGGCTTAGGTAAGTGATTAAATTAATTTAGCCAAAATGTTGAAAAGGGGGCTAATAGTCTAGATGACCATTTTTAGGTGATTACATTTGCCCCTCTTTGACTAATGTGTGATCAATTTGGGAACACATTAAGTCAAAGAAAATAGAAAGCCAAGTAGGCAGTGATAGATATAGATATCTGATTTCAAAAAATGAAATGCAGAAATAGATAGCAAGTCCTGAATGCACAGCCTGATAGCAGTAGTACTGAACACTAGGAAGAGATGATGTTAGAATTCAAGAAGAATACTAACACTTAGAAAAGCGGATAGAGTGAGAGCAAGTGAGAAGATCAAACAAATGCTCCTAAGCAGTGATAGAGTATTTCTGCCCCCTCGGGATCGAAATTGAAATGAGGTCAGGGGATGCAAAAACTGGCTAGAAATGAGAAAATTAGAATATAGAAATGTCCAAGATGATAGATAGATGATTAGAAACCAAGAATGACTATATAAAAAAATTGATAAAATGCCCCAGTTTGACTAGAGTTGACCTTGAAGGATATAGCATAAAAATACGGTCGAAATGAGTAGAAAGGTGATTTTAGACATGAAATAGTGAATTTAAGTAGATATGAAGTATGGAAATGATGAATACATGAAGAAATGAAGATGCCCCAGTGATGATTCAAAGATTAGACCTCAAAAGGTCAGCTAACTACTCAGAAGAAAGTAGAATTTTAGAAGACAATTTTGACCATCAAGATGAACTCGAATTTGGATTTCGATCCCGAAAATGAATTTAGGACATCAAAATTATTTAAGAGGTCAAAAATTTATATAATGTGATGACAAGATAGAAAAGAGATGAAGCAAAACATTAAGAAGGTGAAAAGACATGAACAAGAAGAAAGTAAAGAAATATATGAAAGGAGTTAGCCGATATGTCCACAAAAAGATGAAGAGAGAGCTCTCCCCCTATGCAAGAATGCAAGACTAAGCTAGAATATGAAATTAAAATGCAAGCTAATATGAAAAGTGGTTTACCAGCAAGAAGCGCATAAAATTTAGACTCTTAATTTCATCATTGAGCATTTATTAGGGACATCATGAGATCATACAACCATCACTAGTATAACTATGAGGATATGAATATGATCGATATTAGATAGGTATGTGGAAATCCAATCTAAGCATCAAAGACATGTAAGTCAAGATAACTACACAATTAGATTCCCTAAGTTTAATTTAGCAAGATTACACCTGTATCAAGGCATAAGCACTAGGATAAACCCCAAGTGCGGTCTTGTGAAACAATCAAGGATGATACATTTATAAGTCAAAGTGTTGAATAGGACAAGCACAAATGTTTACAACACTATAGACAAACAAAGTATACCCACAAGCAGAAATCAAGAAGACATGCCCCATGCCCCCAGTCTTCTAGTCAATGACATCTTCGAAAGACTATTAGGGAGGGAACACATGGCAAAGAAATCATCATAGATAGCACACAAAGTAGATAAATGTCAGCATAGCTCAGTCGTTTAAGTGTTAAAGTGTGTGTGTGTAAGTCACTTGGCCATTTCTTCCAGACTTGATTTTGATAGTGAGATATCGCGACATCGGAGATCGTAGGTAAACTATCTGTAAAGTGTTAAAAAAAACTTGATGTCAAAGCGGGGAAAGTGTTGAGAAACACTATTTTTTGAGTTGTCAAAGAAACCCAAATGCACAAGAATACCTCAAAAAGGCTAAGTAGTTATGCCCCCGAGATGAGGACAAGAAACAATTCCAAGCTAGGAAATGTGTAGCAAAATAGGTGATTGAGATTGATAGACATAGGTGCAAGGGTCTTAAGTAGCACCTGTTTCCAGATTTTCACCACTTGATAGATTTTTTTAGGAGTTTTTTTCAATTTTTTTGTATTTTTGTATTTTTGATTTTTTTGGTGATACATCAAAGTGCCTATTGCTAGGTTTTCACTAAGAAGATCTTTTTTTCAAGACATTTTCTGATTTTTAGGATTTTTTCAGCATCATATATAATTTTTTGGATTTTTTAGAATAATTTAGAGATCACTAGTTCTCAAGAAAGATCACATCATTTTCTCCCAATGTCTAGCAAGGTATAGGATATGACGGAGCAATGAGCCAGTGGATAAGCAAAGATGGATGAAAAAAGAGTATGAAGCAAGTGAAAGTGATCCTCAAGGACTGACTCCTCAAGAGTACCCAAGCTAGGGAAAGAGGTGAAATAGTCATATGAAGCATGTTTTGGATAAGCAATGGAAGTAATGAGAAAGATAGCATGTAGAATAAGTAGTGAAGCCAAAAAGTGAGATAGTATGAAGTGTATAGTCCAAAAGAGTAACCATGTCAAGAGACCTATGAGAACCATGTTTCATTTATTATGATCAAGACCAAGGGGTCAACTAGATAGGATAGTGATGGGATAGAGCAATAAAAATAAAGCTCAAGATGGAGGCTATGAGGGAATGGGAGAGCACAATAGAAAATCTCATGGATAAGATAGCCAATATGCAAAGATAGCTCAACATTGTCAAGATCAAAGAGAGAAGAGGGGATAGATGGATGATGGAAGAATTACGCATGATGCCTGTTTGCCAGGTTTTCATCATGGTACTTATCCAAGGTACCACAAGAAGTAGTTTTCACCATAGGATGGATTTATTTCTCTTTACTTTTGCTACCAAGGTGCCACAAGAAGTGGTTTTCACCAAGGCACATTTTCAATTTTTTTCATTTTTTTTTTTTTTTGAATTTTTAGAAAGAGCTCAATCTTTTTGAATTTAGATAGTGCTCCTATAGGAAAGATAAGCCATGATAAGCCAAGACCATAGAAAGGTATGCTCAAAGATGTTGATAGGGTGATGAAAGGGAAATGATAGTAGGAAGAATATATGGAGGATAAGAGTTCATGTATAGAAAGGAGGTGTAAGCTTTAGAGGATTTCATGAGGGTAGTTGAAATATTGGACAAGATCAACGTTGACACACACCTTGAAGGGTATTGGAATGATGGAGGAATCATGGATGAAGTAGCTTGAGGTTTAGATGTATGAGGTGGTAGAAGAGATTTGGAAAAAAGTGGAGTGGAAGGCTTTGGAATATTTTTAGAAAGATTTTTGAAAGAAGATGGAATGGAAGCCTTTGGAAGCTTGAATGTCAACTTTGAAGTATTTTCAATATTCAAGTCTTTTAAAAGAGACTTGGGAATCCACATAGCTTTAGATTTTCCTCGTTCTTTGGGTGCTTGAGAGTGCATTTCTTCAATGATGGATTTAGGAACCCACATTTTCTTTGATTTAGCTCTCTTAATAGTGGACCTTTGTAGTCTCTTTTGTGCATTTTCCTTCTTAGCATTCACATGTCGATTAGATGGGACATAGTGATATTTCTTTTTCAATGGATTCTTATGTTTATTCTCACTTCCAAAGGACTTGGGATTTGTGGATGAATAAGGATGATATGACTGGTTTAGATGTATAGATGGGTGAAAAGTTATCAAGGATGAGTGTCTTTGTTGATCTTGAGGTAATATAGGAGAGCTAGGGAATGAGCTATGAGTGAATGTAGGAGATGGAGGAACATAAGGCCCCAATATGGATGGAAGGTTTGAATGCTTTAGCTTAGATGGATAAGGACCAAGGATAGATTTAGAAGATGCAAAGGGATAGTGGGAAGGGATATCAACATCTTTAAAATGAGCAACATGGTCAAAGCCATCAATAGAATCATAAGTACCTTTGATAGGAACAACATTTTTAATAGAAGCACTTGAAGCTTGAGCACAATTTTTAAGTGGATATCGAGAAGTAGAACATGAGGGGATGCTTTCATCTTGACAAGTAGCTTTGGATAGCATATGAAGAGAACTTTTCTCATAATTTTCAGTAAGCTCAAGGGAGATAATGGAAATGGTATCTTCATAATACTTAGGAGGTGGACAAGATATAGGATATGGAGGGGAAAAATCTTGAAAGAGATGAAAGGGTGCTTGATCTTGATCTTTCTTGACATTTATAGATTTTTCTTTTTGAGAGTCCTCTTGACATGGAGCCACTTCTAAGGACAAGGGAGAATGAAGAGTGAATGGAGTAGTGCTTGGATTAGGCATAGTGGTGCATGAAGGTTGAGGATGTTTAGGATTAGTAGCATGGAAAAGGTTTGCAGCCAAGTGAAGGTTAGCTTGAGTTTCTTTTAGAGATAGCCCTTGAGGATACACATAGTCAATGTGGAAAGTATTAGGTTCTTTATTTGATGGAAGCATGTTGGAAAGCTTTGAAGTGTTAGGAGATGCATGAATGTTGGAAGAAGTGGAAGATGTAATAGAGTTGCTACTAGACATAGGTTCATTAATGTAATCTTGCTCAAGAGAAGTATCTTCACCACATGAATCATTAAAGGTATCAATAATTTCATTATCAATAAGATCTTGGATTTTATGTTTTAGCTCAATGCAATATGAAGTACTATGCTCATTATGTTGATGATAAGCACAATAGATATCCAAGAATGGGTTTCCATATGAGCTAGACTTTGGTAACATGATGATCTTATTACAAAGAAGTTTTTGCAAAGTGTCATCATAAGAATCTTCCAAGGGAGAAAAAGTTCTATTAGAAGTATGTCTAGGATCTTCTTGTTGTTTCTCAAGTGAATAGAATGCATTCATGTTTTCATCATTATCTTCGTCAAAGATAGGTCCATCATGAAATTTTGGCATAAGCTCAAAGAAGGTATGACTTGCTTGTTCTCTGAAGAGGTCTTTAGATCTAGAAGATGAAGACATTTGATGTCTTGAAGTAGAGCATGTAGACCTAGAAGAAGAGGATGACCTCAAAGAAGGTGACTCACATTTATGTAAAGACTTTAAGGAAGATTCATGTAATGATGCAATCTTCTCCTCCAACCTTTTCTCAAGTTTAGACTTCATTTCTATCATGCGCTTAGAGAGATGAAGGTAAGAAAGATCATTTGTCTCTTCTAGTTCTTTGTATTGTGCATATAGATCTTGAAACTCTTTAGTGACATGGAGGATATCATGATCATCTAGATTCGGTTGAAGTTTGGTAGCACATGGTTTAGATCCCATAGTTTTAGATGCAAAGCCAAGCATAAAATAGTCTAGAAGATAACTTGATGTTGAAACTATAGGAGGTAGAGTGTTCACTTGCCAAGATAGTAGAGAGAGATGAAAGTGACTTGTCAAACAATATGTCCAAGAAACTTACGACATGAATGACTCAAGTCAATAGCTAGGCAAGATGCCCAAATAGCCAAATAGATAGAGCAAGCAAGGTGACAAGTGAACAACTCTCCAACCCAAGAGTGTAGTCAAGAAATCAAGGTAACCATTTCAACAAAAATATAACTAGCAAGTGGACATAGACTATGAAGATAGAAAGATCATGAGCACTAAGACCAAAGATTCACTTTAAGCATGTTCAAGAACTAGGGACATAGAAAATAAAAATCAAATGATGAGACTCCCCTTAGCAAGCAACACAAGAAAATGTTTGCATTTGATGTTTTGACTTGGTTGACAAAGTTTGACAATAGTTGATAGCATAGCAAGTTTGATGTTTAAAAGCAATTTCTTTCCAAGCAAGATAGTGACACATGGAGTAGTCTTCAAAAAATCAAGCAAGGGACAAAGCAACCTTGCATGATACAAGCATATGTGACGTCTCAAAAGAATTCCCTAGAATTATCATCATGTGTATGTTCCAAAGATTTCCACAAGTCTAGCACATTCGAGAACACATCAAGCAATATCTACCTAAAAGACATGGTTCATTACTCAACAACTTGGCCCACACTTGATGCTCCTTCGCCTCACACCAAGTGGTTTCCCACAAGAGATATTGGCTTTGTCATGGAAATGCCACAAGCATAACCAAGGGAACACATATGGTGAGTGTAAATCTTGGGGTGATCCAGGTAGTCCACTAGGATCGATCCTTGCACCAAGAAGTTGAGCGGCTAAAAAGGGTAGTTACTAACTTAGGGTGTTTAGATAGGGCTTCCATTCATAGTGTTCCTCTTGCTCCCAATTACGGGACACCTCACCTTGCGATGAGTAACTGATCTCGCGATCACAAGAGTACCTTAAGCATTCTTGCCTAGTGATCTCCCTATGGTCAAAATCCCATAAGCGATCACACTAGGCAAAGACAAACACTACATCTACTAAAGTTTTGTGTCCTTGGTAGCCTTGAGTTTATAGTGGGTTGGAAGAGCCAAGTAATCAGCTTGTCCCCACTTGGGTCGTTCCTCTCAGGTTGTCCGAGAGCAGGCCCTCTAAAGGATTCTAACTACACAAAGTGGATCAAATTTTGGAAGTCAAAATTTTTGGTTCACCACAAGGGTGAAGAGCATACTCTCCTATTCCAATCATTTTCTCCCAAACATGCCAAGAAGATTCAATTACCCCTTGCTTTTGAAACCAAATGGCAAGTCAAGATTTTTGATTCACCACAAGGGTGAAGAGCATACTCTCCTATTACCAAAAGACTCCAATCACAAGTTTTATGTGCCTATGAAAAATGAACAATTATTCAATGCCACACATGAAAACAAAAAAGAAAGAAATTTTGGGTTTTTATGCTTTGGGCAGCCCTGCAAACAATGTTAGTAGCCCTTGCGCATTTGAAGCTTTGACATGCGTTCTTTTTATGCAATGTTTCAATTTCTTTTTCATAAGGATGGCAACCTGTAATCACAACTTGTTAGCACCAAAAGTTAGTATGAAATAACATAAAAATCTGCAATAAAAAGTGGTGAGTTGCCTCAAAAATCCAATTTATCTTCCAACCAAGTGCATGCAAGGAAAGTGCAAGTTAATCACAAATGCTCTCATTTTTACTCTTTGATTTTGACCTAGTCAACAAGATTGGACTTGTTTGCTATGATTTCGTATCCAAAAATAAAAATGAAAAGAAGATACCCCTATTAAAAATCAGAGAGCTTTCCAAAAATGCAAGAAATTTAAAAAAATCTCTTCATTTGCGCTCTAGAGATTGATTTTGTCAAAACAGGCCAAATTTTTCAAATTGAGTTTTTGATCCTTAATACGACCTCAAAATTCAAAACACAAAGAAAGAACCCCCATTATAATTGAAAAATATTTCTGGAAATGTAAGTTTTTTTGAAAAAAATGCTGATGTACGACCAGAAATGACTTTTTATGAAAAAATTAGAAAATATCACAACTTTTGCAAATCACGTCAAAATGCTCTGAAAATCAGACTGAAACATTTTGAACACATACTCAACTTGTAAAAAAAATTTAGAACCAAATTCCAAGCGGTTTAAAAGATATGATCAAATCTTTAAACCAATCAGATTTTTGGCCTTCAAACCAATCTACTTATGGGTTGGCCTTAAAACCAAAGTGATAATTCTACAAAAGCACTTGATTAGATCCAATATGCTGCTGTAAAAAACTAGAGATAAATAATGAAAGCAAATGGAGCTAGAACTTGATTCAAGCCCCACGGTGGGCACCAAAAATGTACACTCGAAAGTGTCCCACTCTAAACCATTCTATCCAAACGATTCCATGAGTTTGGAATGTTTGAATGCCGGCTTAGAGCTCCCTATCCACGGAGTGCAAGAGAGTGTATTTCAAGAATAAGAAACCTCTCAGATGAGCCTTAGAGATACTCTTCTTGCTAGTAAACCATGCAATGGGAGGTTCCAAAGACAAGATGCAAGAATGAAAATGTCCCAAGGAGTTCCTCAAGAATGCAATGCAACTAAAGATTAAACTAGAATGAATATGAAAAGTGCAGCTATTCTAAGCATGGATGAGAGTGTTAAAATCCAAATATTAAGCTATGTGAGATAGATTATTGCAAAATAGAAGCTAAACTAACATGCAACATGAATCTAAGCTAAAATGTTATGGTATGAGAGAATGTAGACAAGAAATAGAAATTTTCCACAAAGCTCCAAAGAAACCTATTAGAAAACCTGCAACATAACAATGTTCAAAAGATGGATTGATTGAGGGGGAAAGCTCTCTCCCTTTTAAAGATGTACGGACGGTAGGGATCAAAATGAAGATGGTGGATGATCAATGGTGGAATCCAAAAAGAGGAGTGATCCATGTGCACACATAAGTCCACCAATAGAATATAAGTTGACTTGTCATATAAGACAAAAGTCACAAAGCCTTTTCTTTTAATTGCAAAATAGAAAAAGGACTTTATGTGTGCACTTTAAGTGGGTTAGAAGAATGGGGTCTTTTATTTAATTAAAAGGGGACATGTTCTTTTAATCAAATAATGAACTTAGGATAGCATAGTCAAACTATAGGTTATAATCAAATAAATTGATTATTAGCAATTTGGCTTAGGTAAGTGATTAAATTAATTTAGCCAAAATGTTGAAAAGGGGGCTAATAGTCTAGATGACCATTTTTAGGTGATTACACTAATATAGTGGATATAAATGATATAAAGACCAAATTTAGGATTATTCTTGGTTTATCTTCTTAGCAATGATGGATGATATTACTAGGAGGCTTGAATAAAGAGAAATACATGGAAAATAGATGGGATTATTTAGAAAAAGACATCAACCAAGAAGGTCTTTAAATAAGTTACTTAATTCTTTAAAAACAAATCAAAATCCTTGTATTAGATCAAGCCTTAATGATGATACTAGGAATAAGATTGGTAAGAAATTAACCTAATGTCTCTTAATTCCACTAGGGGCATTACATTGAAGAACTTAACAAGGGCAATTAGTTTGAAGTGAAAAAATTCCACAAACCAAATAGACCATAAAGGAATGACCTATGAAAAATGTTCCTTCTAATTTGAAAAACAACTCTCCTTAAGATATGCAAGCTATGTTTTTGTATTTTTCTAGGCTAAAATGATGACTATGAAAAGAAAATAAAGGTTCTAAATGAAAGATACCAATTACCTCTATATGATAACCACTGGAAAGGTACAAGTTCGAAAAAGAGAATGGTCAAGATATGGTTTAGAAATATAAAAATTATTTACAAAAAAAAAAAATTCATGAGCAAGAGAGGTACAGGTACATAACATCCCTCATTCAACACCAAACATGTAACAAAACAACATTATGCAAGAACCTTAAAAAAAATTGTCATCAATACTTTCCTTCTAGATTCAAACCATAAATAGATTCATTCCTTACCTAGAATTACCTCAAATGATGGAGAGATGCTTTCTTTTACCCTACAACCTCAATTTCTCATTTAGTTCCTCTACTTGGTACCTTGTAACTAAATACAATGAAATCATGATCAATTAACATTACAAAAGATGTTGAAATTTTTTAAGATATGTTCTAGTTTTGTTGCATTAGTGAGTGTGTTATATGCATATTAGGATTTATAGTATTATAACAACAACTTTAAGAAGACTAAGATCAACATGTTACCAATATGGTTAAAATTAGAAGAGATCAATTTTAGTGAATGAATGCATGACACATTTCAACAAAGGAAACAAAACATTACTTTTAATAACATCAAGATGTAGAATGTAGAAATAGTAAAAATAAGGAAATCAACAATAGAACTACAATGTAAATAGTGGAGAATCATTGTCTATAGCCACTAAAACATCCATATGTCTTTGTCTTCTCTCCCTCCTATCCAAAATAACATTCAACCACTTTGAATTGAGAATACATGTACAATAGCATTCCATATGCATGGATAGTAGGTGGAGCTGAAAAAATGCACCACATTTACATTAATGACCTATAACGAAAATGAAAATATGTTGCATTTTTCAGCTCCACCTGATGTCCTATGCATATCAATTGAGATATCATATTGAACTAGGGTCTCCTTCTACATTTCCTAAAACCAAGAGATTGACACAGTTAACATCTACTACTATCTCCATTAATTTAATCCACTCAAGCATAATATTTTAATTTTGGTTTTAAACATAAATAGTAAAGGATATCCAACATATTAATTTTCAATTTCTCTTGAATATGTTCACTAATAGGATCAACTCACAAATAGAAAAAAAGTGTTTGATGTAGATGCAATGAAGAGTTTAAGTGTTGCATCAATTACTTTAGATACCTATGAAATAGAAATAGAAGATAAAAAAATTATCAGTATACAAAGAGTATTTAGAGAGTATTATCAAGTATATAATGTGTTCATATGTTCTTGTTTTATTCTTAAAATATATACAAGAGAGTTTACCCTCCTAAATGTAAAGTAATATCACACTATGAAGTGGTTTATCATATAGTTGTATTTAGTGTTTCACACTTCCATTGGGCACATTGTCAAGAGTTTCAAAGTGACAAGTCTATTTACCAATAGATCATATTTATCACAGAAGGGGTGACTATGATTCATTATGGAAATGCAATGATAATAACTAATAGTGTAGACATGTGATGAAACTATAGTGGCAATTGATATGGAGTCTATAGCAATGAACATCATAGACAAGTCTGTATGTACCCTAAAATGGTCGCCTAGACTATGGGCCCATTCAATTGATCAATTTATCAAATTTTCTAAATCAAAAGTTTGCAATATTTTATTAAATCAATTTCCTTGATCAAATTTGATTATTTATTTTTCTAAGGTTGATCATTTTATCCTAAGTCTTATTTAATTAAAAGAAAACCTCACTTTTAATTAAATTCATCCACATTTAATTAATTAAGAGAAAAAACCCTCTTTCAATTTAATTAAATATTTTCTATTTAATTAAAAGAACTTGTTCCCTTTTAATTAAATAAATTCTCACTTAAATATATCTTTTTGATGAAAAAAGAAATTAAATAAATAAAAATTAAATCCACTTGAAAAAAGAAATAAAATAAAATAAAAATCAAATAATTTTTAAAAAAATTTTCTCTACACTTAAATGCACATATCTCTAAGTGAGAGTCCTCTTTTTCCTCTTTCCACTTTCTTCTCAAACACGTCTTTTTTCTCATTGGTGAAATTTTGTCTCACATGGATCAAACTCTATTATCCCATATTGGTTGTGAGAAGCCTCTCACCTCCATATTTTCCTTTATAAAGGAGAGCCCTCTCCTCATTTTAGACATCTATGATTGATCCAAAATTATATTCCACAATTATACATCCATTATTATGCTATTGTTATGTTGCAAGTTTGGAAAGCAATTTTTGAAGGAGTTTGAATACTAAAGCTTTTTGTGGAGAACTTCTATCTTCTTGTCTTCTTCTCTCATGCATCCATGGCTTCCATCATAAGGTTTCATTCTTGCATTTTCATATTATCTTAGATCCATATTTTTTTCATAGATTAGTATTGCATTGTTATTACATTTCTTTTCTTGCATTATTTTGCATTGTTATCATACAGATTAGTTTTCATCTCTATTTGCATGCATTTTGGATCCTTGAATCTCTTGTTTCACGATGTACTTGCATGGACACAAACTAGGTCAAACTAAGGGCCTCCATTACAAACTCTTGCACTCCATGAATAGAGAGCTATAAGCCTACATTTGAGACCTCATTTTTTAGAAATTTTGGATATAATGATTCATAGAAGTGTGCCCACATTTTAGGCATATATTTTTGGCACCCATCGTGGGGCAACCCACCTTTACATGCTAGTTTTCAATATTTTTAAAACTAACTCCCTTGTGCAGATTTATTTGGAGACAAAAAACCCTAGATCTACAAGATTTGATCATATCTCCCAAATGGCTAGGTATTTTGATCTAAATTACTTTTTGCATGGTGGTGATATATCACAAAAGCTTCAGTACAATTTTTAGATTTTTCAGAGGTATTTTCAATTTTTTATAATTTTTTCTTTATTTTTAATGAAAAATTGTTTTAAGGAGAAAATTAATAGATTTTTTAGAAAATTTTTCATTTTTGAAAATCTTTCTTAATTCTAAATAGAGTTGGTTCTTTGTGTTCTGATTTTAGGGATCATATTAGGGCTCAATAATTCCACTTACACAAATTGGTCTATTTTGACAAAATGGCTTCCTAGGGCACAAATAAAAAATCTATTTTCAAAATTCTAACATTTTTGGAAAGCTCTCAGATTTTTAATAGGAGCCACTTTTTTTCATTTAGGGTTTTGGATACAAATTTATATCATATAGGTCCAATCTTGATAACTAGGTCAAAAATCAATAAAAAAAAGGGCATTTAATGAATAGCTTGTATTTAATTTTTACAATGGATCAATACATGATGTGAGCTTTCATTTGGATTTTTTTTTATTATTATCACTTTTAAAAATCAGATTTTAAGATCTAACCCTAGTTTTGCATAAGTTGGATATATATTGCATATCTTGTGTTTGTTTGTTTGTTTTGTTTGTTGCTTTATTCGTTGTGAGCGAGCATTCAAGTGTAAATGAAAGGTACAACAAAAAAAAGATGTGTTGCAAGGATTATCAGGTATTTTTTTAGATCTCTACAACATTTAGATTTGGAAGTAAAATGAACATATCATGTGTTTGGCTTGAGTGCTTTTACATGCTTTCATAGATTCACAATTCATTTGGTGCTCTAAAATTGGATCTAGATTCGCTTTCATGCATCGGTGTTTCACATAGTAATTAGGCCCTATGAACACTATTTGGAAGATCTTGAAAGATAAGCTTCATTTTCTTTCTTTGCATGTGAAGCTCTTCTTGATGATGGATCTCCTTGTAGGTAGGGAAGGATATTTGTTATTATCTTACTATTCTGCTTGGATTTGTTCTCAACATCCATTAGTACTTTCTCTTTTGAGATTGGTGTTTGTTGTTAGATTTTTTAAATAATTGGTAAGGTGATTTCAAATTAGCATGTCAAAGAATCTTGTTTGCTATGTTTGGGTAAGGTGAAGAGGTTAAAGGAGTATGCTCTGTTCCTTTTTGGGCACATCAAAAACTTGAAACCTTTGAATCCAAACCAAGTCCCCATGTGGTACAACTTTGTGAATTTTTCTTGATTAGAGAGGTTTAAACCATAGTGGACATTCCCTTTATTGGGTCAACCATGTGCATGGTACCTCAAGTGGTAATAGTCATTTTTGACATGATAGTAGCAACCACTATATAAATATGTCCTTGTGGGGGAAATTGTCATGGGTGTAGTCTTTTGTTATGCTGTCAGATCTCCTCAGTATCTCTGATTGATTAGATTTTTGAAATATGTCAAAACCTTGGTGCATCGAGATTGGATTTTGCCCACTCTAGATTGCAAAAACTACAGAGTTGAACATTATAAGAAAATTTTTTGAGAATATACATAGTAGTGGTTGTAGGGATTAGATTGATACTATGACACTATTCTTGTTCATGTGCAAGGTTTCTTTGTCCCTTGCTCATTGTTTGAAATTTTTTTCTTTGAAATCCCTGATTGTTTTCTTACATGCTTGGTTCATGGTTAAAAATCTATCAATAAATCTTGTTGGACATTTAAAACAAACAAAACTTGAGTTCCTGAGTCAAGACTTTACAATCAAAACTGCTTTGTTGTCCTATTATTTCCAATCTCCCTAGGTTGATCCTATTTAGATTAGGCTACTTACCCCATTGTTAGAAGCCTATTTGCACCTTGAGTTATTGTGCTTTGACCTCTTGAATTAGAAATCATTGATTTCACAAAAGACCTTGTTTGGAGTTGGTGAGTTAGAGGTCGTCCTTGTTGAGAAAGATATACCTTAGATTCTTTGATATTATGCTTGGAGAGTCTTAGTAATATCTTTTCCATCCACTTTCATAAAAATTCAATTTTAATTATTTATAATTTGGGTAAATCATCCTCTTAGTCCATATGTGCTAGGGTATTCAACCAAAGTTGTGGGCACCTTTGTGGTAGTGTTGGTTTATGCCTATTGGAATATTGTATCTTATCATCTCTTTTTTGGATGTATGCTTTTTCTATCCTAATTTAGTACCAAAATTTCTACAGTTATCCTATCAACTAGTACCTTTTCTTTCATGTTGGTTACAAATGCTACTATATGTTGCTCAATATTCAAATGAACTCAAATGGTATCAAATTTTCCAAAATGACTCTTGGTCTTCTTTCTTCTTCATCTTCCATGTCTTTCTAGTCTTCCATTTCCATTATTCCTCTTCTTCATGTCTTCTTGATTCTTTTCCTCCTATTATCATATAATCTACCTTCTTCTATTCATCTTTTCTCTTCTTCCATGCTCAATTCTTCTTCTTCTAGAACCATGGATCTTGAATATCTTGTTAGAGATCCTCATTTGAGCTCAAATGAACTTGACCTCCTTAAATTTTAAAAGTGTTGTTACTACAATAGATATATGGATGCTAACCTTGTGACAAAAATGATTGAAAAAGGGAAAAATTAGATGTTCTTGCTAGGATCATACGCAAGATCAGATCACAATATCCTTCTTCCAAATATTCTTTATCTTCCAAGTCTCATCATGATTCTTCTAGATACCATTCACATTCTTCATCTTCTAAGTCTTATCATGATTCTTCTAAATATCATTCACATTCTTTATCTTCTAAGTCTTATCATCATTTTTCTAAATATCATTCACATTCTTCATCTTTTAAGTCTTGTCACGATTCTTCTAAATATAATTCACGTTCTTCATCTTATAATTCTTGTCATGATTCTTCTAAATATCATTCACATTCTTCATATTCCAAGTCTTACCATGATTCTTCTAAATATCATTCATGTAGGTCTTCACCTACCTCTTCTTCATAATATCATTCTTCTTCTACTTCTACGAAGAGGCTTATTCCTAATATTGTGATATACCATAATGACAACATGAAAAGTATTGTGATATGCTTATCTATAATGCCTATAGTGACAATGATTATGATGATGATGACTATTATATTCCTACATGTCCTAAAAGTCCTCCTAGTCCTATGCTTGTGCTTAAAGGGGATGAGTCACTGATAGATATTGATAGTAATCCAAATGATTCAAATTTTAAAAACAACATTTATAAATTTTGTGAACAATACCTAAATGATAAATCTACATTTTTTGAGGAAGAGAAAGCATTTTTTTGCACCGAAATAAAACACCAATGGCATAAGAGCTCCTCTTCTAAGAACCTTCATGCTGAAAATAAAGATTACAATATTGAGCAAGATCATGTTAATATTGAACCTTTGTCTTCTAATTCTCCCTTTCCATATTCTACTTCCTCCACTATCCATACATCCCCTAAAGATTCTGAGTCTCTCAAATCTTCTACCAATCCTTCATTCGATAAAGATCCTAATGCTTTTCATACGGTTCCCTATAGTTATCCTCAAAGGATACCTCTTAAAGAAACTCAAGCTAACCTTCTCTTGGTTGCAAATACATTTGATAATTCTAAACCTAAAGATCCTAAGCCTTCATGCACTATAATGCCTAGTTCAGCCAGCCCTTCATCATCTATTCCAAAGTCTTCCATACAATTCCAACATGCTTCTTTCTCCTTAAGAGTGGCTTCATGTCAAGAGGACTCTAAAAAGGATAAATAAAAGAATATAAAGAAATATCAAGATCAAGAACCCTTCATGTTACCCAATTATTTTCATGATGTCTTTGATTCATTTCATGGTTCTTTTAATCCTCCATGCCCTTCCTCATTCATTCCATCATGTCTTAAGTCTTCTCCTAAGAAAGATCAAGCTACTACTTACATTGTTGAGCTTATTGACAATCAAAATGACCTTAATATAGTTTCACCTTCCAAAGATGATACTTCCATTAAGGTTATTAAAAATAGTGTTGTTACTTCCAATGTTGATTCTATTGAAAATCAAGAGAAAAACTCTACACTTATGCTATCCAAAGATCCTTGTCAAGATCAAAGTTTTCCATCTTTTTGTTCTACCACTCCATGATCCCTTCCACTTTCTACTCTTCCTAAGTCTTCTCAAGCTTCAAGTACTCCTATCAAATAAGTTGCTCCTATTCAAGATGTTCATGATCCTATTGAAAATCCTAATGCTCATTCTAAAGATGTTGATGTCTTTGATTGTCATATAGACGTTGATGAACTTATTGATTACCCTTTTGCATCTTCCACATCCATCTTTGGACCTCCCCCACCAATACTAAATGCTCCACATCTTCCTTCAATCTTGGGTCCTTATGTCCCTTCACTTTCCCCTCCCAACTCTCTTAATTCATCATCCATCTTGGGTCCTTATGTCCCTCTTTCTCCTATCTTTCCTCAAGATCAGCGTAGATGCATATCCTTGAATCCTTTTCATCCACCCACTCACCTAAGCTAGTCATATTATCCTTCTTCTGTCACAAATCTCAAGTATTCTGGAAGTAACTTGAATGTTCAATACAAGAAAAAGAAGCAATTCATGAATTCATATAAAAAAAAAGACCACCATGTCTCCTCTAATCGACATGGGGGCATAAAGTCAAAAGTGATATCTAAGAAAATAATTATAAGACAAGTATGGGTTCCAAAATCCATCATTGAAGATATTATCTCTAAATCATCAAAAAGAAATAAAAAGATGCCTATGGCTATATGGATTCCAAAGTCTCTCTTGAGAGAGTCTAATGTTGAACAACAATTGAAGTTGACATTCAAGCTTCCAAAGAATTCCACTTCATCTTCTTCCAAAAGCATTCTTCCATTCCATGCACCTAAAATGCAACCTCTTTTGTTCACTCACCATATTACTTCTTTCATATTTTCCCCATCCTCTGGCCACCCTTCAAGGTGTGTGTTGATGTTGATCTTTCCTTCATTTCCATCTTCCAATCTCACTCACTTTTCATAAATCCATATCCTCAATTTTTGTCTTCCGTCTTCCTTTCCCTATCAGCATATTTGAGCATATCATTTCAACTCCTTTGCATATCATGGTTTAAACTTTCAAGGAGAATAATCTAAAAAGCTTGACTTCTTCCAAAAAAAAATTAAAAATTAAAAAATGTGCCTTTATGAAAACCTGGTAATCAAGCACCTTAGTAGCAAAAGTAAAGAAAAATAAATTCATCCTATGGTGAAAACCACTCCTGGTGGTGCTTGGGATAAGTACCATGATGAAAACCTAAAAATTAGGCATCATGCATAGTTCTTCTACATCTTTCATCCATTTTGTCTTCTCTCTTTGATCTTGACAATGTTGACCTATAGAAAAACATTTGGCTATCTTGTGAGCTATCATATGATGGTCTTGTTTTCATTCCTTTCATGTTTAACCTTCATATTTATTTTCCTCCATTCATTCTAGTCTTTCGCTATCCTTTTCTCATTTACCCCTTTCATTTTGATCTAATAAAAGAGAGTAAAATATGATTCTATGAAACCTCTTGACATGTCTACTCCTTTGGATTGCATCTTTCCCATTTTTACATTATGCTTTCATGAATTATCCTATGTTGGCCTTTCATTTCTTGTCCAAATGTGCTTTTCATGACAATTTTTCCTTAGCTTGGGTACTCTTAAGGAGTTAGTCCTTGAAGATCACTTTTGCTTGCTTCATACACTCCTTGCTTATCCACTATATCCACCAACTTGTTGCTCCATCATGTCCTCTACCTTGCTAGACATTAGGACAACACGATGTGATCTTGTTTGAGAGTTCGATGCTTGTTTTGTTTGGAGGCATTTTATATTATTTGTACATATTTATTGATCTCAAAAAAATACAAAAAAATGATATTATTCAAAAATCCAAAAAAATGATATATTGTGAAAATTCTAAAAATTGAAAAATGTCCTGAAAAAATGATTGTCTTAGTAATAAGCGCTTTGATGTATCTCCAAAAATAAATTATATATTTCAAAAATTTAAAAAAAAAAAAATTTCAAGTGGTGAAAACCTGAAAATGGGAGCTACTTGAGGCCTTTGCACCCCTGTTTCTTAGCATGTGTCCTCAACACTTAGCCTTTCTTTGTCATGCCTTGTCCTTGTTGCCTTGGTTTGGAATTGGTCTTTGTCTAGGGGGCATAACTATGTTAGCTTTGGTCTCTTGGCTAGGTTAGTCTTTAGGACACCTAGCAAATGGTGTTTTTCAACACCACCCTAATTGTATTTTTCAATACAACCCCTAACATTGAGTGTTTTTAACACTTATCAATTTGGTCTTGCCTAGTTTTGTCATGTCTTGCTTGTGAGAATTTGATCCTTATCCTCAAAACTCAGTTTCAATTAAAATACTTAAATTTTAAACACAAACACTTAATGCTTGACTTATGTCATGACCTTTTCTTTGTGTGTTGACTATTATTGATTTTTGTTGAGTTTCCTTGTCTGATAAGTCTATTTGGGATACATAGCTAGAGAACTTGGGGCATGGGGCATTTTTTTTTTTTTGTGGGTGTGGTCTTGAAACTCTAGAGTGTCTCTTGTTGTCCCCTTGAAACACTTAGGAGATTTGAGGCATCATCCTTGACTTTTTTTGGCACAATTGTTCTTATGGTCATCTTGGTATCTATGCCTTGATATGAGCATGGTTTTCCTACATTAAATTGGGTAAGCTAACATCGAAGTCATCTTGATCTTTATGTCTTTGATTCTTATATTAGAATCTTTCCACATTCCAATCTAATATAAATCACATTCATATCTTCATAGTTGCATTTGTGACTAGTGATGATTGTGTGATTTTTTGATGTCTGTTAATAATGGCTCAATGATGAAAATAAGTTCTTTTAGATTCTCTAATGAATGATGAACACAAAATCCTGTGTTACAGTTGCTCTTTTGCAAGTACACCTTTACATTTTCATGTAGCTTGCATTGTTAGACTTTATGTTAGTTTACATTTTTTAGGTTGCATTATGAGTTTGAGAGGGTTCTCCATTCATCTTTATTGTGAAATTTTAATCAATTGTGGTCATGTTTTGATCTTCATTTCCTTATCTTCTTTCGTGATCTCAATTGAAATTTCTATCTTAAATAGTTGATTGATTTTGGGGCATTCTATTTCTTATAGAATTTTTTTCTTCTTCTTCTTTCTATTTGTTTCCATATCTTCCTAACTTCTATCTTCCATTTTCTTTTACCCCACTTTTTTTCTTCTAATTCACCTTTGGGGAACAATATTTCACACTTAATGGTCTACCTTGGTTCTATGATTATTATATATTTCATCCTACATCATGAACTTTATCTTTTGTTCAATTTGATCAAATTTATCAATTTGTTATTTCTCCTCTATCTCATTTCAATTTAAATCAAGAGGGGGCAGTACCTATCAACTTCAATCCTTGATTTAGTTTTATCAATTTTATCCTTGACTTTTTTAAGTCAAAATTTATTTGTATTTTTTGTCCTAATGTGTTCTCGAATCGACCACATATCTAGGTTGTTTTGTGATCCCAAATCAATTTCACACTTCAATTTCTTTCTTTGACTACATATGTTCCCAAATCAATCACACATTAGTCAAAGAGGGGCAAATGTAGGCACCCTAAAATGGTCACCTAGACTATGGGCCCCCATTATTCAATTGATCAATTTATCAAATTTATTGAATCAAAAGTTTGCAATATTTTGTTAAATTAATTTAAATCAATTTCTTTGATCAAATTCAATTATTTATTTTTCTAAGGTTGATCATTTTATCCTAAGTCTTATTTAATTAAACGAAAATCTTCCTTTTAATTAAATAAAATAAGTCCCCATTTAATTAAAAGAAAACCTCTCTTTTAATTAAATTCATCCACAATTAATTAAGAGAAAAATCCCTCTTTTAATTTAATTAAATATTTCCTATTTAATTAAAAGAACTTGCTCCCTTTTAATTAAATAAATTCTCACTTAAATATCTCCTTTTGATGAAAAAAGAAATTAAATTAAAAAAAATAAACCCACTTGAAAAAAGAAATAAAATTAAATAATTTTTTAAAATTTTCTCTACACTTAAATGCACATATCTCTAAGTGGGAGTCATTTTTTTCCTCTTTTCACTTTCTTCTCAAACACTTCTCTTTTCTCATTGGTGAAATTTTGTCTCACATGGATCAAACTCTATTATCCCATATTGGTTGTGAGAAGCCTCTCACCTCCATATTTTCCTTTATAAGGGAGAGCCCTTTTCTTATTTTAGACATCCACGATTGATCCACAATTATATATCTACAATTATACATCCATTATTATGCTATTATTATGCTATAGGTTTGGAAAATGATTTTTGAAGGAGTTTGAATACTAAAGCTTTTTGTGGAGAACTTCTATCTTCTTGTCTTTTTCTCTCATGCATCCATGGCTTCCATCATGAAGTTTCATCCTTGCATTTTCGTATCATCTTAGATCCATATTTGTTTTCATAGATTAGTATTACATTGTTACATTCATAAACAATTCATTATCAAATAAAGTTTTTAACATTCATTTCTTCTTTTGTTGAAGATAAAGGTTAATAGGCACATCGTGACTATCTTTGACATGCTCCATGGCTCTTATGCTTTTGATCTTATAACATGAGGTTTCCTCTTCTCTCTTTGAGCATAAGGTTGATGTACCCCTACAATAAGAAATAAATGGGTTTAATTCTAAATTTTTTTTTTAATATTATAAGAATTTCATTAATCTAAAAAATATAATAGGGATTTTTCTTTACTTGATAGTGCCGCATCATCTACTATCACATTTTATTCATCCCCAACGTCAACATGCTCAACACTAACATCATGCTCGACTCTGTCACTGTGACATTTTGTATACTAAAAAAATATCACATAAAGGTCACACCAATTGTAATTTAAGATGTTAAATTTTATTAATAATTATATGATTAATTTCAAAAGAAATTAAATATGTGCCTCTATCATGATACACATCAAGGCCTTCATTACGTGTAGGATCTATGCCTTTGTCATCATGAGTAAGATCTATGCCAAGATTAAAATGTTGCAATGAAATGTCATGCACATTGTTATCATTGTTTGAAATTAACATCAAATAGATTATTTCTCATAAAGTCCTCAATTTTAGCTATTATTCATTAGGCCTATTTACTTGTGTGTGAACCGATGCACCAGAATCTTCTACATCTCTTTGGCCACTGGAATATGTGCGATGGTAGGCAATCCATGCATTATAGCCTTTCTTGAAGCCAATTTGTTTGTCCTTTTATGTGGATGCTAGATTAAATTCAATGCCCTACATTTTTTGCATAATATCATCAATATTGAATGTATTGATTATTTAAAATTTTATATTTAAAATTTGATACAAAATTTCATTTACTGCTACTTACAAGTTGTGAATGAATTTCATATATCCACTAGAGCCAAGATGGTGTTGACAAACCTTATCTTTTCTAGCTTTTGTAGACTCTAATTTATCCTGTAGCCTATATATGTAAGCTTTGAGATATTTTAGAAAAATGTTAGATTATATAAATATAAAGATCACTAATTTGTGCATAATCACATTAATACTACAACATACCTATTTTTCTAGGTGATGGTTTAATTCCTTTATCTTTTAGTCTTATCTCTTTTGCATCTTCAACGATTTCATTCCAGTCCATCTATGGAACCATAGGAGGGCACTCATTATTTGGGTTGACCATTAGAGCCCTTTTGTATTGGTCTCTCATAGTCTTTAGGTGTTTGAAATCTTTTTTTTGAATTTGGACTCTGTTAAAAATATTTTGACCAAAGAGATCCTTTAGAGATTTTGTGAGTCCATATTTTTAATTTGGGGCCTTTCTCATTCCACCTTTAACAAAAACCAAATTTGTTAGATAAAAAAATTAGTTCAAGCTATGTACCTTGAATATATTACAACAACTAGATGAGCGGAAAAATATTCTACCCATTATATGAAGCTATGTACCTTTTACATAATGTGGGCCTAAATATCTTCAATGTTAAATCAAAAAAAATTTCATAAAAAAGATCATTTCCTACAAAATCATCATGGGATCACTAGTTGAAAATTAGTTATGAATAAGTAAACTACTATTATACTCTAATAATTACAATTTAAAAGTACCCAAAAGCTTAGGCAATTTTAAGCGAATCATATCTTTCTTGGCCATCAACAATGATGCCTCCAATGATCTAGTAGAAGTAACATGGGATTTTCTAGGAAAGCATGGTAAATTATCACTAGTTGTGGTATCTATTCTATCATCATGAGAAGGTGTACTATAATTGCACAAAGTTAACCAATATCATATTATGATCAAGTGAACAAGAAAGTACAAATAAAATCATATTTAACATATAACAAAACAAGAATTTACTAGCTCTAGTTGTAGCACAGGTGGATGTTAGCATGCTCCATGTGTTGACATTATAGTCAAGTTTGTTTATTAGTGACATAAACACTTAATTAGATAGCTAGCAATTACCGAACTTATTGCATAGTTAATAGTGTTAACCAAGTATTTCAGACTCTACCAAGTTCTATAGTTGCTACCAAGTTTTAAGAATAGTATTCAGTTCACACTGAGCAGTATCTATCAGGTTGGTGATTATCAGTGTAAACCAAGCTTCATAGTGTTTACCAAGTTTCTCAATACAAACTGAGCTCACAGTTTCAATGATGAGAATCCAATGTTGATTGAGCTATGTCATGTTAACTAAGTTATTTAGTTTATACTGAGCTCATAGTGATAGCATTGACTAAGCTATGTAGTGTCAACTAAGTGATTCAGTTTATATGTCGAGTTTTGTAGTGTTCACCAAGTCACCAGTGCAGACTGAGTTTAGACTACTTGGAAGTGATTAGTATTAGTTGAACTTCTATGTCTACCAAGTGCATGATGATGTTGAGTGTTGACAATGGTTGTCAAGCATCCTAACCTCACTAAGTTTGTCTTTAAAACTCATGTACCTATAGTTGGGCCAACTTTGCGTATTTTGGTGAAACTTGTATTGTAGCTGACTTTGTTGAATTGTAAATTGGATAAGTGTATATGTTTTGTATTTTATCACATCTAAAGATATATAGAAGTATGAAATAATATGTATTAAAGAGCAAAAGTGTGAAGTAAAAGGCTACATCAGTATAAGGAGCAGTGAAGATTTATCTATCATAGCAAGGTGATAATTATACTCAAAGGAATATCATTTAGCAAATCAAGTTACAGATCAGAGATCAACCACTGGTTCATCTTAATAGGTGGAACAATTAAATCCTTTCACACGGTAGACTTAATAGTCTTTTGTAAATCTCTTTACCAAGTGCATACTTCATTGTATGTTTGTAAATCATTTTGCAAGGTGGACCTATTAGTCCTTATTGCTCCTAATAGGGCATATCATCAGAAGTGATCATTATAAGCCTTAATAAGCAAACTTTATATTGTAGTACTAAAGCTTGTGGGTATCATCCCCACCCAAATTTTATTTTTTATTTGTAATTAGATCAGAATACATTTGAAATATTAATTACTAAATTAAGATTAAGTTTTATTGGTTATTGATTCACCCTTCCCCTCTCAATAACTTATCCTATCTTATATTTCCAAAAATTGGTATCAAAGCTTTGTGGTTCTCAAAAAAAAAAGTTTAATAGCTTGAGAAAAGATTAGAGGCTATGGAGGTATTCAGACTTGATAAGCCTATTGACAATGAAAAGCTAGATTTGGAATTGGCTATTGGGCAACTCAAGAAAGCAAAGGAGCAACTCTATCAATCCTTGACAAGAAGAAAAGATCTTGTAGTATAGATGAATGAAAAATTCTACATTGAAGAAAGAATTGAAGACATCCATTCAAAAAGTAATTTAGATGAAGCTAATGAAGCAATCAGAGAACTATTAGAAAAGAATGGTACACTTTAAGAAGAAGTATGAAAGTTGAAAAGAGAAAAAGAAATGTAGTCAATAAGATTGTGTGAAGTCATGGAAGAGAAAAAAAAAGATAAAAGAAGAGTTAGAAGGACAAAATAATAAAATTTAGCATCTATCCCTTCAACAAGCAGACTTCATTGATCAACATACTAATGCAAATGAAGAAATCATGAATCAAAGATTAAAAAATGAAAGATTGCAGAATGATATAAACACTAAAAAGCAAACCAATGAGAGGATGATCAAATCTTAAGAAGACATGAATCAATTGAATGTGCAAAGCCAATACAGATAAAAAGGAAAAGCATGAATCAGATATATAGAAGAAGGTGAATCATCCAAGCAAGGAGCTCAAAAGAATCAAAGACCTACTTGCAGTCACTATGGTAAGTTAGGTCCTACATCAAAAACATGTTGGAGCAATGATAAAGCTAAATTTAATGGAAAATGCTACAATTGCAATATGCATGGTCATAGAGCTAATGAATGCAAAGAAAAACCTAAATTTGAGGGCAAATGCCACAAATGAAAGAAGCATGGGCTCAAATCTTCTTAATGCAAAACTAAGATATTGAATCCAACATAATAGATTATAAAAGTTATATTTGGTTTGGACTACAACACATGGTGTAGATGTCATTATTGTGGAGAATTTGGACACATTGGAATAAATTGTGTAAAATCACATCAGGACAAGAGACTCCACTAGAAGATGTTTCATTTGTACAAAACTTGGTCATCTTGCCAAGAACTGTATGAACACTAGAAGAATTGAAGATGAAAAGAAAGCCAAGACTGATAACATCAGAAAGTAGATGAGACAATAGTGGATTCCAAAATCTTCTAAGAATGCAAGTCCAAGAAATGAAGCACATGTCACTCAAGAATTGGGTGACTCGAGCATTTCTACTTGATCTCCCACAAGGACAACTAGAACCAAGATTCTAAAGCAGACATGTTACATTAGTTCCAATCAGCTAGAACAAAATTTCCAAATCAGCATTCAAGATGCAAAGGGATCACTGAGTATCCATGGAAATTTTGGACCTTACCGAGCTAGGTCAAGTTGTAACACCCTACCGAGCAAGGTCAGGAGTAACTAAGTTGTTGTGTGGACATCAAGTAATGAATTTTCCTAGTGAACAATTAATTCAAGCCAAGTGGAAGACAACCTATCATCAACCAAGAAAATTTACCAAGCATTTATGGAAATTGCAAGATGAAATTTGATAAAAAGGGCAAAATAAAATTCATTTATCATAGTGAATTTTCAAGAGCTATTTGTGAAGGGTGATTTCTATGCATCTGAGTGATCTGTATCAATTTTGTTGAAGTTTTCCATATTTTCTCAAACCTACCAAATGAAGGCATCCTCTAGCAGCAAGAAAAAGAAAGGGTCTAAGATGTTAGTTCAAGGCATTGAACGGAAAGCACTAGATTTCAAGCTAAGTCTGGCTATTGTGGAAACACTTGATCCCACTAGAGCTCAGTCACAAATTCCACCTAAGGTATTGTTGGTTAATGATATTCACTCACATTTTCAATGTTCTATTCAAGATATAGGAACCCTAGAAATGGATGAAACTTTGGAGAAGTTGTGTGTGAATGGTTTCTTAATACCAAAGCATCAACACCTAGAAACCAAGGGTTTAACCCACATACCACGCATGCCCCAAAAATTTTAGATTAAGTGGATAAGGTTTATCCTTAGCCATGTGCACAATGGACAATTATGATTGGAGCAGACTATTCTCATAACAAAGAAAATGATTCATCAAACCATAGTGCTCTCAATGTTACCAAAGGTAAAAGCAACTAAAACCCTAAGTTGGGTAGAACTAGAGAAGAAAACCTTACCAAATGGGATGGAAGGGGTATGAAGATTAGTTGTGTTACTGATATGGAGCTGCAATTTGGAATTCATATAATTGCACACAAGATATACAACTCCAGTTGACTCAATAGTGTATCATGTGAAGCAGTGGATCTCACTTTCAAAGTAGTCAAGAACAACATGTCTTTCGACCTTTTCGAGTTGATGTGGAACCAACCCAACAATAATATGAAAAGCATAAGAACTTTGAAGAATAACCCTTGTAAGTTCAGTTGACTCTTAACCTATTTATTTTTCTTTCTGAAAAAGTTTTTCCCCTCAAAAGGTACAGTTGTATGGAGAAAAGATGTACCTATTTTTTATCAAATCAATGAGTATATAGCAAAAATGGGAGAAAATTATGTCAGTATCATGGACAACTATTTTGATGCATTCAATAAAAAGATGAATAATAGATTTAGGATTCTAAAGAAACTTGTAGAAGACTACACAGATGATATTTGTTTATGGTAGATTGTGACAAAGTGTATATACAAGCAATCAAACCGAGAATTGTATGGGTCAAGCCTCTAGGTTATGAGGTCAATATTGATGACACCATGGGTATTATTGAAGCATTATGAAATGAACCTATGGATCTAAGGGCCACATATTTTGGGACATATGATGAAGCTAAAGCCAAAATTGAATTAGAGATAAAGTTTCCTTAGGTGGTCAACAAAGGAAAGAAAATGATAGCTAAACTAAGAAAAATTAACCCTACTCTCCTATTGACAGAAGGTAAAGGAGATGATATAGAATAATATGATGCAAAAGATGAGGCAAAATTAGAAGAAGAAGAGCTAGTTAAGAAGAAAGGTAAGGTTATCATAACCAAATCTTACAAGTCATCTACTGTAGTGTTTACAAGAAGAGCATCTAGGAAGAAATTGAAATTGGGTGAAGAAGCAGGAGATGTGATTTTCAAACAGCCTCCACCCACATTTCAAGAGAAGTTAAAAGAAATTGATTCTAGAGCTAGCATGGAAAATTTCAAATCATTAAGGTATAAGATAAGAACTATAGAGGAGAAGAAGCAAGTTGAAGACATGGTTATGTCTAAGATGGATAAATGGAAATATTCTCTTGACCACCTTGCACAATGGATTCCCAATGAATTGATGGAGAAAATCAAGCCAAGATGGGAAAAAACCAAGAAAACTACTAAGGACATATATGAGAAGAATTTGAGGAAACTCATGCCGAGTGTAAGTGATAAAAAAAAGTGAGAGTCCATCAAGAAGAATGAAGAGAAACTCACTTTGAAATTTAACACTTGTCTAATATTGATCAACGACATTGAATATGTGGTAAGGAATGCCACCAACACATGGAATAATATTTATAATCTTCATAAGAAAAGTGATTTTTTTGTTCATGTCAGTGATGAGGATGATGATGGTGAAGATGATAAGGAAGAAGAAGGAAATGATGAGAATAAATATGATGATGAGCAAGAACAAGAAGCCACCAAGGAGAATCTCCCTGAGAAGATTGCAGAAGCAATTATAGCCTCACTTCCTCACTCTTCAAGAAAATACTTAAGGCCATAAAACTCAGATAATGTTACTATCAAGTTGGTTGTGTCAAATAGTAAAAATCCAAGCACTTAACCAATCTTTGCACATGTTCAGATCAGTACTTCATTGACTAAAATGACCAGCACTTCATCTACCAAGCAGTCAGTACTTCCTCCATCAATTATGGTTACTTAGCAACAAGATATTCCTTCAATAAGTGCAATATCTACTTTTAATACTTATCCTTTCTTTTCTACTATTGTTAATATTTAGAGCATGCAAATAATAAGTACAAGTATAGTTGAGAGAAAGCCTCAACCAAGTACAAAAGTTTCTAGCAAAGGCAAAGACAAGGAAGAAGACATTGATCTTGATGAAGATATAGTTATACTAAATTGGGATATCTCTACTCTAAAACTTGATCAAATGCATATATTAGGAAAAATTCTATAGAAGAAAGCTAAGAAATAAAGGTTTAGAGAGGAGAGAAACAAAGAATTTCAAGTGCCTTAAGATGTAAAAAAAATTCTTGCAGGTGCACTTAGCACTGAGGTTGATACTTCTCAAACTATTTTAGCTCAATTAGTAGAAGTGGTCCAAAAATTCAATGAATGTTTGAATGGACAAGAGAAATTATTGTAGAAAGCAGAGAAGAAATTTGAAAATAAAGTATTGGAACTAGTAGCACACAAGATTGCAATACATCAATTAGACTTGTCTACTATTCTTAGCTCATTGGAAACCTCAGTTAGCAATGTGACTTCTCTATTCGGTAAACTCTATGATACATCTATCTTCACATAGGAAATCAAAGATAGGAAAAGATTTGAAGGCAAGTAAGTGCATACTAGTTGTCACTTGATCCAAGCTATAGTTTTTCTCATTACACAAAGATCAAATTTTTTATTAATTTACAAGCAGAATTGCTAAGCAAAGAAGCTAGGATAAGGGCTATATTTGTAGATATACAAGGCATGATTCTTCCAAACATGGATGCATTGCAGAAACACATTGCACATGCTAAAAATCTCATCCATGATAACAACTTCTCTATTGTTGATTATATGATGGATTTATCAGCAACAGTTCAGATTGCATTGCATGTAAGCAAGGTGTTGTAAGAAAATTGGGACAAGACAATGTCACTCATTCTAAAGGTAAATTTTGATTTCTTGTCACATTTTGGAATAACCATGTAGCATACACCTTTGGAATTTATGTCAAAAAGGGGGAGAATATGTATATAACATATAAGACATATTGTAAAGAGGGGGATGTGATATAAAAGGGGAGAATATGAAAAGATGCAAAGAAAGATAAGATAAGAAGATGAGAAGACGTATATAATATGTAAAGTATATTGAATATATATGTATGGGGGAGCATCATAATATCATACATATAAATGTATGGATATTCAGATAAACATCCCTTACAAAAGCAATTAAAAAATAAATAAAAAATAGAATATGTCACCAAGTTGAAGACACAAGATGGAGAATAACGATTGCTTTGAACTTTTTGAGAATTTAGTTTTGGTTGATAAGTGTTTTTGTCACTAATGCCAAAGGGGGAGATTTTTGATATTATAGTCAAGTTTGTTTATTAGTGACATAAACACTTAATCAGATAGCTAGCAATTACTGAGCTTATTGTATAGTTAATAGTGTTAACCAAGTATTTCAAACTCTACCAAGTTCTATAGTTACTACCAAGTTTCAAGAACAATATTCAATTTGCACCAAGTAGTATCTATTAGTTTGGTGATTATCAGTGTAAACCAAGCTTCATAGTTTTTACCAAGTTTCTCAGTGCAAATCAAGTTCTACAGTGCTTACCGAGTTCACAATTTCAGTGGTGAGAATCTAGTGTTGATTGAGCTATGTAGTGTCAACCAAGTGACTAAAATTATACCAAGCTTACAATGATAGTGTTGATTGAGTTATGTAGTGTCAACTAAGTGATTTAGTTTATATGTCGAGTTTCATAGTGTTCATTGAGTCATCAATGTAGACTGAGTTTAGACTACGTAGAAGTGATCAGTATGAGTCGACCTTCTACGTCTACTGAGTGCATAACAATGTTAAGCATTGACAATGGTTACCAAGTATTAGAACCTCATCGAGTTTGTCTTCAGAACCCATGTACCTATAGTTGGGCCAACTTTGTGTATTTTGGTGAAACTTGTATTGTAGCCAACTTTGTTGAATTGTAAATTGGATTAGTATATATGTAATGCATTGTATCACATCTAAAGAGATATATAAGTATGAAAGAATATGTATTAAAGAGAAAAAGTGGGAAGTAAAAGGCTACAAGAGTATAAGGAGTAGCAAAGATTTATCTATCACAGCAAGGTGATAATTATACTCAAAGGAATCTCATTCAAAAAATCAAGTTGCAAATCAGAGATCAACCACTTGTTCATCTCAGCATGTGGAACATTTAAATCCTTTCACAAGGTAGACTTAATAGTCTTTTTTAAATCTCTTTACTAAGTGCATACTTCATTGTATGTTTGTAAATCCTTTTGCAAGGTGGACCTAGCAGTCCTCATTGCTCCTAACAAAGTAAATCATCAGAATTGATCATTGTAAGCCTTAATAGACCAGCTTTATACTGTAGTGCTAAAGCTTGTGGTTATCATCCCCACCCCAGTTTTACTTTCTATTTGGAAGGTTTTTGGGTTACCATATTGTGTGTCAAAGTCTTATGAATGTTTTAATGATTTCAGTTTATCATGAATGCAATTAGATCAAAATACATATTAAGGATTAATTGGTGAATTAAGATTAAGTTTAATTGGTTTTTGATTTACCCCTCCCCTCTCAGTAACTTAGCCTATCTTATATTTCCAACACCTTGTTGGTAAGCTTTTGGTTAGTAATATCAGAGTCTTGGTTGGCCTCGTTGAAGAAGGAACATGCACACCATTAGGACCTAAAAAATAATCATATATATAATGTATTAGCTCTTAAAAATTTAGATTGTAAAAACATGAAAATAATAATATAAAATTATCAATAATAACCATGAAGAAAATAGTGTTGCAATTTTGACTATTAATGGATTACAATAGAGAAGCATTGGTGATTTTGATGATGTCCCTTCTAATAGTTAAAAATTGAAATCATATACCTACAGGAGCTACACTGGTACCCTTAATAGGTGAAATAACTCAGTGAGGTCTCAAAAAATGTTGTAACAACACATACATATTCTGGTTCATGATTCATAAATTAGTATAAAACACAAACCTTTATTGAACTATTGCCCTAGATAAAGATTAATTTTTCTTCCTTTTAGACAGCATGCTCTTGAACACAATTCATTTCTTGTCACCTCTTTCTCTTCAATTGGATTTAGATCCATTACAAGCACAAGAATTTGTAGATTGATTCTTTTGAGGTTGTTTTTATACATGCCTATAGGATCACTAGTATAAGTGATGCCATCATTGCATAATATTATGGCTGCCATATCAGTAACTAATTTCTCTTTTGTAATTTTTTCTTTTCCCTTTCCCTAAGCATCAAATTGGGATTTAAAACATCAGTAAAATAATCAAAACAAGTCCAAAACCTTAAAGAAAATAACATAATAATGTGACATTTTGTAAAATTACAATTATGCCAATTTTTATACAAAAGGTTTATCTACATTAAAGAATGGGTGGGAGAAACATCCTTGCCTCAGTCATTTGATGGATCACCCATGTCATCCTATGAAAAAGAACATAAATAAAAACATCAGTGTAATGAACGGAATAGTCAACATAAAAAAAAATTTAGCAATAAAGTTGTATATTGTATATTGGAGTTATTAATTTAAAGTAATTCATTTAGATATTACATTTATAGTACTTACAAATCCCATGATAGTAACTTTCTTTGTTTCTATGCAATTCAAATTGTAATATATTAGCAGCTCTTCCCTTGAACTTATTGATTTTATCGCACATACAAAAACATGATTTCCCTCATGCACCTCGAAAATGCAATTGGGTGGGTTATTAGTTGACCAAGGATGTGTACCATTTATAAAACTTACAATGTTCCCTATTGCTTTTGGCCTTCCATCAATGTATAGAGGAAGTATTTTTACTTTGATCATTTTCTTTCCATTGTAGATAATTTGCTGATAGTGCATACCTACACATACTTTTTTTATATTAAACTATCCACATCCAATTATTGTAATTTTAACAAGGTCCTAATACTCCATCAATTTAACAACTTTCTTATAACTAACCTTTATGCCATCCATGGAAGTAGGCACAAACCTAGTGAGGATGGAGCTATGTGATGTATCCTCTTGTTAACACAAAAATTATTGTTAATTAGAGGTAATTCCTTGGGTACCCATTATTTTTGAAGATGTGTGTACCTCAAGGGAACCTTGATGTTGCCCTTTGTCTCATCATCATAAGAATATGACCCCCCTTGAGAAAGGAAAAATTGCATGAGTTTATTAATTTTCTTCTAATATTTTGACCTCTAGTTTGTCTCTCTTTCATATACCTACTACATGTCTCACTATCCTCTTCTAATCCCACATTTTCCTCACTCGAGGAAGACAAATCAAACAGATACATATTTGGTGATACCTATAGCCCATCAAATGAGAGATATAGTTGAAGGAGTAAAATATTTTGTTATAAAATTAGGCTAATATTGATAAAATTGGCCTAAATTTAATGTTGAAGGTAAAGCGAAAGAAAGCATGTAATAAAATTATAGCTCTCGATCCATGTCACCATGTACAATTCTTGTCAAAGGGATATACTTTCCTACATATATAAATCATTTGTCTAAAGTTTGTTACAAATTACATGATACTTATGCTACAAACTCCATAGAACATAACATGAACAATATGCATACATCATAGTCACTATATACTTTTTAATTCATTACTCTGCAAAAAATATATTATAAGTAATCAACACCAAGAATTAAGCATCATTAAAAATATTTGCTCCTAATAAGAAACTAACACAATTCCATTCATGTCATTGATCATATTCTTCATCCATCTCATCATCATGAACATCATTATTATCTCCATCATCATCCAAATCATCATAATGACCGTCATTGTCGTCATGATTATTACTATGACCATCATCATCACCATCATCACCATCATCATCATCACCATTATCATCATTATCACCATCATCATCATTGCCACCACTACCACCTCTACCACCACCACCACCACCACCACCATCATCATCATTATCACCATCAACACCACCACCACCATCATAATGCCATCAACATCATCATGAACATCTTCACCATCATCACCACCACCACCATCATCAATTCCATCACCATCATTGTCATCATAATCTCTTTCTTCATGTTCACCATCATCATCATCTACTTTATCTTCCACTTATTTAGTATCTTCTTCTTCAATCACAGTATACTTTACTAGTCTTCCTCTTAGATTGTGTCTAACGATAAATGACCAACCCAGTTTATGTGGAATGCCAAAGTAAAATACTTGCTTGCATTATCTTGGAAGAACATAGGGCTCATTTTGAATTAGCTCAAATGACCTTGTATTAATTATTGTAAATCTATTATTATGTTCAATAATAGTTCTATCAGGATCATTTTAATTTAGTCATAGCATGTACCATTTGATAATGAATAGAACTAGTTTGAAGGAATTAAAGTCACACTTAATTATATCATCCAAAATGCCATAGCATCTATTTTTAGATTGTTGAGGATGCATGTCATTTCTAGATGAAATATTGTGACCTCAAAGATTGTAGTTATCCTAGAATCACAAGTTCTTTTAGTGTCATCTACCTTTTTTATGTGAAATTTACGACCATTGTAGTACATAACTTTGTGGTGGTTGACCTGTTATTTTTCAAACATGTCAAAATTATGCATCCATTTGTGAGTTGATATTAAACAAACGAGTCATGAAATATTAATGTACGCATACCTTTCGACCTCTTAAACTATTTTTTAGATCAATTACCATTGGTATAACATTGGAATCTCCATTACAGTGAGCTTCTTCAACCAATGAAGCAACACCTTCCCATGTTAATGAATGACCATTTTGTTGAGATCATTCAATACATACCATCATCCAATCAAATTTTTTTGCAATATATAAATTAAGTGCATCCCACTCATGAGAAACTATATAAAATAAATAGAACAACTCAAAACAACTTATATTGATGATGGATAAGAATTAATTAACTATAATAACATCTTACAATTAGCTTTCACTTTCCTCAATCTACCTTTCCCCATCAAGTAATCCCCTTCAAATCTATTAATAGAGTTGGGATCTCAAATGTGATCTACATGGATCTTTGATGCAAATTTGTGAAGATATTCACTAGTGTACACTATGGTCTGGTATACCATATATCCCTTGACCATGGAACCCTCAAGATGTGCTCTTTGTTGAACCAAGCCCTTCAAAAAAAATTAATTGCCTCTCAAGCATCCATATTGACCTAGTTGGTATAGGTCCACACAATTCAATCTCCTTAACTAGATGTATGAGGTAGTGTTCTTGTGCATTGAAATAAGTTTAAGGCAGACACTTTTGCATCTCACACAAAAGATGAGGAATTTACCTATTCCAATGATTTATGTCTTTTTTATCAATTTCTTTAGATGAAAACCACTTAGAAGATATTCATCATGGAAAAACACATTAATGAGACTCTACAAAAAATTATACAAAAAATTACAAAAAAATATATATATATACAAAAAATTTAACAACTAACACTTCTAACCTCATCTATTTCTCAAGATTATATATAACTTGTTTGACATTGACACTCATGTTGTCAAATTTGTGTGGGAGAGATAGAGGTAGAATGTAATACAATAATAATAAAATGGTCTTTTAATATATTATAAAATAAAACAATGAAAAGTACATGATGTTTTACAAATTTATTGTAAATAGAGAAGAACATGAACTACCTTGACGAAGGTATACCAATCATGTGTTTTCAACCCTAACCCCAGTTCACCTTTCTTTGACATGAGATTGCTAGTGTTTATAGAAAATCATCTTGTGGGAAAAAAAATTATGGCTTCAAATATGACATTAGTTTGCTGATGCATTAATAACCAAGGAATAACACTTGTTTTAATCTAGTTTCCATTGCTATTTGATTCAAGAAAAAAATTCAATGCATGATTGGATTCATCAATGTCATTACAAATTTTAACCAATTTTTCTTTTTTGTGTCTTCCATTCAATATTTTCCATAGTGTCTCTATTACATCCTTTCTAATATGCATAGCATCAAAAAATGCATGATTGGGAGGTGATCATAGTATGCCAGCCTACTAACTTTTCTAAGATAACTTTTAAGTCCTTTTGGAAGTTTCTCATCAATGCCTTGATACCTTCATGAGAATCAATTACATCATTACTAAACCAAAAACAATATCCAAATTATAATTTCATATAAAAACTTGCATCAAATGGAATGACATTACCTCGATGTTTCATTATGTTGTATTCCAACTTCCATATGTAAGGTGTCATTCTTTGTGGATTTGATGTTTTCTCTTCTTCCCCATTGAAAATATGTTTTTTAGAAATTTGACACTTTTGATTTTCATGGAGAAAGTGTTTATGCTCATTAAACACCTACTTTTTTAAACTTTTGAATGACAAGAATTCATCTTTGGACCACAAATTGGACATGCAAATTTTTCCTTTGTCTAAAGACCTAAAGTATTGTGTATAATTGGATGATATGTGTACTAGAAGATTCATATTTACAATTGTTATGTGAAACTTAAGCATACAACAAAAATGCATTAGCACTATAACATACTAAAAAAAATGCGTTAATAGTTTTACATACCACAAAAATGTGTTAGTCCAAGGGCATCATGTATTGTCCATACAAGAATTACATAGAATTGAAATTGTCTTCCACCAATTGGTCTGGATATGTCATACATAGTGATCCTATTCCATAACTCCAATAATTCATCAATCAAGGGCTCAATATATACATTCATATCTTTCACTGAGTACTTACTTACTTGAATGAACATAAACAAAACATAATTATTATGGCCATTTTGATACTGTGTTTATAAATTATTTTAGATGACTATGAAATGGAAAAATAATTAGTACAATCATTTCCAACATTATGGGATCCTTCTTTATGGACATCCAAGGAGGAATATTATTGTTAATAACAAAAATATGCCTAACTGAGTAAATATATCTCATCTCTCCAAATAGATTGACAATGTTTGATTTCAATGAGATCTTTAGATTATGAGGTTCTTCTTTAGATATTGTCCACCTATCTTTTATATCCTTAAATGCAAAACCATTTGTAGACATTCGCATAATGTCATCTTGACTTCTATTGTGATGAAAGGTGTTCCCCTTAATACCATAAACACATAACAAAAACAAAGAAATGACAACAATTTGCAAGAACAAAATATGGGCTTTTTATTATCACCAAAAATACAAAATTACAATATGCTAACCCACATGGATGCCTTCATTACAATGATCTGCTAGACAAAGCTACGAACTATCATCCAAAGTTGTCCTAGACAATGTTTAGGCATTTCTTAAATAGACAATTTTATGCCACTTGGGAAGATTCTAGATACTCAAATTTAATACCTAGGGCTGACAAACCCTAACAATACATATAAACTCAGCCAAATACACCTTTGACATTTATTTTGGACATTTTGGTTGGCTCAACTTTGGAAGCCCATAACTCTCAAACTATTTCTCTAATTGACTATTCTAACTACTTTTTAGAAACCTCAACTCTTGATCTATGGAATTGAATCAGAACAAGCACCCATCCATTGAGTTTTTGAGTCTTATCTAGAAACTTTAAGGCCTCCAATAGTGAGCATAAAGTTTATATACCAAACTTGCAAATCAAAAATCCACAATAAATTTGTGAATACACATCATATGGCACTGAGCCTCAACTGGTTGATATATCTAAGATGAATATCCACTTCTGAAATTAGGGCATTTTGGTCTTGTATGACTAACTTACTAAGTAACAAGCCTCCACGGAAAAAAAAAATCTACATTAAGGCAACCCTTATTCAAATAATTAAAATGAAATATTTTTGGGTGATGCAAGATTTCTCTTACACCCAAGATGCTCCTACATCAGACACCCATGGTAATTTGAGAAATGACCTCATTATATCTTAGAGATTCAAAGGAAAACCAAGATGGCTGACCTCCTCCCTTACTAGCCATGATGAATCCTCTACTAGACTCCCTTTCCATTTAACCAATCCATATTCTTCATAAATTATGTTCCTTGTACCTTTTCCAACACGATTGTCCAATATCTCCTCAATCTCCCTTGTAATCAAACTAGCTGCTGGAATACGCCACTACACTTCTTCAACTTCATCAATATCACCTCCTTCATAATATGTTTTCAAATCTAAAATGTTAAATATTGGTGAAATATTCAATTAGTAGGAAATTCCACTTCATAGGCATTTCCAGAATCATGCCTTTTCACTATCTTGCATGTTCCAAACTTCTTCATTTTCAACTTATTATATGTACACATTGGAAAACTCTCTTTTCTCAAATGAACCATGACTTCATACCCTATTTGAAGTTCCTTATACCTCTTTTTTCTTAGATCTATAGTCTGTATTCATCTTTATATTTTGTTTCCTCACCTCCTAATGGATGTTCTTCAAATGTTCAACAAATTTTTCTACTTTAGCACTACTTATCTCTCTTTTATCCAAGTGTCACAATTCAAAAGCATTTCTAGGACTACTCCCATATACAATCTAGAATGGTGATTTACTAGTATTTCCCATTGACAAAATTATTAGATGAAAATTTTGCCTATGCTAAAATTAGATCCCATCCTTTTGGCTTGTCTCCAACCAAACATCTCTACAAATTTCCAAACTTCAGTTCACAACTTCCTTGTCCATCAGTCTGTGGATGATGTGATGAACTAAACTTTAAATATGTCTTCAATTTCCTCCACAATGTATGCTAGAAATACCCAAAAAATTTAGTATCTTGATCTTAAACTATACTCTTTGGTAGACCATGTTGTGATGTTGCTATCAAGATTTAACTGTGTGATTTTGAGTCAAACTCATTGACCCATGTTTCATGAGTAGTGATTCAACATGAATCCATCTCTTATGAAAACCAACTCTACCACATGAACAAATCACTAGTCTTCTTGCAAGGAATGAAATGTGTCATCTTTGCAAACCCTTCAACCACCACAAAAATAGAATCATTCCCTTACTAAGTCCTTGGTAATCCAAGAACAAAATCCATGCTGACATCTTTCTGTAGCTTCACCCCTTTCACCATCTGACATACTCTACAACTCTTCACAAACTTCTTCACATCTTTTTGTAATTGTGGCTAATAATAATTCTCAACAACCAAAGCAATGGTTTTATCTCTATAAAAGTGTCTAGCCAATCTTCCATATGCTTCTCCTTGATGAGATTCTCTCTCATTGATCTTCTTGGAATGCACAACTAACTTCCTTTGAACAACATGCCATCTTGGATTATGAAATCCAACCACTTCATCCTGTCAAGAGTAATAGGTTCTTTACAATCCTTCCATGCTTCACTAGAATTAGGATCCTCTAGATACAAATTATCGAGTTCCTTGAACCCAACCACCTCAATATGTATTTCTATTAGTAAAAGTTGTCTTTTACTATGAGCATCTACAACTTTGTTAAACTTCTCACTCCTATGTTTCAAAAGAAATGTATAACTCTACAAAAACTCAACCCACTTCAAATGCCTTTGGTTCAATTTTTCTTGACTATTCAAATATATCAAATCTTGATGATCAGTAGACAAAAAAAACTCCTTAGGAAGAAGATAGTGTCTCCACTTCTTTAATGCCTGAACTGTAGCATAAAATTCTTGATCATAAATAAAATTATTTTATGCATCATTCAATTTCTCACTAAAATAAGCAATAGGCCTACCTTCTTGGCTCAAAATAGATCCTATTGCAGTACCACTAGCATCATAGTCTATTTGAAACACCTTGTTAAAATATGGAAGTTCTAAAATAGTCTCTATAACTTCTATTTCAACATATTAAAACTCTTATCTACTCCAATAGTCCACTTAAATTCTTTCTTATCCCCTCTTATTGTTTCAATCAAGGGTCCACAAATACTACTAAAATCTCTTATGAACTTTCTATAAAAACTAGCCAATCCATGAAAAGATCTTACCTAGATAGCACTCTTTGGAATAGGTCATTCAAGGATGGGCTTCACTTTCTCAAGGTCCATTTTTAGACCTTTTGCTGAAACTACAAATCCCAGGTACACCAACTCCTTCATAATACTACACTTTTTTAGGTTTATCAACAACGTTTCTTCCCTTAACTTATCAAACACCTTTCATATATGCATCAGATGCTCCTCAAATGTCTTACTAAAGGTCGAAATATCATTTAGGTAAACAATGACAAACTTACACGAAAACTCCTTCAGTACATCATTCATGAGCCACATGAAAGTGCTTGGTGCATTGGTTAGCCCAAAAGACATGACTAACCACTTGTACAGTCCTTCCCTTGTCTTGAAAGTAGTCTTCACTCATCACCTTCTCTGATTTGAATCAGATGGTATCCACTCTTTAGATCTATCTTAGTGAAATATACAGCTCCACTCAAATAGTCCATAATATCATCCATCCTTGGTAATAAAAATGTGTACTTGATTGTGATCTTGTTAATAGTGTGACAATCTATGCATATCCTCCATTATCCATTCTTATTTGGTGCTAATACTACTGGTACAATAGATGGACTCATACTCTCTCAAATCAACCCCTTCTGTAATAACTCATGAACTTGCATGTTCAACTCTTCACTTTCTTTTGGTGTCATTTTGTGCACTACCTTGTTTGTCAAACTAGCTCATGGAATCAAATACATCAAGTACATTATCTAACACAATATCAAAAAATTCTCCCAACATATCTGCAACTTTTGTAGGTACTTCCTCCACTTCTTTACTATCTTTTGGAATTATAGCAAAATATATATGCTCATGCTTCATACCTTGGATAAATTCCCTTTGATCAATGAAACATATTCTGATAGCACTATATACCTTTTCTTCTTTTTCCTTCGATGAGTTCAACTTATTTTTCACTCCATCATTGGTTAGAGTGTAGGTATTTTCTCACCCATCATGTACAACATGCCTATCAAACTGTCATGGCCTACTTAGCAACATATGACATATGTCCATAGGTATGATATTGCAAAGTAAATCATCCTACCTAGTAGCTTCCAATCTTGAACTTCACTGAGCATTACTCAATGACCGTGACTTTTTGGTCATCTTACACCCAAGAAATATGGTATGGACATAGGTGTTTTTACCTCTTTAGCTTCAACTTTTTGATCATCATTTCTAACACCATATTTTCACTACTTCCACCATCAATGATCACATCATAACACTTATCTTCACATTTGCACCTAGTGTGAAAAAACCTCCTCCTTTGACCAAGTTCATTCTCACCACTCAATTGGACTCTTCTATTAACTAGGACTTCTCCTCTTTCAGCATCTTCAGAATGTGATGATCTAGAATCTTCATCAACATGCACAACTCTGGCCTGGCTTTCTATTATTTAATATGTCCTTGGCACTAGGAACATTCAAAATCTCTATGCCCTTCTTCTCCATAGTGGAAGCATTTTCTATGAAAACCTCCTCTTCTAGATCCTTGCCCTCTTCCTCTTCCTCTTTGATCTCTATTATTCTAGTCATGGAAACAGATAGACTTATTTCCCCTCTAGTTCTAACTACTACTCCATCCTCATCCTTGTTCTTCTGATCATCATTTTGGCCTACATAATATCATTTTCTAGATCTTCCACTCTGACCTCTACCACTATTCTTGTTATCAAACCTTTTTCTAGATTCTCCTCAACTCTTAGGGAAAATTGGTATACCTCAATACTAGTCACTTGAACAAGAATTGTCTCCTCTTGAATGTGTGGCCTTAACCCATTAAGATAATGAGCCACTTTCTCCTTGTTGGCTTTTGCATGGTCAGTTCTAGTGAGAACTCAATAGAACTCTTTAGTATACTTTTGAATAGATTTTCCCTCTTGCTTCAACCCTTGCATTTTATTCAACAGATCAATCTCATAATCCATGGGAATGAATTGTCACTTCATTTTAGCTACCATCCAATTCCATTTGGTGATTTTTTCCTTTCCTCTTTTATTTTGATACAACTAGATCTTTGCATGAACCTTCAATTTGGCCTTTGCAAACTTGACCCTATTTAGATCTTCAATATCTTCATATTCAAAGTACTCTTCCAATTTATTGATCCATTCAACCAATTCCTCTAGGTTGAAATTTCTCAAAAATGTGAGAACATCAAACTTAGGTCTTTTTCAATACTGGAAATGGCCTTAAAAAGCTTCATATCTCTAGGTTAAGAACTTCCTCTATTGTGGCTTGGTTTGCATTTCCTTCTTCTTCTCTTCATCCTCACTTTTATGATATCCTATGACAAGATTCATTCCTACATGCATATGTTCTTACAATGCTTGCATTTACCTCTAGAGGGTTCTAAAATCCTTTGTTGTAACACATTCAACTCTTCCACCACACTCTCTTCATGGATGCATTTTTGTGCATCTATTGAAACCATAGTGAAAACTACCTCACAATCATTAATCTGTCTACACGCTCAGCCCAAACCATGGTCTTGGTAGAAACTGCCTCATAGTCAGTGATCTTTCCACACACTAAGGAACTCTAGCTCTGACACCATGTGATGAAGGGTGTTTCCCTTAATAACATAAATACATAACCAAAACAAAGAAATAATAGTAATTTGTGATAAAAAAAAATGATATTCTTATTATCACAGCAAATGTTGAATTACAAAATTCATAATTATAATATGTTAACCGACATGAGCACCTTCATTACAGTAATTATCTAGACAATGTTGTGAACTATCACTCAAAGCTATCCTAGACAATGTTCAGGCATTTCTAAAATAGGTAATTTTATGCCACTTGGGAAGGTTCTAGACATTCAAACTTAATAGCTAGGGCTAACAAACCCTAACAATAAATATAAAGTTGACCAAATACACCTTTGACATTTATTTTGGATGTTTTGATCAGCTCAACTTTGAAAGACCATAACTCTCAAACCATTTCTCTAATTGGCTATTATAACCACTTTTCAAAAACCTCACCTCATGTTCTGCAAGCTCAAATTGGTTCAAGCACCCATCTATCAAGTTTTTGGGCCTCATCAAGACATTTTAAGACCTCCAACAATGAGCCTAAATTTTATATACCAAAATTACAAACTAAAAATCAATGAAAAATCCATGAATATGCATGATATGGCATTGACCTTCAATTAGTAGGCTAATATATCCAAGATGAATATCCACCTCTAAAATTAGGACATTTTGAGCTTGTATGACTAACTTACTAAGTAGCAAGCCTACATAGACAACAACTTTGTAAGAAGGTAACCCTTATTCAAACAACCAAAATTAAATATTTTTGGGTGATGTAAGATTGCTCTTACACCCAAAATTATCCTACATCATATTGCATGCATGGTAATCCATAAATTATTCCAAGCTAGTGCACCTGAATAATCATTGTAGACATAGAATAATGGGAATGTACTGAAGAACCTTGTGAGACATTTTTTTGTTTATTTGATCTTATTGATATCTACTAATGTGACAATCAGGGAATTGCATTGAAAATTCATGTTGTTTATGATATATAATATAATAATTGGGACATGTATGTATTGTTTGATACTCCATTCCAATATCTTTCATAATGGTCAATAATTCTCGGTAACAGTGAGGTAGAATATTTTATGGTGGTAACAAACACTCACTTATCAACCTATGGAAAAAAATAATTAATATAAAGAATATTAATGGTGCACTAGCATAGAATATGATAAAAATAACACTATACCTTAGCATATGTGAGATTTCTACATTAGGTATACCACTCATAACCTTGAAGTTTAACTACAAAAATATAGTGGAGAGAAGAGTTGTTTGGGAGCCTTGGTGTAGGGGTTGGTATACATTTTTAATTATACATATATCAAGATTCTCTTCATCATCATCATTAGATGCACTACTGTCATCATCTTTATTATCTTCATTAGTTGCGCTAGTAGCATCTTCTTTAATCTTGTTCTCTAGAACATTATTTAGCTGCCCCAATATGTGAGGCCTCACCTAGACCCATCGTAGCATAGTTGTCTATTTGCATTTTAGACACTTTATATTTTGAGACCTTGTTATATGTTGGACTATTTTGGATTTCTATTTAGACTATTTCATACTATGGGACACTTTATTTTATGGTGATTATTTATGATGTTAGAACTTATTAATGATGCTTGATGATTATTTACATTCATGTACTTGGTTGGTGATTTTATTAATGGGTAGGAAATTATGTTTTAAAGCAAATATCAGATGGATTATAAATGTGAAAATCACAACATGTTGTAAAATAGTCATATAATGTTTAGTTTGATTATGTTAGTATTATATATCCACAATAGCTTAGAAATAGAAATATGTAATTTGAAATTTAATTGGTAAATATTTTATGATTAATTAAGTTATGTATATAGATTTGATATAGGATTTATATATTCATATAATTTATATATCTTGGACTACTGATATTCAGTTTGAGTGTGCAGGAAATAACCATGGTAAAATGGAGAACCAAAACTATACCTTTGTATTAACTGAGAATGCCAAGGTTAGATCTAATGAAGAGATCATAACCTCATTGCTATGTATTTTAATTTGTGAATGTAAACTTTTGTTGAGCTGGTGGATCTCTGCCAAGCTCTCTCCCAGTTTATTGGGTGGATCATAGCCACTGTGAATGATTTTTTTAGATTAATTTCTTTTTGTGAAAATCTATTTTCTATTCATAATGTTAAATGTATATTTTATAGTGTCACTTGACACTTGTGTTGTTATTTGTTAAGTGGCAAGACACATTGAGATATTGGTAAAAGACACCCAACCTTATTCCTAACCAGTTAGAAATGTTTAAGTTTTTATCCTCTTGCATAAAAATATCTTATGAAGGCTTTTATTAGATTAAATTCGGATTTTAAGTTTAAGGTGACTTTAGAGGGCTCTATTAGAGTCCTAGGGTGTTCTTTTGGTAAAATTAAGTTACCTACATGTTAGTACTATATGTTAGGGCTTTAATTTTGACTTTACTTTAGTTTAAATAGATTTTCTAACCCTTTTGAAATCCCATTTTCAAGTATTTCAAAAATGGAAGGAACCTTACCCAACTTCTCACCTTATCTTCAGTGAGTTGGAGTTCCAATCAAATAGGGAAACTTAGGTGGAATAAAGGGAATTTTTCTATTTCATATTGGAGAAAAAGGAGTTGAGTTTTTTTTAGTTTTTTTATTAAAGGGGATTTTGAAAATAGGGGATTCATTCACCTACTCTCTACTTTTAGATATTTTATGTTGTTTTGGAGATTTGATCGAGGGAGAATAGAGGGCTCTTCTCAAATCAAGTCATTTGACATAGCTTAGAGAAAGGTTGTAGCTTTTTCCATGTTTTAGGAATTATGTATTGTATTGTTTTATTAAATAAAAGTTATGCAAATTTGGCTACAAATGCATATGTCTATTGTCCATGTTGTATTGTTGGGTGTGAATGAATTTCTATTATTTTTCTTTCTTTCTTTCTCTTTGATTTTGAGAGTATGATGTTATGGGTGTGGAAGGACATCACTCACCCTTTGGAGAAATAAGTGGCCTTTAGGTGAAGGGGTTAGTTGGGCCTTTTCCTTGAGTGTAGAGTCTCTTCCCTAAAAGGAAGAGGGATATGCATGTAGTATGGGCCACATGTGCCAGTATATTGTTATGCACTTTGGGGGTGATAAGGGGAGAATTTTTGTGAGAGTTGGTGTTTATTTTATGTCTTGTGAAGGAAAATTTGGTTTTATGTATTTGGCTTCTCCTCAAGGTTCTAGGCACACCTTCACCCATTCAATTGGTTGCTATGGTAACCTATTATGCAAGCTCAAAAAGGGTGTTAAATGTAGTATCATGTAATTATTGTTTTATGTATTTGTGCTTGATTGTTACCCAAGTGGTCTTGGTTCTCCAAGCTTGGTGGGTGGTCTCATAGAGACCTAGGCTAGGAGGTGAGCTCTTCATGGTTTTTAGGGTTGTTTTGTACAGGTTTCTGAATGGATATGTGTTGAAGAAAAGTTTGGAAGATTTTATTTTTTTTGTTGGAGATTTGAAGATGATTTATTATGAACATTTGTAAAAGTTACATGTTGTAAAAAAATTGGAATTAGATCTTCATGAAATTTTGTTGTTGAAAGGATCTAATTATCATTGTAACATTTGAGAGGACTTTTCAATACTATTAATGTGTTTAAATATTTCTTGAAAATAAGTAAAAGTATTTAAAAAATTGCAGAAAAATAATTGGTTAATACTTTGATATGATTTCTTAAATTATTTTCAAGAATTAAAAATTGAATATTATGTATATGTGTATGCATGTGTGTCTTGTTCAAATTTTGGGCATGATATAATACAAATGTCTTCAATTGTGTTCTCTGCCTCAAGATCATCTTCTTCAATGGAAGCATTACCTTCTGCTTTTAAATTCACACCTCCATGTTCCACTTGTTCAAATTCCACATTCACCAAAGGACAAAAATCCTTTCCCCCATTCAATATGATCATGTTGCCTACAAGGTCTTTGAGTTGTGATTAGAATTCTTTAATTATTTAAGCCCTTGAATTTTTGCAAGGACAATAAAATTTTCCATCACCTTTTCTTTTTAACTGAGACCACAATCTAGCAATTGTCACCTTATTTTGTTTTGGGTTCATATTTTTAGGCATGGACTTTCTTTAAAGGCAAATATTCAAGCTATAAAATTATATCAAATATAAACATATAAGCATTAGTAGCATCATGTATATAATTAAAAATAATTAAATATTAGTATCTCTCCAGTAAGGGTGGCATCTAAACAAATCAAATAAATTATACAAATATAAATATGTATAATATTAAGAAAAACTTTCATTAAAATAATATATCACAATAGAGACATAGATCACAAGGACACAACAAGAGACAAAACATATATTCATTGTTGAATAAGGTTTTCTCTTTTATGGTGTATGATGGTCCAAATTTCTAGATGAGTATTAGTGAGGTTAGTTTCATATGTTTACAACAATGCACTACACTTATTTCAAAGATTGTGTTATATCTTATCCTGAAGAAGCGATGTTTAGTCTACAAGTCTATTGCATCTTTCCCCAAGGTTGCACATGTTAGCATAAAAGTCAAGTTAGGATCTATGAGATTTCTTTGTCTAGAGCCTAAAATTATGGAACCAGTGTTCATATAGTGAGAGAGTTTTCAGTGTGGTTTTTCCCACATTGAATATTTTTCATTTAAAAATATTATTATTCTTGTGTGTAGATTTTCATATTTCTATTATTTACTTTTGTACATATAATGAATGGTTAATAATTTTATATGTTTCAATAAATGTTGATTTATTTCCCAAAGCATCTATAGTTGTTTAGATATTGTGGTACAAGGGCACCCCTTAAAGATCTTAAAGCCAAAGACCTCTTGAAGGCTCCCAACATTGAAGAAGGCATGAAGTTGCCAATTAAATATGATTGGCATGTTTTAGAGCCAATAATGACATATTTTATGGTTAATAATGTAAGAATGATAAAATGTCCTAAGGGGCCTAATAACACCACTTCAACTTTACATTCCTTCTTGCATCTCTAGCATGAATCTTGGTGAATTTTAAATTAGAATAAAATGATCACATGATTTGTGCAAAATAGATTTACTAAGAAAGAAAGGAAGAAAGAATTACAATTTTGGAGAGGAAGAAAGGAACTAGGTCTTCTCTCTATGTTAGCATAAAGACATATTAATGGTGAAGGATTCATTTGGGCTGATAAAATTACAATCTATACATGAATATGTGGAAGGTTAAAGTATAGCAAGTTGTGGAAGTTCAACTTTCTTCCATGTAGAATGGTGCATGAAGGTAAGGTGTAGAATTTAAATGTTGGAGAGGAAGAAAGGAACAAAGAGTAAAGGGAAATCCATTAAATAATGAAGGCTTAATATAGATTAGCAAAGGTATTCTCAAAGTCATAGTATATTTCCTATAAAGGATATCATTGAGCTTTCCTACTTCCTATACTTTTGAGACATCTTAATACACCACTCACAATTTTCCTATTATGGTGAATATAAAAAATAATCATAAAAATAATGTGAATAGAGGGAGATAAAACTATCATTCTTGAATAGTTTGAGAAGGTGTCTAAATGAAATATTTGCATTCAATCTATTTGTGCATCCATTTCCAGAGTGACTCAAAAAAAACCAGTTTCTACTCTCTATTGATCAAAGTGCATAGCTGCATCTATAGTAAGAAAGACTTCAATATATGAGTCTACTATTATTTTTATTCAATGCATCAATAGTTTTTTTTTTTTTGAAACATTAGATCACAAAACATGTGCTAGCGTTAATTAAATAATTATTTTTTGAAGTGAATTATACATAACATCTTTATATAGTTATTATATATTGTGAATGATATTTCACATTCAATTCGTCACCTCCAAACTATCAAAAAAATTGGCTAGATGTTTTAAACATGTTTGTGAATGTTAGTTAAACTTAAGTACATTTTTGGTATTTCATGTTATGGTAGCAATTATGTGGATGGAGAAATCCTAATTATAGCTAGTTTTTTTAAAAGTAAGAGAAATGAAATAAATATTATCATGGGAATCAGGCTATTGAGGAATACAATTATAGGTACCTAAATGGAAATTCATTGAAAAATATGCCTCTTTTATTTACCTAATTGAGGAGGGGGGATTGTCAAGCTAGGTAGGATAGGTTTAAAATATTGTACAAATATTCTCGTTGTCAAGAGAAATCTTGAAAATGTTGGTGTACGGAATGGAATAATTTCATGTGTCTAAAGGAAGCTTTTGAGTACGGCCTTATACATGTAGTGATTGATAAAGTGTTTATTGTACTCATTATCCCTCTAGTACTTCTTTTTATTATTTTTAAGGGTTAAAAATTGCCAATTTTGGAGCTTTGTGGAATCAAGGGATGAAGGATTTTTACAAGTGCAAGTTAACTTCTTTCTCTCAGGTGATGCTCTTATGAGAATTTTTTTGACATTTTTGGTTTATGTTTTTCTTTTTTCTTTTTTGTTGATGCTAATAAATTTGATGAATACATGTGTTTTGAAGGTAATATTTTGGACAAGGGTTTGGGGTTTTGTGAAGAGATCAAATATAGATGTTTACTCAAAGAGCTAATAAAATTGTGATTAAGAACCCTCTTAAAGAAATATTATCATCCCAAGGACAATCCATATTTTAAGTTGACCATATTTAATGGTGTTTTATTTCTATAAAGGGAATCATTATTTATAAGAAGCATTAAATCTATGTGATATTTATGCTAGAAAATATCATATAAAGATCATGTTATGAAATAGAACCAAAAAGTCAAAATAATGGAGGATGTAGAGCTTGAATAAAGAAAAACTTATGACTTCACAAGAGAGAAACAAAAAGATATATTAATTTTTTACCTGGGACATGAAGAGTACCAAAATACCTCATGAAATTAATGAAAATCAAACCATTTCAAAAAAAATGACAACAAGAAGCCAATTGAGTTAAGAAGATACATAGGAACCCTTCAAGAATAAAAAGATGACACTATTCAGAGATTTTTTAAGAAAATAACAGAACCCATGTCAAAAGTTTAGTCATAGCAACGGGTGTTTGTGTGCAATTTCATATCTAAAAAACTTTAAGAAAAACTCAACTTGTCCATTGTTCTTCAATACCCAACATTGTGAGGAGTCAGTTCTAGGATCCAAAAAATGAGAGAAATAAAGGGTCAAGGCTAAGACGTACATTTACATAGTTTTTGTGTGGCATAGATTCAACACATTCCTTCTACACAAATTTACACATCTAAAAAAAGAATTCCTCAAAGGTACATAAATCAAAGTTAAGAAAATTCACCCATGACTCTTCTATATCAAGAGCATAAAGGAATCCTAAATGAATGAATGGATGGAAGATATCAGTGGGGGAAGAAGTTGTTATAACACAATCAATCAAAATTTAATGACTTTTAGTTTCCCTTCCATTCTCCAAAAATTATGTGGATTGAATCCCTTAAGTCAAGTTGTGTTTTCCCTTACCTAAAGACAACATGCAAAAACCCTCCCACACATGTACTTTCAATCTACTAGATACAAAATGAAATGTTTACTTTTCAATTTTTTTTTATATCTTGACAATAAACTTAAGTGTTGTTGAAACTTTGATAGAAACCTTAAAAATCATTGAAACTTCAACAAAAAAAGTTAAGTTTGGTCAAATTTTTTACCTTATCAGGATCATATTTTTTGAAAAAAAGTGAATTTGACAAGCCAAATTGTCTCATTGTCAAAAAGTTTGGTAAAAAATGGAGGCCTAATATACTAGTAATTTGTAGAGGAAAAAAACAAAAAAAATTGGAGTTTCACCTTGAGTTCTTGTAGATTTTTTTTGAAAATGGGGAGTTGAATCTTCCTTCAATGGTAAGGCCATGAGTTTATCTTCCAGTTTTCTTTTCTTTTAAAAGAAGAAACAACTATTGAATACTATTCATCTTGAAGAAAATCTTTCTTGTAATGCATTCTATCCCCTTATATCTTTTACTATTTATTTATTTATTTATTTTAAAAAAAGGCTTCCTCTACATGAGTTGTACAAATATCAGAAAAATGCCCCCATCATTCTTTTGCCCTTTTGTTGTAGATATCGATTATCACCAAAAGTTTGATTTATTTCCAACACTTTTCAAGATTATTGATCTAGGTGCTTCCTTGAGAATAATTTATTTGTAGTATATTTACTATTTATAATATATTTTCTTTTACCTAGAAACATTATCTTCATGACTTTTTGGCTTGATTGGTTCATTATGAATGTGATTCTGAAGACATCTTGACTCTGACTGGTGTGTTTTGTACTCTCATTGTGTAACCTAGAACTTCAAAATAGATATTAGAAAGTATGCTCAAGGGATTTCTTGAAATCTAAGATTATTGTCTTACTTATTTTACTATTTGTCACCATTGTCTCCTTGACCTTTCAAAGGCTATAGTGAGACTATCCCTTTAAGAGTTTGATAGAATTTATAGGCTATAGAAAGTTGTAGCTTAACTTATGTGATTTAGAAAATTATGGAGAAGTACTATAATAAAATATAGCACTCTAAAAATTGATTAGTAAGATCTTTGTCAAAAAAAAATTTGTAAAGTTTTCCATACTCTATTTGCAATGACTTCAGTATGAAAACCCATTTTGTATTAATGATTTGATTAGATATTTCTCTTCAATTTACTTTGTGTCCTCTTAAACTTGTGTCCACATTTTCATGGCTCAAGCTATCATTACAATTCTTAGGTTTTGTAGCTTTCATTACATTCCTATTGATGAGTATCATTATATGATTTTAATATCTCACATAACCTAAAATAGTTATCATTGAAGTTCTTCCTTTATAAAAGATTTTACTTTTGATTACTATCTTGCAGATCATATGATGACAATGATACTAGATAATCCTCTCACTCTGATTATTTCATTCCATTTTCCTCTATTAGTCTTATTCAAATAACAGTTATTCATTGTATTGCTCTATTTGGTTTATGTAGCATAAACTTATCATTCTCTCTATGTTCTATTGGAGATGAAAGTAAACATGAAGCTCATTTCATCATATACCTTTCAAAACATAAATAATTATGGCCTTATCCCACAAAAGCTCCATCATTTCTCTTATTGCTGATAGTATTAGAATTCTTAAAAAATCCGTAATTTCTAAAGCTGTAATTCTTAGAATTCTTAAAAAATTCGTAATTCCTCATCTTGTATAAAAAACCTTCAACACAATTATACATAGCATTATTTTATTTGTTCCATGGCATCTTGTCCTTGTTTTCTTTCCTGACTGTACTTTCAACCACAAGTTTGTAGAGCTCTTCATATGTTGAATGCACCAAATTTTTGATTGATTTAAATATTTTCCTGATGCTATAGCAATGTATTTGTGTATTGTAATTTATAAAAAGTATATTTCCTAAATTTTGAAACTTGATCCATATTCATTGTGCTCCATTTTTTTTTTGACTTGAATGGAGAGATAGGAATGTATTTCATTTAATAGCTCCACACCCTTAATATACTATCTTCTTTTATATCCTATCACCTTGATGTTAAATGTGTAATCAACCACAAAATTTTAAAAAAGATTCCCTCAAAAAAACATTATTATTTCCTTTCTACTTCATCCTTTGATGATTTTGGGTGAGAGAAGCCTAATTACCCCATTATTGACATAACCCAGAGAGTATTTGTTTAGATTCTTCTCCAAATGCCCAGAAAATAAATCACAAAATTGTTGTTTTGTTAAAGAAAAAATTAATGTTGATGTGATTAATCATGTTGATAGAAAAATTGAACCATGATTTGAGACTTTAAGGTTTGGTTCACCCATCAAGATAAATTGATGTATTTGAATTCTTTATTACTTGTAGTTTAAAGTATGCAAATATCACTATTTATTTGTAGCATCTTTGTATCCATTAGCTTGGAATTGCTATCTTTTCTTTTATTTTCTTGCATGATGACATCTTTCTACATTCTTTATAGTATGTTGAATATCTATTCCTATAGAATTTAATTTGAAATGATAAAATACTTTTCATATTGGAATCCCAATATGTTATATATAGCATATGACAATGCTCTATACCAAGTGTTGGTATTTGTGTATCTACTTGAATTACCACAAATATATCTTCATTCCATTGAACTTCTATATTATGTTGATGGTCTACCCTTGACTTTTACACTCAACATCTTCAAAATCATTCATATTACCCCGGATCAAGAAACCTTATGTCTATAATTTTAGTTGGTAAATATTCATAACGTGATTTGTACATAGACTAGAAGACAACATAACTATACTTTATTTGTAATAGCTGAAACAAACATATCTCCACACATGCCTTTATATCCATTATATATGTATTTTCAAGGTATCAACAAATTTTATTTTGAATATACAGATTTCTTGTATATACACTGGTAATTATAAAATTTTGATTATGATCATGTATATTGAAACACACATACCTTGTTCTTATACACATATATAGAATTATAACCCTTTCTCCTTGCATCACATAAATCTTTTAGTCACCTTAATATGTCATAATGTTCTACTCAATGTTGATATTCTTTGATAATTTTAAATGCACACTCACTAGTAGGATTTTGACAAATAAATGACTACGTGATGAAAACTTTTAGTCACACGACTAAAAGTTTTAGTCATGTGAGTAAAACTGATCAAATTTTAGTAATATTTTATAATTTATAAGTGACTAAATAAATGACTAATTTAGTCATCAGGTAAAATCTCAAGGCTAGACGAAGACAGGTGACTAAATACATGATAAATAAATTACTAAATGTTTGGTCACTAATAACTAGTCACCTTAACAAATGACTATATGAATTATCAGTGAATTTTTTATTATATTATTATATTCTTTTAACTTTTTAAAAAATTTTATTACTAACCGATGGAGTTTTTGTCCTATCAATACATTATTATCAACTAACTTCCTTAAATGCCCTCTCAACAGATATTGAATTAGAAATAAACTCAAAATCACCCCGACAATCTATACTCAAACTTCTCAAAATCTATCACAAAACTCCTGAAGGAAATAGAAACCCTCCATATGTTCAAAATAAAACTCCAAATCTATCCCCACATATCAACAAGATGAATGATCAATTAAGTATTTTATAATCTTAACATATAATTACTATTAATCACATTAATGTCATATAATAACCATCTTAAATTATAACATTATTTTACTATCATTACATTTGATATATTTTAGTTTTTAGTTAATAGTAAGGAGCACTATTTGACAAATATCAAATATTGAAATAAAATGAATTTATAATTAAATTTTTTTTTTTAAATTATGATTTAAATTATATTTATTAATAATACAAGGAATTTGTTTTAATTATATAGCTCAATAATATATTTATCAAACTATATAGAAGCATCCAGTTACAAAAGAAATAAATATTGTCGCATTTTTATTGTTAAACACAAATATGTATTTATAGATCTCTAGCCAAAATAATACTAATGCCCTATTTAATGTCACAACCATCAATCTAGTCCATGATTGGAAGTCAGATTTGTAAAATCTTTTCTTTAACATTTGAATAATATATTATTGGATTACCCTTTTATGCTAGTCCATTCCCCTTGGTAATGTTTATCCATGAATACAATAGAAATAGAGGAATTGCAAATTGAAGTTTTCAATGATTGACCAACCACCTCAACATGACTAGAAATTGTGTCACGAGTGATGTAAAACTAGCGCTTACATGACACCAAAAGGAGGTGCAATAGATAAACTAATAGTATAATATCCTCTTAATAATATATTGAAGGGTGCATAATTGATGTTTAGTGAATCTAATAATTTGTAATATAATTGATTGTAATTTTCTTATAATTTACAAATAAAATAGTATACGTAAAATTTAATTCTAATTTATTTTTTGTTAAATTCATAAATTTTATTTGAAAACATCTTAAATTAGTGATCTAAGTATTTTGTAGAAAATATGTCAAATTATTAGGTTTCTTAAACTTTATAAAATGATTTTATTTGTTAATGTTATATATGGATGGGTGTTAAGAAATTTATTCCTATTTATATTGTTATCATGCTATCAACTCGTTAATTAAAAGCTTTGATCGTGAAGTGAAGGGGGATAAGTACATGGATTTATTTTTTAGACTTTTGTTGAAAATTATTGTCCATCTTGATCTATTATTAGAATTGGTGAAATAATTTTTTTTACAAAATACTTCATATTTCAAATGTGTGTGTACTTGTATACACCCACTTAATAACAATACATGGTTATGACCTTTTCTTATATCTAATATAGAAGTGTGTTATAATATATAAAAATATGATTATTGCACATAACATGATGATGATTCTTAATTGATCAAGAAGCATAAAGATGAACTTTTTTATTACATGTAGCTTCTTTTGTAAGTTATTTTCTCATTTTTATTTCTCCTTTTTAGAAACAAATTGAGAAAAATCCATGCTCAAAATATTTGAGTCAATAATAATGAAAAAAAATTAAAAATCTTCTATTTTATTTTTATAAAATACTATTATATAATATTATTAGAAAAACAAGGCAAGAGTCTACCGCACAATGAAATTGCGAGCATCTTATTTGAGAGGTTTTGGATTCAAGAAACATAAGTATATATATATATATATATATATATTGCACCAAGAGTAATCATTCTCGAGGTGCCTATTTTTATTTAATCCCAAGGTTATTTTAACTATAGTTGAGATTTATGAAAATAGATGCCTCGAGAATGATTACTCTCGCCGTAATATATATAAGTATATATAAGCTAGTGGCAATTGTAGTGCACACACGAAATCTATTTTTTAATTTTTCAATTTTTGATAAGGTTAGTATTGAATTATTTATTTATTTTTAAATATAGTTGCATAAATTTACTATAAATTTGTAATTGTATAAACTTACTATAAAATTATTCTTCAACATTTTATTTTTTAATTCTATATATAGTGTTTAATTTGCATGACATTAATTTGTTTTTATTTTAAGGATATTATGTAAAATGTTACATTCAAGAGTAGAGTTATGGTTATGGTTAGGGTTAGAGTTAGAATAAGGGTTAGCTTTAGGATTAAAATTAGGGTTAGGGACAGGGTTAGGATCAAAGTTTGAATTAGAGTTAGGGTTACAATTAGAGGTAGAGTTAGGGCAGGGTTAGAATTACAATTAGAGATAGAGTTAGGGTTAGGTTTAGGGTTAGAGTTAGAGTTAGGGGTTAAGGTTAACATTAGGGTTACAAATATAGTTAGGGTTAGAGTAGAGTTAGAGTTAGGATTAGGATAAGGGTAAGAATTAGGGCTAGGGTTAGAATTAGGGTTACAGATATTGTTAGGGTTAGAATTAGAGTTAGGGTTAGAGTTAGAGTTATAATTAGAGTTAGAATAAGGGTTAGAGTTAGAGTTAGAGTTAGAGTTACTGTTATAGTTAGGGTTATGGTTGGAATTAGGGTTAGAGCTAGGGTTAGTATTAGGGTTAGGGTTAGGGATAGGGTTAGCATTAGGGTTAGAGTTACAATTAGAGTTAGAACTAAAATTAGAGGTAGTGTTAGTGTTAGGGTTAGAATTAGGGTTAGGGTTAGAATTAGCGTTAGAGTTAGAGTTAGGGTTAGAATTAGTGTTAGGCTTAGGCTTAGGGTGAGAATTAGAATTATAGAGTGAGGGTTAGAGTTAGGATTAGAATTAGAATTAGGCTAGGGTTAGAATTATGTTATGATTAGGTCTAGAATTGGGGTTAGGGTTAGAATTAGGATAAGAGTTAGGGTTATATAGTAGGGGTAGAATCAGAGTTAGAGTTAGAGTTAGAGTTAGGGTTAGAATTAGCATTACAAATACAATTAGGGTTAGGGATAGAATTAGGGTTACAAATATAGTTAGGGTTAGAATTAGGGTTAGGGTTAGGGTTAGAATTAGAGTTATATATAGTGTAAGGGTATTAGGGGTAGGGTTAGGGTTAGGGTTAGGGTTAGTGTTGGGGTTAGAGTCAAGGTTAGAGTTAGTGTTAGGGTTAGGGTTATTGTTAGAGTTAGAGTAAGGTTTAGGGTTAGAATTAGGGGTAGGATTAGGGTCAAAATAAGAAATAGAGTTTAGATTGGAATTAGAGTTAGAATTAGGGTTTAAAATAGGGTTAGGGTCAGATTAGTGTTAGAGTTAGATTTGGAGTTAGAGTTAGAGTTAGAGTTAGGGTTACAATTACGATTATTGTTACGGTTACAATTAGGGTTACAATTAGAGTTAGTGTTAGAGATAGAGTTAGAGTTAGAGTTAGAGTTAGAGTTAGGCTTATATAGGGTTAGGGTTACAGTTAGGGGTAGAATTAGTATTTGAGTTAAGTCAAAGTTAGGATTAGTGCTAGGGTTAGGGTTTGAATTAGGGTTGCAGTTAGAGTTAGGGTTAGCATTAGGGTTAAGGTTACAAATAGAGTTAGTGTTAGTGTTAGGGTTAGAATTGGGGTTAGAATTGGGGCAAGGGTTATGGTTAGGGTTAGAATTTGAGTTAGAGTTCAAGTTGTAGATAAAGTTGGAGGTAGGGTTATCTTTAGGGTTAGGGTTAGAGTTAGAGTTAGATTTAGGGTTAGAGTTAGGTTTAGAATTAGGGTTGGAATTAGAATTAGAATTAGGGTTGGGGTTAGAGTTAGAGTTATATATAATGTTAGGGTTAGGATTAGGGGTAGGGTTAGGATAAGGTTTAGTGTTATGGTTAAAGTCAAGGTTAGGGTTAGGGTTAGGGTTAGGGTTAGGGTTATGGTTACAATAAGAGTTATAGTTATAGTTAGGGTTATTGTTAGAGTTAGAGTTAGGCTAGGGTTAGAATTAGGGGCAAGGTTAGGGTTAGAATAAGAGATATAGTTAGAGTTAGAATTAGGGTTAAAATTAGGGTTAGGGTTAGGGTTAGAGTTTGTATTAAATTCAAGGTTTAAGATTATGAATCAAATTTGTTGACTTCCTATTTATGTGAAATTTGAAATTAGGCTTATGAATTTTCATTGGGATTTGGGTTAAAAATCTACTGAAAGTCTATGGTTAAGGTTGAGATTATGGTTATTGTTAAGGTATATATAAGCCATAACTATAGCTAGAGTTTGTAGTATGGGTAGGGTAGGGCTTATTAGTATAGTAAGGCTTTATGATTAATGTTTTAGTTACATTTTGGGGTAGTTATGTCTAGTCAAGTTCAATGCCTTTGGTTGAAGAAATTGTTATGACTAGGGTTAGGCTAGGCATTAAGATTAGGATTTAGGTTATAATTAGGGTTAGAGTCAAGATCATGGTGTATATTATAGTTGGTTTTTCATAACATCTAGGGTTATAGTTAGATGGTATATATTAGGGTTTGGTTAAAGGTTTAAAGTTATTGTTAGGATTATAATCAAGGTTCATGTTTAAGATTGGGATTATGATTATAGTTATGGCTTACCAAATAGCTAGGGCTAGGGTTTGGAGTAATTTTAATGGTTGGTGTTAGGGTTTATATCTAGTCAATCAATAATCAATTATTTTTAAATTATATATAAAGAAATACAATTATGTCACCATGTGTATTTCTTGATTTAGAATAATTAAATAATATCTTAAATCAATTTTTATTTAAATATTATAGTGGTAAGTGAATAGAAAATATAGGTGATACATTCTTATATTGGGCAACATTTCTATTCTATTTTTTATTTTTTGCATGCAATTCATTTTTAAATGTTAAAATTAAAGTATGTTCTCTTTCAATTATTTAGAATGAAAACTTTCAAAAAAAAAATTGGATATGTAAGAAACAATTATATTCTATCTTGTTATTTTGTATTTCTATCCTTGTAATTGGGAAATTGAAAAAAATAGAATGTAATCTTCATACATAAGCAACATTTCTATATGAATTTTTTAGTTTTATGCATGCAAATTATTTTAGATTCTAAAATTGAACTAAGTTCTATTTTCAATTTTGTTGAAATAAATCAACAATATTTTTGTCTTTTTGGTGAGTGTAATTTGAAATTCTAAACTTGAACCAATTTCCTTTTCATTTGATTATGAAGCAATGATTAGTTTTATAATAAATCTAAAATAAGAATAAGATATTACTTTTTTATTATTTACAAAATTCTTTTTTATGTACAAATTAGTATAATTTTAAGATTTATAAAAATCAATTAGAATTTACAAAGACAAAGGACCTTTCATCAAATTAACAATATCAACTATTTTTAAAAAGATAATTTAAATTTTTTTAAATAATTGTTTTTACCAAAATAAAATAATTTAAATGAAATTCTTTTTATTTTGACCTTTTCTTAGATACATCACTAAGAATATTTAGAAGATAACAAATAATTATAATTAAAAATTAAATAAAGCTACTAAGTTTATATTTTAGATTTTTTTACAGCTTGAAACCAATATCCTCAAGCTTAAATTTCATTTCAATTGTAACAATAAAATTAATGATTATGCACAATTAACCATATGTGAATGGAAAAAATGATTGATTGTTTCTTCTTCTATCACCATGCCACATTGTAATATACATAAAATTTGTTCATCTTTAACCATATTCAATACAACTACTATTAAATCATAACAAACTTGATGGCTAAATGGAGCACCTACAAGAAAGAAAGTATCCAAAAACATATATGAAAATCTTAAACACAAGCCAGACACGTTGACATTTTTAATATAAATTTCATTTGAGCTGCTGACCTCTAAAATGAATGTGCTTGCGATATTTGAAAAATGTGTCCATCAAAAAGTCAGAAATCTAAGAAGCCTTAACTCCAATAAAATTTAGTAGAAAATAAAATGGAACCAATTCAATGGGCACCAACCCCTAACTTTTCTATTTGGATGTCCCCTATTACTTTTGAGTTCCTCATATTTCAGCAACAGATACTCACTTTGAAATATCTTAATTACAAAAACTATGTACTTGTAGGTCCTTAGCATGTACACATATCTTTATCATAATATTAAACTTTGTTATCAAATATGGATCTTCTTCTACAAATGTATCATGAATCTGTTTGCTTGCATTAGGGTAAAAAAGGCACAAAAAATGGTTGATGTCTTGTGGTGCAATCACAAAATTTGTCCAAGAGTCATATACCTGAAGTAAAAAATTAAATGTAGGGGAAAAAAAATAGGAAAAAATGAATGAGGAGGAAGCTTGCCAATGGAGCACGTGGTCGCAGTAGTCCACGAAAAAGCATTTGCAGCCTTGGGTGTAAAAGAAAGTATTGCTAATGTGAAAGCCAAATCCCTAATCATAGTTGCAGTGTCTCTATCATGCTATAATACAATGTCTTTCTCATGCACTAGCATTGTGAAAAAATAGTGTACTATACACAATGCATCGACAATGATATATGGCACATCTGCATTCAAAAGCCAAATTATAGAGCCAAATGTCTATAAGAAAATTGCAACCAACACATTAGAAATTGGTAACAAATTTTTACAACAATTTTTTGCAATATGCATGCAAAAAAACTCCTAAAAAATAGTAACGAATAAGGAAACAATATCTCATTACGTGAACCTTCTTTGTAGCAAATGAAATTACCAATGATGAAAAGAAGAATGAATCTAAGAAGCCAAGGTTGAATTTATTTAAACTTAGTAACCTTTCCACTTCCATGCATTTAAGTTAGAATTTATGAAAGAATCAAATTTATTATAGAAAAAGTATGTTTTATTTCCATTTAATCTTTTATATAAAAAATATCCAACTGAAATTCTATATTACATATTTTTTATGAATAATAGTACCATTGAAATATATATTATTTTGAAACAATTACTTTTATGTAGCATTTATAACAATTAAGAACATACATTTTTAAATTTATTTCTAAGTTAGATTTATTGGCTTTTATTTTTTCAATTTTTTTGGGGTCCTATTATTTCGACCTTTTTATTTTGGTATAGTCATTTGCCACCCTATTATTTTGAGGCCTATTATTTCGAGATGACCATGTGTCACCCTATTATTTTGGGGCCTATTATTTAGGACAACTATGTGTCACACTATTATTTTGGGATAACCATATGCCACCCTATTATTTTGGGGCCTATTATTTTAGGAATAAATTTCTATTTTATTATTTTATAAGGTGCCACATGGCCATGGAAAAATAAAATGCATTTATAAAATCATTTTTAATTAAATTAGTGTGTAACTGCTCCCATTTCTTTTTTATTGATAGAGAATTTATTTTGGCATATTCATGTGCTAAGCATTTGTGCTGCCATTGTATAGAATGCCTCTTAGCATAATAATTAAGCACAACACATAATAATAATAAAACTTAGCTTCAACTTCTTACCATCAAAAAATCCTATAGTTATATTATCCAAGACAAAAGATTTTAAAATAATAAATAAATAAAATTTATGACATAAAATAATATAAAATTAAAAAATAATTATAAATACATTAAATACTAAAATTTAACAAAACTAAGTTTCTAAAACTTTGTATATAAAAAATGTCTATATAATAAACAAAATAACCTTTTTCTTATTATATCAAGTAATATGCATGCATTTTTTTAGCAATTAAAATATCTAACAAAAATTATCTATCCTTTATGAATTGATGATGGTCTAATCCTTTTTTTCATTTGATGTTTGCATTTGGTTGAAGATTTTGTTTCCTAAATGCACATAAATTTTATTTTGAATAATAATCGTCATCAAAATAGTCTTCTTTACATTAAAACCATAATCAAGTGATCCATTATGATACAGTAATGAAATTCCCAAGAATGGATCTGGAAGCTTGAAGCCCTAACATAGGGATTTGAGGATATACAAAAGAATAATAATAATATCAATGTCACTCTACCGACATCATTAACAACAATTGAGATGTAGAAATACACTAAATGTAGTGAGATTGAAATATGATTACCCCAAAAAAATTGTTGATCTCATACCTAAATTTCTATCCAGTAAAAATAACCCAAAAAAAAAAATACATAGGGATTCATTGAGCCTAGAGTAGGATGAATTCAGGGGCACTAGCTGCTACAAAAAGCGTCATTTTCTCCATAGTGGTAATAGATCCAACACTAGCATATTTAGGGGAAGAAATATGAGAAGAATCAAAAGGCATGTGTGGACTCAAGGTAATGGAAGAAAGAAGTGAAAGGAAGAGGGATTCATGGTGGTAGATGTTGTTGTAGGAGGATTTACAATAGATAGGATATCAACAAGGGGAGTTGCAAGAGGTGGAGTGACAATATGAGGAGTTGCAATAGGGTGCATTGAAATAATGGGAGTTTCTATAGGGGGAGATGAAATAATAGGTGCTAGTAAAATAAGAGAAGTGGTGGTTGTGGGTGGAGCTACAATAGTGGTGGGGAACTTATAGTTGTTGTGGGTGGACATAGAGTGGTAATAGGGGCAATCACCTTAGGAGTAGTGGAGGTTGTGTGTGTTGTTTTAGGAGCCCACTATGATGAAAATGCCATCAGGGCCATGAAAAAAATGACTAGCATTGCAAATATGGCCATCTTGGGATTCAAACCCTTGTCCTCTTAGTGTGCAATTCTCTTTTGAATACTTAATTTAATGACAGTTCCTTCTACTAAAGCTCTCTTCTTCTCCTTTCTCTACCTTTGATCTTGGTGAGATTCGAACACTAGACCAATGTAAAATGATGCTCTAAATTAGGATAGAAGAGTTGAGTGAGAGATTTGTGGGCTTGCTTGAACATTTTTGGTTTGGGTATCAGTACAAAACTTAGACACCCAACATCAACAAGCTTGTTAGCAACAACACCAAGGCAAAAAATGGTATGATCTCTCTTACATTTCCAAATCATTGTAAAGTTGTGAGAGGGTTTTATCTTGCTTGGCATGGAATCATCAATAGTCATTTTAGGGACCCCAATACTAATAACAAAACCATGACCCCAAATGGTGGCTCAATGAACCCATCTAAACTAAATAAATGCAAAAATAATAATCACACCTAGAAAGCTCTGTCTGTAAATATTTTTCTACCCCTACGATTACTTAGTACCTTATAAACTATTCACTGGATGTAAATGATTATGATTCTTAATCCATGACTTTGGCTCCAGCTTAGCATCCACATATTTTCTGAGGTAAATTTTGATAATTTTCTACCACTTGTAACTTTTTCCTTATTTGTTATTGCAATAATCTACAAGGCTATTAGTTTTCTTGGTCCACATCTCAAGTGGGTTTCCTTCATCGATCAATTTAAATTGGGATCAATATCATGAATTCATTTGCATTCTACTATAGAATGCTTTTTTCTCAACTATATATTCAATTTTGACACATAGATTTTGCAAGATATTGTGGTGCCCTATCAAAAATAAAAATTGGTGGGAAACTTCACCTAACCTAACTTTTGTAAAGGAAAAAATGCTAAATTATTTTGCTACACTCTATATAGAAATAGAATAATATACCACAATTACAATAAATAATATAAAGAGAACAATAGAATTTTTCAATAAAGTGTTGTAATGATCGATGTAATAGTTTGGTATAGGGAAGACATGTCATATGAATGCCCTTATACCAAAACATACTTTCCATTTATTATCTAGTTAACCAAGCAACTATTGGGTAAAAACACAACCAAAAAATCATCTATTCAAAACCTTAACATAATTACTACGTCATTTGAGTTAGTAATAATAGCTCATCTAATTTACTCCAATTATAATAAGCTATGTGATCCACATATGATCCAATGCCATGTATCAGCATAATACTTGGTAATATTCAACCAACCTTAGGTGGAAACCAATAGGATTCATCTTTTCTAGAAAATATTTATGCAAAATATTATTTCACTACAACATTGCAAAGATGATGTACCTTTCTAGTTGTAGTTGTGTTATCTCCTTTCCTTGCATAGGTTCAACCTACACTGCTAGTCATGGGTTTCATGCACTAGTGTAGGTAGGATACAAGGGCATAATATCTCACAGGCCTCTATGTTGATACTAAAATCATCTATGTATTAATAACTAGTACAATTTCATTCCATAACCAAATAACAGAGTATAGAGTTCCAATAAATATATTTTCTCTATGGTTCCTTTTCTTTGGTAACTATTAGGAGATAAATTTTATTATCTACTCCAATAATCCTTCCTCTTCCTCATATTTTGGTATTGATTCTTGTTGTGGTTTCATAATTCATACCCCATTTCTCCTAGAAATGGAACCCCCTAGTAAATTTTTTTTTTCCCAAACCCCTAGTCCAAGGCCTGAGTCATTTTTTGGAACTCCACCTAGAGTCTAGGTCAAGCCTTAGTCCTCTAACTAAGAAACCCAGGTGTCAGAACTGGAGAATTTGAAAAGAAAGGGTGAGTTTTATGTTAAAGTACACACTAGTGCACCTGGTGCACATGCACACCTCCATAGCTATGCAAGTGCACTAGATGCACAAGTGTGCATCTATCTCCTTTTGGAGATGCACACCTATGCTCATGCACAGGTGCACCCCTCCAAAGGGTATGCACTGCCCTAGGCCTACAAAAGCTTGGGATCCCCTCTCCTTCTCTCATTATTCTCCTTGCTACTTATGGGATCACATATCCACACCTCCAAAGGTGTGACACTCCAAATATGCACAAACATAAAACAAAAAAACTAAGTCATCAAAGGTGTGCACATGCGCACCTATCCAAGGTGTGCATGTGCTCACCTTTATTCATACTATGAACCTAAAAAAGCTAAAGGAATTAACCTATAAAACCAAGGAAAAGTGCACACATGTGCACCTTTTTTCAACAAAAACATAGAACACCAAATAGAATGGTGCACATCTACACACCATTTTTTGTGCTTTAAGAAAAACACTAAGTGTTTGGGTATGCACATGTGCACCCCATCAAGGTGTCCATGTACACTCCCTTAGCACAAAGAAAATAATACTAACATGTTCCCCCCATGCACATGGTAAAGCATGTGTTTAGTAGTGCACATGCACATGTGTGCACCCCATCAAGGTGTGTACTTGCACAGTGTGCAATTGTGCACAAAATGACTATTTAGTGGTCATTAAGCACACCTTTCAAGGTGTGCTAATTTTCATACTAGGGCTTTAAGGGGGATTTGAGTTGTTTTTCATTGTTTTGGTAATCTCGGTTTAGTTTTTTGGAGATTAGGGTTTTTTAGGATTTAATTTGCAACTTTTTGAACTAATGATTTTCTATTTTTTGTAGATAAAATGGCATCCTCATCATCCTCACTTGTAGATAAATTTACTTCAAAGCCAATTGTATTCAAGTTTCAAGATGCATGAAAGAGATCTCATTTCTAGGATGGACATTTTGAGATTAGAGACACTAAGCTTATCCATATCGATTGGAATGATTTTCTCACAATATGCAATAAACCTAAAGAGATGTCCATCATGGTGTCAGCAATGATTAGATCAAGATTAGTGAATGTGACATCACATCCCATAGATAAGAAATCCTCTAAAATTATCATGGCATTATTAGAGAACTACGTACCTAAAGAGAAGGTGGTAAAGAGCATTATAGGGGAGATAATCTTGAACCTTTGACCTAGGAACATTGAAAAAGTATTCCATCTCCCAAGAGTTGATCAGTACATGAAGATAACCTATGACCTACTACAAAAATGGTATAGAGAGAATGAAAAGGAAGCTATGGAAATGATACAATCTTCATTTTTGATTGATAGAACACTTGTGGGACATAGAGCTGGAAAGGTAAACATGACTCTGGGATATATGGAGGATGACATCGGATGTGCTATTGTGCTTTCAAGCCAAGTCATGGGCTTACTAGTAGCTTGATATCTTAATATCTAGAAGGTCCATTTCATAGATAAAATTAAAATGGCCAAAATGCCAATAGATTGGGCTATTATCCTCGATGATAATCTACATTTGTAGGAGTAAAAGTTGATCCAAGATTATATATGATATCATACACAATGTATTTACTGGTAGCTAGAATGACAAATTACCCAGGTCTTTATAAGAAGGGGAGCATGCAAGATGCTAATGCATGGCCTTATGTAGTATACCCCTAATTGGTGAAGAAAAAGCTCTTAGATCAAAGCAAGGAATACTGAATGGTGAATGATGCTTTCATATTTGCAATCATCTGATTCATAGAAGGTGATTATGCTAAGAGGATGTCAGTAGAGGCAATAGCAATGATCATAGAGATTGGTACCTATTACATCCAGTTTAAAACATTCACTTATCTAATGGTAGTTGGAACATAGGTAAACCCGAAGAATCTCTTGAGATATTTGTTGGATAGACTCATTCTATTGAAAATTTCTAGACAACTCAAATTTTTGTATGATAGAGTGAGGAAACAACATAAGAAGGCATGGGTATGGCCAATCACCATAGGTGCATTTGAGGTCAAACAAAACTAGGATATCATGACCTTTTATTTAGAATGAGATCAATATCCCTTAGAGGATTATAACTGCCCTCTTCCTTATTTTGACAATATTGGCAGAGTCTAGCATTTGGCAGGAAAGTAGTCTATGCATGAAGATTCTATAGAAGACCATTGGATGAATGCAATAGGTGACTATGATATTAGAATAAGGGATTATTATAGGATGACTCCATATCTATTAGGAAGCACCCTGAAAATGAAGATCCCACTTAAGAGTGTCCAGCAAGACACTAAGGATCTCTTGGATCCCTTATATAACTACGACAAGATATATGACAGGCCAATTATGAAAGTAAAGATTGATAGGGATGAGAAAGCAAATATTAACCATAAAGAAAATATTAACCATAAGGCTAGGCATATAGTCTAGTTAACAAGAGAATGGATTAAGAAACCCTTTAAACTTGACCCAATTCCTCAAGAAGTTATCTTTCAAGCCACATCACACCTAATTAAGGATAAAGGTGCAAAAGTTACAGTACCAACTTTCCCTGCTCAATCCCCAGTTAGAATAGAAATGGTGCATCAATATGAGAGGGAAGTTGATTACTTTAGGTCAAATAAGGAAAAGAATAAAATAAATAGGGAAACAAAGAGCAACGAGAAAATTGGTCAAGGCTAACCATCTCAGCAACCTTAGAAAGATCTAGCAGAAGTTGAGCCACAAGATGAGCAAGTGGCTCAAGATCAAAAGATTGAACAAGTGCCCCTGCCTAAATAGGAATAGGAATAGAGACTAGAGTAGGAAGCACAAGAAGTGTCACCACTTGGTCAAGAGGAATAATTCACTCCTTAATCTACTAAGAATGTTAAGGTTGGGCCTACTATGAAAAGGACATGAAGGGGAAGATTACAAAAGAAAGTTATTCCCATTCCTTTAATTCCAAATACAATCCCTAAAGCTAATAATGAAGATGATGAAGTAGAAGAGGATGATCTTCCCTTAAGTTAGAGGACTCACTTGGCTAGGGTTTCTCAAGAAATAATAAGAAGAAGCTCCACCATAAAATTGCCATTTATTCCTAAGGAACCTATTTAGGTTACCATTTCTAAAGATAAGTAGCACTAGTGGATTGATGACCAAGAAGGGCAACAAACATATGTCCTTAACATTTCTAATTTTGATTTTATGCCCATGGGAATTGAAATGGTGGGTGATAAGATATAAGATACACCTATGAACCAAACTTAGGGAGAGGATTGGAACCAAATGCCACCTCTACCACAAGGGTCTCTAGGTACACCACCACCATTATTTTAGGACCCTTCTTTCTTGGACAAAAGCTCAGTCACTCCTCTCCCTCCTATCACTAAAGAACAAGAATAAGAAGTTCATGAAGAAGAGCTCAAAAAAATTCTAGTTGATGAAGTATTAGAGGAGGGACATATACCAGAAGAACCTTAGCAAAATTCTCAGGATATAGAGGCATGGACTTTGGCTACAACAAATATAAGAATTCCCAATGTAGATCTCTCTTAGAAGGAGAAGACTCCATAAAGGAGTGATAAGAGAAAAGGAAAAACTTTTCAAACCTCCTCTTTATCCAAGTACATGTCTCCCATGGGTACTACACCATCATGGTTGAAGAGTGAGGTTATGGTTTGACAAAAGAGGCAATTGGACATGACTGTTGAGGTGAGTATGGATGAGCTAGTAAAAGTGATCAAGAAGCCTGAGCCACATATGGGTGATGCACAAAAATTAGCCTTCATTATGAAGAATCAATATCAGGACTTACTTTCCCATATAGCCATCCCTCCTTTACATGTTAATACCAAAGATTTGACTCCTAAGGACTATTAGGTTAAAAAAGTAATGTTAGGAAATCCCAAAGTAGACATTACTAAAGTAATGATCACTATGGGCATAAAGGAGGCTTTTAAGAATTTTGATGGAAATGAGTCTAGATTGGTGATGTTGCACAAATAGGAAAAACTTCTAAGAGGCTATCTACATGAAATTATAGGCCCTTTAGACCAAGATCGCCCAAAACTTACTCTATGTGGTATTGGAGAAGAAAGATAAAGGGAGTGTACAAGTTAATTCATTTTTGGGAGCATGCAAAAAATGGTATGACAATTTTGAGCAAAAAGATGTACAAATAATGCAGGGTAGTCTAAACCTATTACATTACATTCAGTCTAGTGTAGAGAAATTGGTATCTATAGTGAACTAGGATTTTGGTTTGTTTGATGAAGTGAAAATTTGAGCTAAGGACCTTGAACTTTTGATAGCAATAAAGGGTCAAAGATATTGCACTCTCATGGATGTTTATATAGTAGAAGAGCTACATAAATTGGAAGATTGGATTGAGAAGATAGATGTGGGGAATAAGGTCATGGAAGGACTTCATGAAGATATTCACAAGTTAAAAGACTAGACTCAAGAGAAAATTTTGAAAGTAAAGATGTAGTATGATGCTATTACCCTTGAGATTTTTGAAGATGAGTAAAAAATAAAGATCAAGTCACTCCAATTAGTGGTCACAATTCTGAAGAACTTTTGAGGGTGCTTCATCTAAATATATTTGGCAAGCATTTAAGCCTGAAGAGGTATTGTTGGAATTGTACACTAGACTTGACAATTTTGCGAAGACTCGAATGGATGTTAGTAATTATTGGAAAATAGTCAAGCATAAATATGAGGCTTTAGATTTTCTGGAATCTTTCCAAGTATTTGATATTATAGAGAAATTCAAAAGCAAGCATCCAGACATTGCTTTGAGGTAAAGAGAGAAAAACCCAGATGCTGAAAATTCATTTTTTGCACTTGGGAAAATTTTGGATTTTTTGAACCTATCATCAGGGTGTGCAAGGTGCACCGAAATTTTTGAAGAAGTAATAGTGCACTAAAATTTAACTACCAGTTGCTAATTTAGAGCTCTCTACGTATCAAAAATGTATCTTGGTGGTAGTTTAACTTCTATAAATGCTTAGAGAAGGTTGAGCTTCCATTTGTAGAGCTTCCAATGACTCTCAGATCCTCTTAGACTTCCTTCTTCTTATGTACTTCTTCTTTCATTATTTTTAAGTAATGTAAAGGCTCATGCACCCATTAATTGATAAAAACAAGGGTGGAGTCCTACTTAGTATAATTTAGAGAGTCAGTTTGTACATAATTAGATTTGTTTTAGTAGTTTAGAAGCATATGTTTGCATTAAGAGATCTATCACTCTCAACACAAATTGAGTATATGATTTCTAATAATTACAGGGATGTAATATGTATTCTAGGCCATTATTTTGATGCAATTATATATGCTATTGGTGCTCTCATTATGAGTGTAATTATTCTTGTTGGAGTGTGTTATTTTTGTGGATTCAGTTCATGAATAATAATGGAGCTAATGATTTTGTTGTGTTGATTTGATTATGTGATCTTTTAGCTCTGGTGCTTGCCGCATGTTGACGAATTTTGCCAACATATTGAGTTGGAGAAGAGATCACCCTATTGTTCCTATATAGCTTATTTTCTTGCATGACTGCACTTTTTGTGGCCTTGCAATTCAATGAGAAGTGAAACATCTTTTGGTTTTTACTAAATTTTCATCGATGATTTCATCAGTGGATTTGAGGAAGCATTTCTCCTATTTTCATTAGTTTTCTACCAAATATTTTCAATGTGTTAACTCGTAGACATGTTATTACCATGGTTTATGTCCATTAGAGATTTCCCTTTGATGTTATTTTCTTTCATCTCTCATTACCTTATCTTTTTTATTTAGTTTTCTAACACTTGGTTAAATTAGGAATTCATATAGTTGCATTGATTAGATTGCATTCATCATAAAATAGAAAATATCGAAAAATATATCTCTATTGTGGTTACTTTTTGAAGCAACAAGAAGATTGAACATCTTATCCAAAATTGGTCAAAACCAGCAAAGGCCTCCCTGTGAACAAACACATTTATCTTCAATTGAGCAGATTTTAGTATGTCACAAGATTGCCTAAAACCTTGGAGTTGATCCTAGATTAGCTTTTCAAGAGAGGAATTCGAAAGGATTCCTGTCATTAAAGCATCGTGTAAAATGACAACTCAACAATTATTATATGTATTTGAACTCTACAAAATGTGATAAAAGTTTTTATTTGTTCTTTCAATCTATCCAACTTGATCAAATGAATATTGTTTTTTTTCATTTTTATTTCCATTATTCAATATTATTTTGAAATAACTTGTTCAAAATTGTAATTTATGTGTTGCACCCGAGACTCCTCCTTGAGTCTAATCAGTATAATAAGCTTAATAGTGTGTTAAAATAGAATAAATTTTTTATATTTTATTGCAATTATTTATGTCATGGTAGTGTCTTGACTCTTTATCAATACAAGGAAACTTTGAGTTCAAAATTCTCTCATTTACTAGAGTACCTTCTTAACTTCTCCAATCTTCAAAATTATTAAAATGTTAAAGACATTTAGTGTAACTCTCCCATTTAAATCTGAAAAATGGCTACTACAACAAAAATAAGCTCATCCTCAATGTATTTTATTGTGTTCCAAGTTATAGAAACAAAGTAAAAGATATGTAAATGTTCAAATTGCTATTTAATCCAAATTTTCTTTTGCAATGATTTTTTTAAACTATAATGATTAGTAGGTGTATAATGTTAGTTCTTATTTCTTCACTTCCAAAATTATTCTTAAGTATTTTCAAAATAAGTATTGGTAGAGAAAAATTATGGGGGAATGTACACCATAGTGTTAGAGAAGAATTTGTGTTCACATCTTTATGCATTCATCCTTTATCTTAGAAATGGTTTTTAAAAAGCCCCAATTTGTAGGTATCAGTCTCAAAAGTTATATCCATTAACAAAACTAAAATTTTATTTTGTATTTTAGTAATAATGTGTATGACTTGAGTGGATCATCTAAATGTATCAATGGCAAGTGACCTAGCAGTCAAATCAAGCAATTTTTTATAGGTCATGTTAACATAAAACTACATTTAAATAGATCATTTTTTCGAAACTCTTACTTGATGAAAATTTTCCTACCTTCTATTTTACTTTTTTTCCTACAACTTCTTAATATATTTATCATTTGATTTACTCATGGTGTATTTTGGTTTCTTATATGTTCAATTGTTTTAATATATGGAATTCTTGTTTGGATATTTTTAGTAGACAGTGCTCAAGAACATTGATGATTTTGGTAAAACCATGGAAGAGATCAATGAACATACAAAGAATTCAAAACAAATTCAGGAAACACTATCTATACCAATTGGTGCTACTATAGATTTAATGAGTTAGGTGAAGTTCTTAGCTGTATATTTTATCTTTTACTTCTAATTACTCATTTTTTCTATAGTAAAATGGATTCATTGTAATAAGATGAAATCAATGTTGAATTGAAATTAGAGGGATCAGATCTTGCATAGAAACTTATGAAACCATCTACAATTGACCTAATTATAAAATGGCCTCCAATTCTAAATAACATACTAAACAACCCCATCTATAATGACCTCAACTATAAAAATTTCTTCAATTCTAAAAAACAAACCTCACAACCTCCATCTTAGAAGGATACACCAAATTATGTTGAACACTATGAGCTTATTTCTTTAGTGAGGTAACTTCATTTTTTTTAGTTTTTAGTTTATTCTTGCTTTAAATTTTGATGATAAATTATGTAAAAGTACAACAAACATTAAATGATGGAGCTTTTAATATTTCATATATGGAGACTAAATCACAATAATGAACTATAAATATTACACTTCTTTCTATTGGAACCCATACATTTTGGTATGTATATATTAGATGGATTAATATTTCAATTTATTAAATATTGTTTCCTTATGTCATTACCTATCCATAATGTATTATAGTGTCACACATCGTGCATATAGCTTAGTTTTTCCTTGTGAAGGTTATGGTTCAAGATCACACTTAATTACTTCTTTTAGTTGAAAAAATATTTCTCTTAATTTACAATAAATAGAAACCAAAAGATCACAAATAGATAGTGCAGTAAGGAAAACAATCATTAACATAGTGCAGTAAGGAAAACAATCATTAACAAACTAAGAAAACTAGAAAACATCTAAAGCATGCAAGTTGTAAGTCAAAATTAAAAATCCCTGTATAATTTTTATTTTAAAAATTTTGGAACTAGGAAATAGTTAGCATAGATTAGGTGGGGATTTCATGAAATTATGCAATGTTAAACATATTATTTCCTTGACTTCATCTAAATATTAAATTTAAGCTAGGATAAAGTTCCTAGATGTCTAGAATCCACCCAAAAATGTAGTTATTCAAATCAGATTCATTTTAAGTTGGTCTTGTTAGAGAATTTACCTTTGTCATTGTGACCTTACAACAAAATGTTGGAATAGAAACTAAGCTAGGAAATCAAATGGAAACTTACCCTAGCACTCATAAATGAAGATACAAACATGAAACTTAACTATTTACTCATGTTATAGGAAACAACTAGCAGTTATGTTACCATATGGGTGTGGGAGCAAAAGATCTCTAAAACTTATGCTTCTATTCTATGGAATGAAAGATTACTTTCTACCTAACTAAAAATTACATTCACCTCTCATGTGGGACCCCATAGAAGAATGAATAAACAACAACTCATAGATTAAGAACTATAAATATAATTTCATTCATGAGCATCTCACAAGCACATATTGGAATAACATAATTGTATTTATCTCGATTGATGGATTACAAGAGAATTTTCTACTAATTCCTCTAACTCTAAAATCTAATTTTCCATCTTATTTAAAACATTGACATAAAATAGAACTCTTAAAATCTAAAATCCTCCAATGCTAGGGATATGACAAAATTGATAACAAATATCATTATTTAATAGAGGAATAGGTTGTGCTTCATTGCACATGAATTCAAGAGTTCATGGATTCTAGATCTACTCCATAATAATTTTCAATTGCCTTGACTCAACCCACAACAAAAATTGATAACTGAAAGGTCATGGAATCATTATGAATTCAATAAAGTCAACTGCTTCCTTATCAATACTTTATCTTTAATGTTGACTTCTTCTTCCATTGCTGACTTTCCATTTTCCTGCAAAATATTAGCATGCACATGCAAAAATTGTAATAATATCCAAAATAAAATTAATAATAGGTTTCCTCATATCATATTTTCTCTTATCACATGGCTACAGGAAGAAATAACCAATTAATGCAAGATAGAAATATACATCATTCTATTCTATATAACCATATATATAGCATATTAATCCAATCAAAGTGCACACACATAATAATATATTTATAAGAAGTGTAAATAAGTTCATAAAAAGCTCATAAATTTCTCAAGTCTTTAACCATCAAAGAATATAAAAACATGAACTCAATAAGCCTTAGATTGGCCTCATCATTTGTCCCTAATTTTTCTTTTTTTTGGTTCTCCAACAAACATGAAATTCTTTACCCTAGCTAACATTTTGTAATCTATAGTTGTCTTTTATCTTGTACCTCCTTCAAAATTCTAATAAAATCGCTTTGTATCTTGGTGCTTTTCCCATCTTCTCACTTCCTTTTCCATATCATAATCATTCAAATTCTCAACATTAGCTAACAAAGGAGAGATAAGCATAGGTAGCTAGAAGGTAAGTGGTGAAGGGACACCTAGCCAATTCCTGAGGAACACCCTAGATCTAGAAGAAGATAAAAGGTTGAAGACATCTTTGCATGTTAATTGGAACATTTTAAAGCCAATAATGGCATTTTTGTAATGATGAACTCAATAAAGTATGTAAAAGTCCTAAAGGTCCTGATAAAGGCCTAAGGACCAAAATGGCAATGTAATTGGTCAAGGAGTCTAGAGAGTTTAGGTAGAGGTCTATTATGTTTTAATGATGATATTATGCCAAAATGAGTGGATTTGGGTAGGCTTTGGTAGGATAAATGCATTAGAAATAAGGTTGATAATTCAAATTTTAAATATCAACGGCTAATTACAGTTTTGGAGGGAAAATGGATTTAGAGTTGTTTTGCTATCTCAACCACTTGGATTAGTTGGGGGTTAGTTGGGATTGGTTGTTAAAGGTCTTATAAAGGCTCTAGAGTCATTTTGTGACATCAAGCAAGGCATTGTATGGACTTTTGTATGGACTGTTACAGAAAAGCAATAAAATCTTGTTATTTTCTGTCAAAACTTGATGTTTTCTATGTTTCTATGGCATTGAATAGATTGGAGGATTGATAAGAAATTTTTTGAAGGTTCCTTGATAGTTCTATACATGATCAATACATTTTGAAGTGTTTTGCATTGAATCTCATAGAAATATAGCATTTTCTAACTGTTTTGTGACTTTCCTAGGATGTTTGGGTCCATTCTATGAATGTTCTAGCCTGATTCTCATAGGATGGATGCCTAAGGACTTTTATAATATGTCACTAACCCTTTCATGATAGGAATCAAGAGAATTTTTTGGTGTACACCGTGAGAATTGGTTGAAAAGTGCATTGAAGTGCTGCCATAGGTGTAGCAGCAGAAGATCTACCTTAAGGAGGTAGAGTTTTTATGGAAGGTAAATGGAAGGTAAATTCATGGTGAATTCTGAAGGAGAAGTTGTGTAATTGAGTTTTGGGGTTTGAACAAGCAGGCCCTAGTTTTTGGGTCATTTTAAGGAGGGTTTTGGAGTTTGGGTATCTAGGAGTGTCACTAGGACTTAGAATCTTGAAAATCCTTGGTTTTAGAACCTAAATAAATATTTTTTAAAAGGGTTAAGTCAGATTGAAAATTTGAAGGGTACTTGCTTTGCAAAAGTGGCCTAATTAGACCTAATTCTAAGACAAACTGCCTTATTCCATACAATCTTTCCAAAGGAGTGATATCTGATTTTTGGATATGTTATAAAACTCCAAAAATGGTATCTAAAAAGCCTATTTATTTGCTTGGTGTTTTGGAAAGTTTGGGAGAAAATTCAAGAAAATAGGATCTGCTGATATATAAGAAGAGAATAGCCTAGTAAAGGGCAAAACCGGTCTTTTTGTATCTACTGAAGATTTTTGGGTTTGGAAACCTTAGAAACATGTTGGTTGAATTTTTTTAAGGTGTGTAGAGGTGGAGGAAACACTTGGTGAAGGTAAATCCAAGTTTGGAGTCTTTGGTGGCATTTGTGCATTTGGAAACACCATTGAAACATAGGGGTTTGGGTCCATATTGTGCTTGAATTTGCAAGTTTGTGGTTAGATCCTCCATCCTCTACATCAAGTGGTACCAGAGAATCAGAAAGGTCTTTTGGGATTTGATAAGTTGCATATTTCATCATCATAGGAGTCTTTGTCATCCTTAGTGTACTAATCCCTTTGTTGAAGCCTTGGAGTGTCTAATTCCTCCTTGAGTGTCCCAAAGTTGAAAGGTACATTAGAGGTGTCTAGAGATTTCTTGGTGAGGAAAGTATATTAGGTAGAATATTCTTGAGTAGGCAAACTAGTTTGAAAACATGCCTCCTAAAAGACAGATGGCAAGGGAGTTAGAAGAATTGAGACAAGAGTTGGAAAGGAAAAGAAGAGAGAAAAGGGAACTTGAAGCATCTAAGGAAAGGGAAGAAAGATAGTTGAGAAGGGAAAGATTGTAGTTTATTGTAAGGATAGAAACCTTGGAGAAGGAAAGGAAAGAACAACCTAGAAGGGAAGTGGTTCATGAAGAAGAGCATGAAGAAGACAATGATGGAGAAAAAGAATGCCATGTAAGACAGTAGCAAGGACATCATGGAGCAGCAGATGATCCTAAGGAAAGAAGATTCCTAAGAATACTAAAGGTAGGACAAGGTACTGGTCTAAAGATAGGGATGGATTTTCTTATTTACCAAGGCAATATGGAAAGTGAAGAGGTGCTTGGATGTATAGAGGCACTTGAAAATTTCTTTGATTTAGAAGACATAGAAGAGGAGAAGAAAGTGAAAGTGACAAAGGTGAGGTTAAGGGGAATAGCCCTTACATGGTGGACAAGTTTGCAAAATGAGAGGATGGCTAGAGGTCTCAATAAGGTTACAAATTGGGATAGAATGAAGACAATGATAAGAAGTCAATTTCTACCATCAGATTTTGCCATTCAAATGAAGATGAAGAGGAATAACTTGAAACAAAAAGACATGGATGTTATGACATACACTGAGCAGTTTCATACCTTGAGCATTAGAGGAGGGGTAGAAGATGAAGAAGAAAAAGTGGCAAGGTACATGAGTGGTTTGAAGTACAACATTCAAGATGAAATTGTGATGCAGGAGCATCCAGAGGTATAAGGGCAATCCTATGTCACCCAAAAAAAGGGACTTAGACTTAGTTTCTATTTCATGTCTTTACATTTTTGGATACCCATTTAGCTCAAATAAAGGTTCCAACTCTCATAGTTCAACTATCAGTGTGTTTAAAAATCCCAAAAAAATAGGAGCATGTATTTGGGCCATCATTTTGGTAAACTAGAAGGTGTGAATTGGCCAGATGAATGTAATCATGATTTAGAGCATTCCAAAAAAAGAATCAGGTCAATAGGCCCCACGGTTTGAAAGTTATTGCAGTTTTTCGGGTTTTGGAGACCTCCTAAGAATGCTTCAAAGTCCAGTTTGGGGCATTAAATGACCTCAAAAAGGGTTGAAAAATGGGGGATGAGTGAAGCTTATCCATAGGGCTATAGAGCACTTCGAGAGCTTTCCAAAAATATAAACAGTTCATCAATCGGAGCTACGGTTCAAAAGTTATGCCTCCCAAAAATTTGGTTACTGTTTCTGGATTCTTCTAGATTTGCACCGACTTCTAACGCAGCTTCCGAAACTTTCTATTTCGTCGGTGGATGCCTACTAGCACTTTCTAGAATGTACTCCTAGTCCTTAACCCTCCAAGGTCTATTTAAGGAGATTTCTGGCATTGTGAAAGGCAGTTCAGAGTGGAGTTTGAGAGGAGGTGCTAAAAGGAGAAATATTCTCCAGATTTATGCTATTGTAAGCCCTTAGGGCATGTTCTGAAGATTATTTTCTCTGTACTATTTGTACTAGCTTATTTTCTCAGTTAATATAATTTCCCTTTTCTATTGTGTCCATTCTATTCTTGGGTTGTGTCCCCATCAAATTGGTCTAATCATCCCTAGGTACCTTGGGGAGTGTTTTCAATTGGCAATCCAGGCAGAGGAGAAGTTGAAAAGAAGAAATGATAGGCAAAACAATAGAGGAGGAAATTCCATGAGAGGAAGAGGTGGAAGAAGTCAATCTAATAATTCAAGCAATCAAGATAAAGATAAGGATAAAGGATCTACATCTGAGACAAGAGGAGGTTTTAGAGGAGGAAGATTTGGAGGTGGAAGAGCATTAAGTGTTTTCATAGGCAAATGCTTCACATGTGGAGGAGTGGGGCATCAATCATACAAGTGCCTTGAGAAAGGAGAGGATTTCAAGAAGGTGGAGAAGAGAGTCACCTTGACCCAGGGAGAAGAGGAAGAAAAGAAGTATGGCAATGTAGATCCTGAACTTGAAGGAGAATCCCTGATGGTGAGAAGAGGACAACCAATGCAGTAGCAACAAGGGAGAAAACCATTCATTTTTAGGACAAATTACCTTAGCAATGGTAAGATTTACAAAATGATAATTGACTCTAGTTCTTTTGATAATATAGTATCTTATGAGATTGTTACTAAACTTGGATTGAAAAGATTTCCTATTGATAGACCCTATAGGGCATCTTGGGTCAATGATATACAAAACATTGTTGTAAGAGAGCAGGCAGTAGTGGATTTCTTCATAGGAGAGTACAAAGATCAAGTAATTTGTGATGTCATTCCAATGACATGCTTTCATGTAATCCTTGGAAGGCCTTGGCAAGCCTCAAGGAACACTATTCATTTTGGTTCATCAAATGTTTATATAGTGCATAAAGATGGACTAAAGTTTAAATTAACTCCTTTACCTATTCATGAGAAGGAGAGGATAATTTTTTTTGGCAAGAAGGAGTTTGTAGATTTGCAAGAGCAGAGGAACAGAGACCATAATGTGGTAGATCTTCCACATAAGCCTTCTCTTATGGTTGTGAAGAAGGAGGTTATACAAGGCAAAGTTTAGATTTCTGACCGTCAGTAGATAGTGATAGCAAAGGAAGTAATAACAGCAAAAGCAGTAAAGGTTGGTACCATATGGTGTCCAATAGTGTTGAAAGTGAATAAAGAAGTGAACAAATACATGAAGGATCAGAGACCGGTTCAGCATGACCTCAAATAGCAACATAGGAAATCTTTATCAAAGATGAAATATGACTATCCACAAGTAGCAGACAACAAGGTTACCATGGAGGGTAACAAACCTTTGAATGTTTTTGTTTCTGATGATTGTTATGCAGGACATTCTTATGTGCAGGATGAAAATTTGCAGATGAAGAGATGTAGGAGACCATCTAGAAGGATGGGAGGAAAGAAGACCAAACCACTTAACTCTTGGGACAAGAGTTGCTTTGAAGGTGGGGGGTGTTTGGTGTAGGGGCACCTAGCCAATTCCTGAGGAACACCTTGGATCCAAAAGAAGATACAAGGTTGAAGACATCTTTGCATGTTAATTGGAACATTTTTAAGCCAATAATGGCATTTTTGTAATGATGAACTCAATAAAGTATGTAAAAGTCCTAAAGGTCCTAATAAAGGTCTAAGGACCAAAATGGAAATGTAATTGATCAAGGGATAGGTTAGGTAGAGGTTTTTTATGTTGTAATGATGATATTATGCCAAAATGAGTGGATTTGGGTAGGCTTTGGTAGGTTAAATGCATTAGAAATAAGGTTGATAATTCAAATTTTAAATGTCAACGACTAATTATAGTTTTGGAGGGAAAATGGATTTAGAGTTGTTTTTCTATCTCAACCACTTGGATTAGTTGGGGGTCAGTTGGCATTGGTTGTTAAAGGTCTTATAAAGGCTCTAGAATCATTTTGTGACAGCAAGCAAGGCATTGTACAGACTGTTATAGAAAAGCAATAACATCTTGTTATTTTCTGTCAAAATTTGATGTTTTCTGTGTTTATGTGGCATTGAATAGATTGGAGGATTGATAAGGAAATTTTTTGAAGGTTCCTTGACAGTTCTATGCATGATCAATACATTTTGAAGTTCTAAGAAGGATAGTACTTTCTGTTTTGCATTGACTATCACAGAAATATAGCATTTTCTAACTATTTTGTGAATTTTCTAGGATGTTTGGATCCATCCTATGAATGTTCTGACCTGATTCTCATATGATGGATGCCTAAGGACTTTTATAATATGTCACTAACCCTTTCATGATAGGAATCAAGAGAATTTGCAAGTGTACACCGTGAGAGTTGGTTGAAAAGTGCATTGAAGTGATGCCATAGGTGTAGCAGCAGAAGATCTACCTTAAGGAGATAGATTTTTTATGGAAAATAGAGTAAGGGGAAGGTAAATTCATGGTGCATGCTGAAGGAGAAGTTTTGGAATCGAGTTTTGGGGTTTGAACAAGCAGGCCCTAGTTTTTGAGTCATTTTAAGGAGGGTTTTGGAGTTTGGGCATCTAGGAGTGTCACTAAGACTTAGAACCTTGAAAATACTTAGTTCTGGAACCTAAATAAAGACTGTGTAAAAGGGTTAAGTCAGATTTCAAATTTGAAGGGTACTTGCTTTGTAAAAGTGGCCTAATTAGGCCTAATTCTGATACAAACTACCCTATTTTGTACAATCTTTCCAAAGGAGTGATATCTAATTTTTGGATATGTTATCAAACTCCAAAAAGGGTAATCTTAAAAGCCTATTTATTTTCTTGGTTTTTTGGAAAGTTTGGGAGAAAATTCAAGAAAATAGGGTCTGCTGATATATAAGAAGAGAATAGCCTAGTAAAGGGAAAAACTAGTCTTTTTGTATCTACTGAAGATTTTTGGGTTTGGAAACCTTAAAAACATGTTGGTTGAAGTTTTTTAAGGTGTGTAGAGGTGGAGGAAACACTTGGTGAAGGTAAATCCAAGTTTGGAGTCTTTGGTGGCATTTGTGCATTTGGAAACACCATTGACATAGGGGTTTGGGTCCATATTGTGCTTGAATTTGCAAGTTTTTGGTTAGATCCTCCATCCTCTACATCAGTAAGAGGAATCCACGAACTCTACCAAACCTTGCCTAACATTATGTACCAAGGAACTTGTCTATTAGCCAAAATAAAGTCAAGGGGTGAATGTGGCTCCTTAGTTCTAAGATCCTCTATCATGCTAGCCTCCATTGTATAGCCTTCATAGCCTCAAGTACTTTTGTTTCAGCTATATTTTCATACCCATCAAATGTAGCATTTTTGAGAGGGTATATTGCATGGCTTCATGTGTCAGATGGGGCAATGATTAACCAATCAAAATAACAAGTCTTAGGATCCTTAATCTCAAGCCTTAAGTACATGGGAATTTCATCCTCTAATTTTCTATAAGATTTATCTATACTTCTCTACTAATTTCATTTTGGATGCATGACATTAGGGCTCTTAGTTGAATATCCCCAACATAAAATAAGGGATTTCATTTTCTATTGTTAGGTACTGCTAGATTATGAAGGAAAAATTCACACAATTTTTTTTGTATTGTTGGAGAACAATGAAAATCTTGTGAAAAATCAAAGGGTTAAACCAAGGATTAAGATTTATTCCTTATAACATTAGTCATCTGATAATTTAGGAATTATTCTCTCAAGAATAATGCATAGATAGGAGATGGAGAACATGAGCTCATAAGTTCAGGTATCATTAAGATTACCTTAGTAAGATTGGTTTGTAGTTTCTCTACTTCTTCCTCTTTCTCTAAGAGATCCTAGCAATTACTATCAATAACTTGGTTTAACCATTTCTATTGTTGTTTCCATTGTTCTCATTTTAAAGTCAATTGTTTAGACAATTGAAAAATAACAGAGAGTAATGACACAAAGGGGGAGGCACCTGACCTAGTATTGATATTAAGCTTTCCTTTTGTTGTTCTTGGAACAAAAATCTCATGTTTAACTAAAATTCAACCCCTTCAAGATGTGTTTCTTATGCCCTTACTTCCTTAGGTTTGTCAAACTGATGGGCAATTAAGGCCAATGCATCTAGACCTTGTTTCAATATGTATTCTACTACTTCATTCACAAAACTCATGTTAACCCTGAAATATGTTTCATGAAATTTTCCACCTGATGCTACAAGAGGTGACTCAAGAATGTCTTCTTCCATAAGGAAGTCTTCCTCTGACACATTTTCATTTTCAAACATAAATTTTTGCTCATCAGAACTAGAATCATCTTCAATTATCACATGTTCTTCATATAATTTAGTTTCAGGGGGTTGCTCTATTTCAACCTTAGGCAAAAATTTTGGCACATTTTGTTGAATATTAGGTCCATTTATTTCTATTTAAGATGAACTATGGACCTAGGTTGTGACTCATCTGTAGGAAAATTATATTTTTGTTAGCTTCTCCTTACTAGCATCTATTTTTCTTTCTCATGATTTTTCTATTTTCTGGAGATGGAGGAGGCTATAGGAGCATCTTCTTGTATCTTTTGACAAGACCCAAAGGGATTTTCACTTACTTTTTGTTCCTTCCTCAAAGAGGTCCTAGTTTGCACAAAGAAGGTGTAGTCTTTGGTTTATAAAATTTAACTTTCTTCTTGCCTTTAGCATGGTATAACCCAGAAGTAGAGGCTCCAAGGGAACTCTCAGGTTTTTTAAGCCTAGAGCTTCTATATTTTCCATAAGATGTTGATTCCATCTCCTCAATTACCTTTTTAACCCCATGTTCAGTGAAAACTAGTTTTCCCACTCTCTGCCCTATAGGACTTAGGGTCTAGTTTTTAAATTTTCCTAAAAGAAAGTCTTCCCAAGACATGCCCATTTGTTCCCTTGGTGCCTTTTCCACCATTAGCTTAATCAAACAATGATGAGAGAAAATATTAAGCTTACCTCCTTGCACTAGTGGAGCCCTCTTCTTCAAAATATGGTATAAAAAATTGGGAACATTTATCGAGCGATTATCATGGCATAAATAGCTTAGAAACTTCAAATGAACTAAATGTAGAAATGTTTACCATCCTTCTTAGGTAAAGTATCTTATGATATATATAGCACAATTTCTATAGGGTTCTAGTAATGAAAATCTATTTGTACCTTGTTTCTTGTTGACATCCATAGGTGGGTTTGAATGCAATATAAATTGATCCTTAACCCTTTTACCATAGCTTCATTATCCCTTAATGTGCTTAAAAACTAAGTGGCCACTTCATCATCCTAGCTGGTGAGTTTCTAGATGTAATCAAGCCCTCATTTAGCTTGAAACAATGATCTACATGCTTGATCCTCTAATAAAACATTATGAATAATAGGTTCATGAAGAACCAAACCTCCTCCCATTTTCTCAAAGTATCCAACACTTAGACACAAAAATTCACAACAAAAAATCAAATTTAAGATCACAACAAGGGTTTGCAACAAGGAAAAAGTTAAAACATGGAGATGGAAAGCAACAATCGTAGAAGAAAATCAAACAGATAGAGAAATTAAGTTTTTGGTTTGAACAATAATTACATATCTTTAACATATCTCAATTTCATTTTTCATAATTATTTCCTCACACTTTGCATACTAGCCACCTTAGCAAAATATGTGCAAAATAAATAACTTGTTAAGAACTGTCACATCATAGGAAAAACAAGATATGTGGCATGATCTATGGAATTTTCAAAAAATAAATAGCATAAAAATAATAATCAAATAAATATATATATACATGTTCCCCCCAACTTAATTGAGTAATTGGTACCACAATTGCACATGTGACAAGAGCATTGCCAATAATGTAAACAAATAATGAAAAATTGATCATGGATAGTATGTATGAACCTGGCAAAATGGTGATGGCAGTAAAATGTTGTCATCTAGTGGTGAAGAATGATGAGGTGGAAATTATGAGGTGAATATGATGAGATGAGATGATGAGGTGGAAATTGAATTTATTATGAAGAGTGTACTTTTAGAAAGAATGTATTTATTATGAAATGATGTGAATGCTTAAAGAGAAGAACTGGTGTGAGAAAAAAGATCAAGCCCAGATGCTATAGGAGACTTTTCAACATCATGGGAGAAAAATTGTTGTGGGAACTCTTCTTTTCTTTGAGGCTTGTGATAAATCTTAAGCCTTTTTCCATTGAAAAGTAATTTGAAATACACATGGTCAACGGTGGATAATTGGATTGCACCATTTGGAAAGATAGAAATGATTTCATAAGGTCCTAACCATTTTGTTTGAAATTTTCAAGGTGTATTTTTATACTTCTAATCATAAATAAGGGCTCAATCATCAATTGCAAATCGCTTCTCCTTGATGAACTTTCCATGCCACTATCTCCTTTGTTGTTGAACTATTTCTATATTATGCAAAGTAGATTTCCTCCATTCATATATTTCACTGATTGTTAAAATGTGCTCATGTTGGGCAAGAGTAAGATCAAAATTTATTTCCAATGTTTTCTATAAGTTCTTGTGCTCAAATTCCATAGGCATCATTATTGGTTTACCATAAACAAGTTGAAAAGTGGTGAATCTAGTTATGATTTTCCATGTAGTTCTATAAGCCCACAATGCCTTAGGTAGTTTTGTATCTCAATCCTTCTTAAGAATTGACACTATTTTAGTAAAGATTTCTTTAGGCTCTCTATTAGTGACTTCCACCTAGCCATTGGCTTGGGGATGACAAGGGGAATATTTTCCATACCAAATTTAATATTCCTCCATCAAAGTGATGATAAGATGTGAAGTGAATTGAGGACCTTGGTCAAATACTAATTCTCTTAGAACACCAAATTGAGTGAATATAATTCATATAAAAACTTGACAACATTATTATCCCTAGGGTGCTTTATTGGCTTGGCTTGGGCCCACTTGGTAACATAATCAGTACAAACTAGAATGTAATATTTACCTTGTGAAGTAGGTTCAATAGGGCCAACAAAGTCAATCCCCCATTTTTTAAAGGGTTTTTAAAAAATCTATGGTTGTAGAGGCATCTTATTTGATTTTGTAGGTCTTCTCATGTGTTGGCATTTATCACATTTCCTTGTGTACTGAGTTGTATCATTGTGAAGTGTTGGCCAGTAGTAGCCTGTACTTAATATTTTGAAAGTTGTTTTGGTTGCAAAGTGACCTCTACAAGGTTCATCATGAAATGCCCAAATAATTTCATATGTTTCATCCTCCCTAACACATCTATGTATTACTTGATCAGACCCGGTGTAGAACATAAGTCCACTAATCCAAGAAAAAATAAAACTTTTCTCTATTACCAATTTCTTCTACTTAGGAGAAAAATGATCTAGTTTTCTCCTTGTGGTTAGATAATTTGCAATATCAGCATACCATGGATTTTGTGCTAATAGTAATAAAAGATGTTCATCTAGAAAACTATCATCAATGATTGTAGGATCCTCAGGCACATGTAAACAAGATAGGAAGTTAGCTACTATATTGGCTTTGCCTAGTTTGTCCACAATAGTGATATCAAATTCTTACACAAGCAGTAACCATCTAGCTAGCTTGATTGATATGGTAGGTGTATTCATTAAGTATTTCATAGTTGAATTCTTTGTATGGACAAATATCTCATAACTACTAGTATAATATCTCAACTTATTTAGAGGCACTTGACCCCATTGGAGCACAATCTCATATTCAATGCATAAATGACTGCAAGCATCTCTTGATATGGTAGGTGTGTTCATTAAGTATTTCCTAGGAATCCTTTATCCACTCCAACAAGTTTTTCCACCTCCAAGGATAGCTCAACCTACATTTTCATTTCCTATCTCTAATTTGCATGATAATGATAATTTGAAAAATATATCTATCTCTACACTTCCCAAGTTTTATGGCCTTATCATAGAAGACCCTAAAACCTTCCTTTTTGAATTCAATATACTTTGTAGGAGCTATAATTATACAACTAATGCCCACAAGATGAAATTTTTTCCATCTACTCTAAAGGAGGCTTCTCTAAGATGGTTCATAGGATTAGGTGCCAATGTTATAAGAGATTAGGATGCAATGAAAAATATTTTCTTGCTAAATACAAGGAGTATTGTAGGGGTTGGGATATGACGGGAGAGGACATCTTCTAGATGTCGCAAATAGAAGATGAGACCTTGGAGGACTATGTCTCAAGGTTTATGTTTAAATTAAAATATAGTACCCAACACCAATTGAATAAGGAATCTCAAAAATAGGATATTCTTGTAGTCATTTATGCAAGCATCTCCAGCAAGGCTCCCACATTCAAATCATCTTAGGTGGAATCTGAGATTGTACTCCAGTAAGGTCAAGTGCCTCTGCAACTATTGGATTTAATTTAAATGCGAGATCCTTGCAATCAACTCCATGAACCAACACCTCAAAAACTTTCTTAATCTTTCTACCAAAAGATGCCATCACTAGGTAGGGTTTCAAACATGGGAGAAATCTTCAACAACAAATGCTTAAATCACCTAGGGGCTCTGAATTCTCTCTTTTCTCTATGCTCTAAAAATTTGTGGTGAAACAATATATTCAATTTCCTCTTTTTAATGAATTTTAGTCTTTATGATCACTATTAATGCTTCGTATGTATATTTTCTCAGTGACAGGTTTTCCTCCACTTGATTTGGTCTTTAATGCTTAGAAGACACCTTCAACTTAGTAAGGTTTGCTAATTTAGTAGGAACTACCAACTTAGAGAACTTTGAACTTGGAAAGGTTTCTGCCACTCGATCTAAACTTGGTACTTGGTAGAGTCACCAACTCGGCATCTACATCCAAAAATTAGTAAAGATATACAATCCAAATTTACTTGGTAAGGTCTTGCAACTTGATCTTTCTCGGTAAGGTCTTTAATTTCATCATAGTTCAGTGACCCTTATGCATCTTAAATATTGATATAGATTGTTTGGTTACTAATTGGAACTAATTTTAGATGTCTACTTCTAAATCTCAGCTCTAATAATCTCCATGGATGACTAAGTTGAAATGGTTGAATCACCCAACTCATTGACTTGGGTGCCAACAATTTTAGGACTTTGGCTTGTATTTTCTAGATTTTTTTGCACTCATTGCTACCTCATTTGATTTCTTATTTTGTTAGCCTTTTCCTTCTTTTCATCTTCAACTCTTCCTTTGTTTATACAATTCTTGGTAAAATGTCCAAGTTTTGTACATAGAAAACATCTCTTTGTAGTGTCTTTCTTCCTCATGTGATGTCTTATACAATTTTCTCCAATGTGCCCATACTCACCAAACTAGTGACATCTACACCATGTTTTGTAATCTCAACCAAATATTTCTTTCACAATTTTCTCTGTTGGGTTCTAGTTCTTGGTCTTGCATTGTGAAGATTTATGTCCTTGTTTATTGTAATTAAAGCACTTTCCTTCAAACTTAGATTTCTCTTTGCATTCACTTTCTCTGTGACCATTCTTATTGCAATTGTGGCACTTTCTATTGAATTTTTTTTCCATTACTCCAACATTTGTTTGATGTGTGACCTATCTAATCACAATGATGACAAGTAGGTCTTTTGTTCTTTTGAGCTCCTTGTTATAAAGATTCACCTTCTTCGATGTATCCTAATCCAACTTTGCCTCTGTATCTATACTAATTTTACTCATTCAATGGAATCATGATTTCTTGAGATTTCATCATTTCATTGGCTTGCTTCTCCATGTTGAGATCATTCTACATTTTTTTCATTCTTTGATCTTAGGTTCATAAGTTCTCCATTTACACCACTAAGTTGATCAATAAAATTAGTTTGTTGAAGGGATATTTGATGGATTTCATTATCTTTTTCTTCTATCCTTTGAGTAAGAAATATCTTTTCTTCTTTTTCTTTGTCCATTTGTTCCATTTTTTCACACATCCTCCTAATTAAATTTCTTGCTCTCTTTTCATTTTCTGACTTCTTCTTGAAGAGTAAGATTCTTCTCAAGTAGATCTTTGATTGCTGCATCAACTTCATCTAAATTTTTCTCTTGGCACAAGTCTTCAATTATTTCTTCAATATAGAGATTGTCATTCAATTGCACTACTATTTCTATTCTTCTTTGGATAAATTAAGAGAGATTCTCCTTTTCTTTCTTGAGTTGATCCATAGCCAATTGAAAATTCATCTTTTCACTCTCATACTACCTTTTCTAGCCTATATACCTCTATTTCCTCTAGTCCTTTCTCAAGTTGTTAAACTTCTTATGTGAGAACCAATAGCTATGATACCAATTGTTGGAAATAAAAGGTAGGCTAGGTTATTGAGAGGGGAGGGGTGAATTGGGAACCAAGAAAACTTTAAACTTAATTCACCAATTAAACCATCACCATATAACTTGCTCTAGTTGCATGCAATAAAGAATGAAAGCAATAAAACATTCATAACACTTTGACACAAGACATGATGACCTAGAAACCTTTCAAATAGAAAGTAAAACTAGGATGGGGATGATACCCACAAGCATTAGTACTATAGTATAAATTTAGCCTACTAAGGCTTACAATTAATCACTTCTAGTGATCTGCCCTATTAGGAGTAGTAAGGACTATTAGTCCAACTTGTGAAAGGATTTTATAAATATACAATGAAGTATGCACTTGGTTGGGATATTTATTAGAAGAATGTTAAGTCCACCTAATTAAAGGATTTTAGTAATTGATGCAAGAGCATCCAGAGGTATAAGGGCAATCCTGTGTCACCCAAAAAGATGTACTTAGACTTAGTTTCTATTTCATGTGTTTTCATTTTTGGATACCCATTTGGGTCAAATAAAGGTTCCAACTCTCACAGTTTCGCTATCAGTGTTCTAGGATAGAGTATTTGAACACCTTGGGATACATGTAAATGTCAAAAAAAATAGGAGTATGTAATTGAGCCATCATTTTGGTAAACTAGGAGGTGTAAATTGGCCAGACGAATGTAATTTTAATTTAGAGCATTCCAAAAAAAGAATCAGGTCAAAAGGCCCCACGGTTTGAAAGTTACCGCAATTTTTTGAGTTTTGGAGACCTCAAAAAGGGTCAAAAAATGGGGGACAAGAAAAGCTGGTCCATAGGGCTATAGAGCACTTTGAGAGCTTTTCAAAAATGTAAATGGTTTGTCAATCAAAGCTACAGTTCAAAAGCTATGCCTCCCAGAAGTTTGGTTACCATTTTTGGATTCTTCTAGATTTGCGTCGACTTCTAACAAAGCTTCTGGAGCCTTCTATTTGGTTGGTGGATGCCTACTAGCACTTTCTAGAATGTATTCCTAGTCCTTAACCCTCCGGGGTCTATTTAAGGACATTTTTGGCATTGTAAAAGGCATTTTGGAGTGGAGTTTGAGAGGAGGTACTGAAAGGAGAAATTATCTTCAGATTTATGTTATTGTAAGCCCTTAGGGCATGTTTTGAAGTCTATTTTCTCTGTACTGAATGTATTAGCTTATTTACAAGGTTAATAAAATTTCCCTTTCTTGTTGTGTCCATTCTGTGTGTGGGTTTTGTCCCCATCAGTGTTGCACCTATTAGGATGAATCAATGGCTGATCTCTGATTTGCAACTTTGATTTACTGGTTGAGATTCCTTGAATTTCAATGATCACCAGTCTATGATAGATAAGTTTCTACTATACCATATACTACTTGTAGCCTTCTTCAATTCACTCTCATCTTCTTCTTAATACTTCCCATACTCATATTTTTTTCTATTGGATATGATACAATACATTACATATATATCACTCCAATTGACTAGCTTCTAGAATCAACTACAATACCAAATTCATCATAATTCACAAAGTCAACCCAGCTGCACAACTCAGGTTCTAAAGACAACTCGGTGAATTTTTGATACTCGAAAAACATTGCTAACACTCAACAAACTCTGGCACTTGGTTGATGTTGAATCTAAGTTGATACTATTCACTTCAAGTGGAGAGAACTTGGTCAACACAATGTGACTTTGTGAACACTAAGAAACTTGGTAGATACTAAATCACTTGGTTGACACTGGATGGCTCAATCAACACTTGACTCACTTCGTTAATAGTGTGAGCTCAATTAACACCAAGATCTTCATCACTTCTACTAGAATTAAAATCTTGGTAGACTCTTCTATGCTCAATTTATAGTATACATTTCCTCTAAAGCTTGATAAATACTGTAGAACTCGACAAACACTATAATCTATTTGTCTATCTTGGAAGCAATTGAAACACTTGATTAACACTTTTAGATGAATGGTAAGATTGGTAGCAACTATAGGGCTCAATAGCAATGAAAACAACTGGCTAAGTGTTAAGTCATTAATAGACAAATGATTTGACCATAAGGTCAACAGTTCATATATTGAGAAAGGAGAATCATCCAGGAATGGAGAAATGAGAAATGCAAAGTCAAAGAAAAAACCAACATGTTATCACTACTAAAAACTTGGTCATACTACAAATATCTGCCAAAGTAAACTTGGTATGCAAAATTATATACCTAAATTTATTGGTTATTATTTTTATTGTAAGAAACAAGGACATCAAATACATGAGTGTAGGTCAAGACTAAGGAATACACCTACTACACCAAGATTTGAAGGATACTGCTACAACTATCAAAAATATGGACATAGAAAATTTTAATGCAGATCAAAAACAAAACCTTATTGGCCAAATCGAAGGAAGAAGAATTATATAACTAACAACACATGTTCCAAGTGTCACAAGTTTGGACATCAAAGAAAGAATTGTAGGACTCAAGTACATTTAAAAAATCAAACAAAGGATAAAGGAAAAGGAAAAGTGGACATTGAGAAAGTGAGAAATGAAATGAACCAAAAATGGAAAAAGAAAATAGAATATGGAAAAAATGGAGCCAATGGAGCTAAGGTTTCCCAATCCAATGGAGAAGGTGATTGTGTCATCTCTAACTAAGAAAGAGAGGTATGTATGGAACTATATACTTAATTGATATATCATACATCAGTTCCTTACATAAAATGTGCCAAAAGTTCATATTTGCATATACAAGATGTATAATAACATATATGTGAAAGATTTCCATCTATCAACAAAATTGTCTATGTTGACCAAGAATTGCAACATAGACCGAGCACTCCAATAGAGACTGAATGCTATGATAGAGACCAAAGGTTATGGAAAAGATCGAGTTGTTATGCTAGTATCAACCAAGACAATTGGCTTCTTCTCAATGAAGTACACAATAGTAATGGAGACTCTAATTAATCAAAAAAAAGGTATATAACAAATTTTGAAGACATTATTTCATACCTTGCATCTATATTTTTTATGATATTGGAGAAATTTAGAAATTTAAGCAACCAACGAAGATTTCAAGGTGATTTGATCAAGAATTATGAACAAGTAAAAGAATGTGAATGAAGTGTGAGAAGAAAGAAAATCAAACCTTATTTACAATCATGGCAGCTTCATCAAATTTTATAATTAGCTAAGAGGTTAGTAAGATTCAACTAGTGAAGAGTGACACCTATCCTCTACCTAAATTTTGTGCTATTCTAGATATTATTTTAAAAGGAGACTCAATGTGTGTGTTATCCTTGATACCACCTAAAGTCATTTTGTTTCATGATGTTATAAACTTTTCTATGCACACAATTGGAGAAGTTAGAGATTATGAAATAAGGAAATCTTATGAGAAGTTGTGTAATGAAGGAATTTTTAAGGATGAGTTTTAGATTGTTGAGAGGAAAGGGTTAACTCATGCCCTAGGATTTTTGAGGAATTTTAGAATTGAATGGATTAAAGTTATTTTGAGCAGAGTTCATTATGTGAAGTACTAGTTACAAATTGGACTAGTGGATATCACAAAGAAGATGATAAATAGGGTTATAGGTTATCCAACCCTAGATAAAAAGAGGACCATGCAATGTTTGGGCCCAAAATAAATTGAGGAAAATACAAGAACTAAGTAGAATGGACGTGGTTTATCCATTACAAACATCTTTGGTCCACTCATAGAATTTTCAATGGGACACATTTCTCACAAATTCTATCAATCAAGCAGATTTAGTAGTGTGTTGTGTATTGTTGTGGACCAAGCATGAAAGATTGTGATGAAAGATCATAAGTAAGATCTTGCCGAGCTACAAAAGCTACAACTAGTAGAAAATATGACATCAATAAGAAAGGTGAAGAATTTAATGTGTAACTTCAGTTCCCTAATTGTTTGTACATTCTTTTATATCTAGAGGTATTTTCTTGGTATAGGCAATGTTGTATGGGAATAAAAAAAATCAGTGACAAGGTAAATAAATGATTTTAATACTCAATTGGGAGACAACTTTTAAAATGCAAAGAATAATTATTTTGATGAATTAAAGCATAGGATGAAAAGGAGAATGATGATTCCAGAAGAATTGGTTAAAAAATATTACAGTCACATATATTTTCTTGTGGACATAGAAAACACATTTGTACAAGAAATTAAGCCAAGGGAGGCTTGGTTATAAAGCTTTAAATATGAGATAGATAGTGATATTGTAACTGAAAACATTCATGCACTACTAAAAGAAGAAATAGATGTTGAGGCTAAACCTTTTGGAAGATATGAAGAAGCCAAAGAAAGGATAATTTTGAACATCAAGATAACTTCCAAGGAGAAGAAAAGGAAGAAAATGATTGAAGACCTAGAAGCTAAATTGGGGACCCTAGGCAAAGGAAAAGGGCCATTACAAATAAGACAAGGTCTTGGTGAAGATATAGAACAAGATAGTGGTGATGATGAAGATGAAGAAGAAGAAGGTAACAAGGGAAAATATAGATTTATTTTCATGCCACTAAAAAAGAAGGCTAAAGTAACAAAGAAGAAACTGGCAATGGCACCTCCACCACCAAATAAGCCAAGGACCAGGGAAGTTGCTAGTGTTGAGGAGTCTGCAAAGTAGAGAGTAGTAGAGTCTATCAAGCCTAGTGCCCCTAAAACCAAAAGAAGGAGATTGGTTAGAGGACCACCTACTAGGTAGGCTAAGACAATTTATGAGGTATACTTAGCTCTAAAAAGATAAATAGGATTATCTAGCTTTATATTTGTAAGGTATGATACATTAGATGATTTTGATAGAAATAAGCTAGAGGAGGCTATGGTGGAAAAGATTACAAATAATAAAGTAGCCCCTAGTGAAATAGAGGATAGGAGACCTCAAGATATTTTTGAAAGACTAAAGAGAAGGTGGTAGCAGGTAGAGGAAGTAGTAAAATAGATAAGAGTTGATACATTAGTTAGATTCATGCATGATCTATCACAAGATCAAATGAACGCATTTTTGGAGCAATATAGGAGTAGATTTGTTCCTAAGTAAAAAATGTTTTTAATATTGAAAAATAAAGAGGAAACTATACAAAAGAAAGATGAGCTACTTTGGAAAAGCATTTTTGGACTAACTACAAAGAAAGTAGATGTTGTAAACATTGATGATTAAAATTGTAGTGGAGAAATCCTAGGTGTGTCGAGTCCTTAAGGTAACATGTCTCCTATACATGCTGACACCCCTAACACTCTAGAATCCAAGTAGTCAAGGCTCACAAATGAAGAGGAAGATGGTGAAGAAAAAGAAACAAATGAAAATGATAAAAAAAAAATTAGCACCTCATATTAAGGAAGATAAAGTATCAAATGAAGCTAAATCAAGTGCAACTATTATTGTCTCAAGCATAGATACACTAGCAAGTCTGAGTGGTGATACCCCCTAACCAACTCCAAAGGTAATTTTGAGAAATATAACTCCATAATTGAGCAAGAAGAGAAAAGAAATAAAAGATATTTAACTAGATATTGAAGTTAGTCTTGATGAAATCATTGAGATGTCACAACTTGATCTGGAAGATCTCACCTTGGAGAAAAATAATAATTCTACAAGAAATTTTGGCAAAGAAGGAGAGACAAGAAGAGTTGAGGAGAGAAAAATAGTAGAAATAGGTATTACATTATTTAAAGTAGATTTTTGTTGATACTTTTGATAGTCAAATTTTAGATGAAGGGACACAAATCATTGAACAACTTGTAAATATAATTGATCAAGTAAATGCTAAGAATTTAGAATCCAATGAGAAGCTCAAGGATTTTTCAGCAAGAATATTTGAAACCAAGGTTGTGGACAAAGTTTTCATAACTATTGTTTAGCATAAAGTGTTATTATAGGAGAAAGCACAAAATTATGATGGAACTTATATAGAGAGTATGAAAATTATACACAATTTTGTCAAACATGCCAAGGTTTATTGACAATATTTGAACACAAATAAATAAGACTTAGAATGAGATGACGGCATCCAATAGTATTATTTTAGAGTCAAGAGGATCTAATATTGATCACTATAACACTCTACTGAATGCTCAAGGAAAATTGGTTGGGCTTCATAAAGTTGACAGCAACATGAGATCCAAATTGATCTCAATTCGAGCAATAATGATACCTCATTTGAAAGTCATGTAGAGAGAACTAAAAATAGCCTAGGGTGTTATCATAGAAGATCATAACTTATAAGTGGCTACCCAAATCTTATTCACTGATCACCCAAATATTCTTATGAGGATGTTACCCAAATCTTATCCTACCATAGTTCACAAGGAATTAATTGAAGCATATGGATTACTTCAACCATTTCAACCCCAATAGCAATGAAATATAGTGTTCAAAAACAAGGAGGAAATGTATACAAGGGAGAAATGTATATTGAAGGGGGAGGGAGTGTATTGAAGAAGAAAAGGAGAAGTGTATACAAGAAAAGTATATAAAGGCTGAAATGGATTTTTTATTCATTATTCATAATTCATAAGACTTAGGGGGAGAGCTCAATTTTTATTAGATTGTATTAAATATAAAAATGTTTTTTTTCCACTAATGTCAAAGGGGAAAATTGCTAGTATCTCTAACCATTGTTGTTTATTAGTGTCAATCACTTAGTCATTTATAAGGCAGAGTTAGATGGTCATAATTGTGACCAAGATACTCTACATAGGTTGAGTCATGTAAATAAGATAGTATGTACTAAGAAATTCTATAGAAGTCAAGTAAGTGTATAGTTAGAGAGTAATTCTCTATATGTACGAAGCTCATCAATGACTGAGAAAGTCATCAATGATCGAGTGAATTCCAAGTATACAAGTACCAAGTGATATAATATGTGTCAAGCACAATATATGTCAAGCATCAAAAGGTTAACAAAGGTCAAGCACTAGCAATGTTGAGCATCAAAAACAATGAAGACCAAGCAATGCAGAATTTACATAAAAGGCAAGAATGGAACAAAAATTTTGGCAAAATAATTATCAAGTCAACTTGGAAGGTTTATTTAAGTTTTGAAGAGGTTATTATAGATTATTTACATGATGTGGATCACATATCCCTATGTGTATTTTCAACAATCAAGATGAAGAGGCAAAATATGGAACCTTCTAGAAAACTCTTTATGGAAATATTTAAATAGAGATGATCTTAACCTAGATCATTGTTGGTTAATAGTTTGTCTATCTTGACAACTTGTCTTTACCTTGACTCTAGATGCATAGAATGTGAGTAAAAAAATAATGTCACCAAAAAATGGGTTAGTGTATGTGTTATATCACTACCCTCTAAATTATAAGGTACAATTCTCTTATATGCAATATATGCAATGAACTGTGTCTTTAATAGATCATTGAGATTGGGGTATCCTCTTAACCTAAGAGCATAAGAGGATAAACTAGATTGTTTGCAAAAAAAAACAACCTAGGTAGGATAAGATTTGGGTAACCTATGATAGCTAGTAGAATAGTAATCACAAATCACCTTCAAGCTCTCTAACATCTACTCCTACTTCTAAATGTAGATTAGTCCTACTAAAATGTGATCTAGGGAGAGAAAAGAGATGCACATGAAAGATGAAATGGAATCTACCTTAACTAGTAACCCTTTGTCAAAATGGAATCTAGCAAGGAATTAACATCTCCAAATGAATATGTCCTACAATTCCATAGAAACTATTCTAAGATGCAAGGTTAGCTTAGCTGAAACAGAAAATGAAAGGATCCTAGGCATGTTAGTCCTAAATGGAATCAAAACATCACATTAACCAACTACAAACATCATAAAAATCCTTCATTCCACCTAACTCTTTGATTCTCACTCAACATCTAGAAATGTAGGGGGAAAAGTTGGACAGAATTGACGATCTTTGTATTAATTATGAAAGTTACACTTGTAGACCTTTAGATACTTAGCCATTACAATTCATTATTACATTTTGGAGCACTTAAAACATTCAAAATAGGATAGACAAACAGTCACCCATTACATAATCATACATCAGAGAGAGAAGAAGAAATTGTAAAGATAAGGTTGATAATGAATCATCACATGATATTTCTAGCATGATCTTGGTAGTTGACCTTCCTCATCAATATTCAACAGCACCCATGGCCTTTTCAATCCTTGGATTGCCCTTAGAAATTTTCAATCTTCCTTCCACACTATCAACTACATCTTCATATTCTAACAAACATCCAAGTATAAATTACCATTGTCAATATATCTTTCCTCATTTCCTAATGCATGGTCACAATTAAGTCTTCATGTGTTGAAAAAGAAAATGCATTTATCTTATCCTGACATGTGGCACTTTTTAATTTATTTCTAGGATTAAATCCTTTAGCACGATGTCTTTCCTTTACTTTGTCCTAGGAGACCATTGATTATGGCCCCACTAAGACACGTATCCAATGCTCGCATTCTCACTTTGGTTATTCTTCATGCATCTTTGAAAAGTGAGAAAGTGGTAGGCATTGATTTTCTTTTGATCAACAACTTCCATAAAGTGAAGATCTTTTATAATAATAAAAATCTCCAACCAACCTAAGTGTGTCATCTAGACAACTTATTCTGATGCATTCCTTTTTGCAGCCTATAGCTGAGTTTAGTCCCACCATCTCTACATGTCAAATGCTCACATTCTCACTTTGGTTATTTCTTGTGCAACTTTATAAGGCGAGAAAGTGACATATTTTTATCTAATCTTCATTGGATGGTCGAGATGCGTTGATGATTTTGGTTACTATTCATAGCTTTGTAATTTAGAATTCTTTAACTACATTACTATTTGTGATGTTGTGATGACTAATTGTTATTTCATTTTGCAACTTTGCAACCTTAAGTTTTAACTTATGTCTAATATTTTTGATGGTGTGATACCTTATTTATTTAACTTTCAAATACCTCTTCATAGTTTTGCAACACAAAATCTTTTCTCATGGCTTAACCATGCAATGGCTCAATCTGTTAAGTTTTGTTGTTTTGGATCTTAAGCATTGCTTCCCAACTTGAAATGTCTTGAATTCCTTTTAACTTATGATAATGCAATAACCATATAGAGTTAACTATTTCACTCCATCACAACCTCACATCCCTAAATTTTAATCATAGCTTTAACCTCACAAGGATGTGATCATGGCTATCTCCTTTTCACAACTTCACAACCTTCTTTGAGAGTTAACATTAACAACGTGTGATGTTGTGATGATTGCATAGAAGATTTCTATCCTTCATCACAACCTCATAACTTGGAGCCTTAACTCATCTATTAACCCTGCAAAGCTATGAATACACACTTTCACTCCTTTGCACCCCTAACCTTAGGTTACTCTTAATAGCCAACGACAATGCGATGAAGAACTTTTGTTGCTTCACTAGCTTAACTCCGGGTTAACTTTAACTCCTTGTAAAGATGTGATAGCCTTAGATCTTAACTATCAAGTTAACCCTTCACACCATCGCAACTTAAATTTCTTTCAAAAATAAGTCATGGTCATATGATCTAATCCTCATCTGATAGTTAAGAATCCATCTTTAAGGTTAATTGACCTTTCAACCCATGATGTGGAGATTTGGATTCATTTTGCATCATTAATTTGATTTCCATCTTCTCTCTTGCCACCTTTGACCAGGGTGTTCACCATTGTTGGATATTTGAGTTCTTTTTCTATATCGAATTCAAATGCTCTTCCTTCTAACTTATTTCCATGATTTGCATCATATCCTTTGTCCTTGATATCAATGTTATTAGCTTCCTTTTTCTCTAAATATAAGTGTGATCTTCTTTTCAAATGCATCTTATCTTCACCATGACCACTTGATCAAAGCATTAGGGTTTTAGAAAAACTTCCCTCTCATCTAGGAAATGCATAGACTTACCCTCCCTTTCCTAATCACCTAATATGAACGAATCCATTAGATTACTTTTGAATGCCCACCTAGGTGCACACAAAGGGATAGATAAGAGGAGAAGTTCCTTAAGGGCAATCTAGACTTAGGCATGACATCTCATTGACTCAACCTTAATCCTAGAAGTTTGAAAAATATAGGGGGACAAAAATCATGGTAAAACTCATATGGTCGTAGAAGATAAGATTATATGTGCGAACATGGAGCATTATACAATGAAGGATCGAGAAGATCAAAAGAAATTCAAGAGGTTTGTTATCATCTAATAGAGCTAGTGGCTGATTCATAAGAAGTGAAGTGAAAGGGAAAGACAAGTGATATCACATCATAAAGGAAAGGATTAGTTAGTAAGGAGAAGACTCAGAATCAGCTTGCAAAGAAAACTGAGAGTCGGGTACTAAATCAGTTTCAAAAAACTTGAATTAGGGTAAATCTATTAATATAGTGGTCTTAATATATCTTTTTAAATCTACTAATAGATTCCTTACTTAGTTTTAAGTGCCAAATCCTTTAACAAGGTGAAACCTAATAGTTTCTTAAGTCTTTAATAGGATAGACTCCTCACAAGGGAGATTATTTTTTATGGTCAAACATTGTAACCTTACCTGGTTAACTTTATTACTAAAATAGTGAAGATTTGTGGGTGTCATCCACACCTTAGTTTTACCTTCACCTTGGAGGGTTTCTAGGTAACACATATTATGTTTTGTTATTACTTTTATTCATGTGATTGAATTGATTTACATGTTGTAGCAAGTTTGCATTAATAGGTGTACATGCACAAGTTACTAATAGATGTGGATAAATCTATGAAAAGGTATTTAAAGTATTATAGATTTTTATAACCACCACCTCCGCCCCCCCCCCCCCCCTCCAAGTATCTAGCTTACACCTTCATAAATTAACATGTTTTAGCTAAGAAGGTACTCTTGTTGCTTATTTCAGCAAGAAGTTGAATGATGCGAAAAGAAAATATTTTTTTATGATCAAGAATTTTATGCTATAGTTCATGATTGAAGAAGTGGAGAAACTATCTTCTTCCTAAGGAGTTTTTCATCAAAGTCAATTAATTCTTAAACATCAAACATCAAATTGGAAATTGAATCACTCTAAATTAATTAATTTAGTTAAATGTCATAGAAAATTGATTAAATTGAACCCATTTACCATTTACACATAAAAAGGAAATAATTTGAATTAAATCTAAAATTGAGAAAATGAATAATTGTCAAATATAATGAATTATCTTCAAAATTGATGAAAATAAGAAATAAAAAAAAGCTTGAGACAAAAGGTTGAGTTGCATAATTTAATAAATCATAAAAAGAGAAAAGTTGTTAAATTGAGCATGAAGATTAGATTACTTTGTTCTATCTCTAGTATCTTCTCAAATCACTCAAGAAGCATGAATTAACTTAGCTTCTACCTCCTTAAAGAAACTAATCATCTCAACATGCATTCTTTAAACTAGGCTTAGAATTAATCTTGACAACTCATCTCAATCAATCTTGACCATTGCTTCTACCTATAATTTTTGTAAAATTAGAGTCCCTCTTCTCATTTCTTAGATGCAATTAAAGAGTAGTGCTATCATGTTGAGTTCTTTGTAGAGATATTGTGCATCAAAATTGAGAGTTTTCCATATCATCATTTGGTTATTATTTTCATATCATGTTTATCTTAGAAATTATTTTTCTTTCATTGAAATAGCCTAATTTTCATCATCTTTATCATGGCATATAACTTAATCTCATGTATTATTTGCATAAAAAAATCCAAAATAACATATTAATGTTACATTATCATATAGAAAACATTTATTTCAATTATACATAGTCACTAAAAGATTGAAAAATCCAAGAGCATCAAACTCACATTGAAAAGGAGGCAGTAGATCAATTTGTTTGGTTTTCATATGTGTATTTATCTTATTAGAGATTGATAAAACTATGTGTGCAAGGATATATTAAGTGTTTGTGATTGCATACTACTACATCAAATTTCAAACACACATTTATGGTGCCCACCATTGGGATGGCATCAATTTTCACCTCATTTTTACTATTTCTCATAGTTTTGTTCATATCTTTCTCTAAGTTTTTGTATGGATTTTTCATAGTATAGTATGAGTATTTAAATATTCTTCCTTCATTACATCATCTTACAAAAATATTCATACAAGTATCTGGTGAGTTATGGTTTATCATACTCTATTGCATTTTAGCTTGTAAGAGAATAGATTTTCTTGTATTTCATCATCTAGTTTCTATATTTACTTGTACAATTTTATATTTTTATTCACTTTATCATATGGTAAATGGTGAATAATTTCTAAGGATTAATGGAGTTGATTTTCTTATTACTTATATTCACCCTTTCTTGTCCTCTATTTTTTGATATTTTTAAATAGCATACACCTTTTTGCAAAATGTTTGTCCAAGACACACTTGAAAAGACTACTATTGGATTTTTTTAATAGGTTACTTCATGAGCTACAAGAAAAATTAGTGTCTTATTTATTTTATTTTCATAGGAATCTTAATAGGTTCATTGTTCATATTAGATTTGGTGTCAAGGGAGTATGTTCTTGTTTGTATAGACAATTAGAAACCTAGAAGCACTAGATTGATCATATATAAATGAATTGGGTTAATGTGCATGCTTGATGTTTCTTAGAGAAGTATAGAGATAGGAGAGTATTCTCTTGTCTACATTAACAATCAAAATTCCAAACCTTTGAAATTTTTCTTTTAGCCTATATGTATCTTTTAGTGAGCTTGTCATTAAGGGAAAATATAATAGGAATTATTCAAGTGGGAATAAGAAAACCTATCCATTCCAACCCACTATAATCAAAAGAATCCTTTTGAAATTAAAATCTTGGAGGACATGGTTATATCTATTTTATTTACTTTTATGTACATAGGGCTTAATAATTACAATCCTCCAAGTGTTATTACATTAACTTGGTACTCAAAGAGCATATTTATGTCTCAATTATGTTTAAAATACTATGGCATAATATACTTCTATGTGTTCAGGGATGAGAGGCCTCAATCCTATGAGAAGGACTATATCTGAGTACTTGTAGACATATATGCCTCAATCCTTCTTACAGGACTATAGGGAATAGAAAATAAAGTCCTTACTATAAACATTAGGATAGAAGCTACTCATATCACCTTTTAATGTATGATAATATTTGTGCAAGGAGGAGAAGAATCTCTCCTAAATATTACTAACCATTATTATCCTCTTGTGTGTTTGGAGGTGGCCAATATGGAATTAGAACTCATAGCATAGTCTCATTTGTACCATATTCCATTGAGCTTTTCCAAAAGGATTAAAAAAATTTCCCCTATGATGTGACACAACTATGTGAGTTGATTGGATATCCAAGTTATGGGAAAATATTTTGATGCAAACTTGAGTCCTTTACTTAGATCTTTCTCGAAGTGTCTTTGATTTGTGTTTTACCATGCGAAAACATTTGTGGCCCAAACAGATCATGAGAACATACACGTTAGATTATCAATTTCCTGTAAAATCAGACCTCATAATTTCTTGTATCTTGCAAGGTTTCTTTATCCCTTGTGAGACTATTTATAGACTAATAATTTTAGTATTTCATGCTTGTTGTAAGGGAACTTATCATAATCAATGCCTTTTTTTAGTTTTAATTTTTTCCTTAACCTTAAAAACATATTGATTAGATCAAATTAGTCAAAATAGTCAAGTTCAATCAAAAACCTAGTTTTTATCATTTTTTCATCTCCTACTATTTTTGACTCATACGAGTCAAGATCTTGGGGTTTGGTGATTTCCTTCTATCATATGAAAACCCTAAAATGATCATCCCATAGCCTTGGAATTTTCATCAAGAATATACCTATTTACTACCTAATTTTAAATATTATAACCAATTTTTTGCATTTTTCATACAATCCTTGAATTCTATCATTTGGCATGAGTATTTTTTCATGGAGGTTGGTCTTTTTTTGTATGATCTTGTGTTATTTTGAGAGAAAAGATAAATTTTTGACTTGATCTATCACTTTCAAACCTTTGTAATTAGTATGCCTTTGTTAAAGAGCTCATACCTATGATTTGATGGTATATCTACTCAATTATTTATATCTTTGTTCAAGTTTGTGATTGAATTTGTCTATATCTCATCCAATCTATTAGAATTATTTAGAATAACTAAGAGGGGGGTGAATTAGTTATCCTCAGGTCCAGATGTACCAATTAAACTTTTGAACATTTCAAACAACTTAGATCTAATCTCTACTCAACTCGGTCTCTATAACAACTTATGAGTAACATAAACTTGTAGTCCACTATCCCAATAATAACCTACTTGTAGAATGATAGCATTAAATAGTAAAACATCTCAAATAAAATATACACAAGTATAACACAAGGATTTAACATGGAAACCCAATTTGGGAAAAAACACCAGCAACATGTCACCAATTTTTCACTCTTTTGAAGTGAGCTCTAGTAGGAGCCAACCTTGTCGAAGTTTACAATATACACTATTAGGTGTGAACTTATTAAAGGATTTAATCACCTTATTATGAGTGGCCTTTTTAGAGGACTTAATAATGTTCCATTAGAATGTCACCTTGATTAAAGGATTTACAAATGACTATAAGGTCAAGCTTGATTAAAGGATTTCAAACTAATATAATGGTTAGATAGTAACAACAATTTGATCTAATAAATATAACTCACTTTACAAATAGATATCAAAATGTAGCTCATCTTTTAACTCACCAACTAAACTTGTCTCTGATCTACTTGGAAATACTTCAAGAAATAACTCCTCACCTCATCTCTTCTCCTTCTCAACCTTTTGCTTAAGTTTTCTAGTCAATAAATTAACAATTGCTAACCTTGGTAGGTTAATCCTTATGTCTCCTTAATTAGTTAGCTTGATCTTTTGTCACTTAAAAATTACCATTGATCTTATGGTTAGGTCATATTTATCAAATCCTTTCATCATTTCATTCATCCTTCTCCTTCTAGAAACTTCTCAAAACTTCTCTTTGAATTCATGCCTAGAAGCGCTTTAACATAGTTTCTCTTGCATTAAATGTTCTGGCTCATCAATCCTTATCTTTGACATGCTTTACATATTTCAATAATTCAACTATGTCAAGCATGAATCTTAATTCCTTCAAAAAATAAAAAATGTTAAAACTTAGCCATAATTGTGTTCCTTAGCCTTGGTCATCACTAGATTACTCAATCGATACTATCTATCTTTCATGGCTTACTTTTTATTTACTTGGTATGACTTTTCAGATACTCTTTCTTTACTAGTGCTCAATTGACACTATATTTTCTTGGCTTCTACAATTCAATCATTCAACACTAGCACAATTTGGCTTCATCTATAAGTTCCTTAATCTTTTTCTTTGAAGCTTGGTTAAGCCTATGCATTTATTCCTTCATTGATCATCTCTACTATGCTTCAACACAACTATCTTCTCTACTTAGTTTTATAATAAAAAAAGCATTATCTTTACAAGCTATAACTAATGAAGTGCCCATTGTAGGTCCACATAACTCAACCTTTCCATGAGGTGTTCTTGGTATCTCTTCTTCTCAAATCCTCTTTATCAATCATCTTGATATGGCACTCTACTCAGGTACCAATTGTCTCACTAGTAAGGTTTGATCAACATCAATGGAAACATAACAATTCTTCCAATTGTAGTTTATAGCACTTGTGTTATCATAGAATATAACAACAAGTTCAATGATCTCTTCCTTCATTTCTTTCAACAATTGCATGATCCACACTATATTAGAATAGTTAACTATTGTAGTAGCTACATACTCAGATTTTGTTGTAGATTGGGAGATGTAATTTTGCTTCTTGCTTTTCCATGAAGCTAATCTCTTTCTGAGAAAGAAAGATCCATGGCTTGTACTCTTTCTATCATCAAAATTTCTAGCCTTAACTACATTAGTATATACTTTTAGTTCAAACTTTTCATTATTCTTGTAATACAATCTATAATCCTTTGTTCCTTTTAGATATCTCAATATTCTTTTCACAACCATCATGTGATTCTCTTTAGGACTTGTAGAAAATATAGAGACAATCCCAACTGCTAGTGGCATATTTGGTGTGCTATGAATAATATGTTGTATCTTTCTAATAATTGATCTATATAATATTTGGTTCACATTAATAGAATCATCATTCTTTGAAAGTTTATGTCTAGTAGTCATAGGTGTTTCAACTAGTCTTGAGTCTTTCATACCAAAATTTTTTAGTATCTCCTTGATATATTTGATTGTGTAATGTATATACTCTTATTTATTTGATACACTTGCAAGCCAACAATGAATTTGATCTCTCCAAACATATACATCTCAAACTCTAGCCTTATTTGATTTGCAAATGACAATGTATCCTTTCCTCGAAATATGATACCATCCACAAATATCTCAACCAAAAGTATCCCTTTTTTAAGATTCAATATTCAAGTATAGATTTCTATTATAGTCCTTACAAAATCAATCTTCACTAAATATGTGTGCAACCTTTCATACCATGCTCTAGGAGCTTGTTTCATTATATACAAAGTTTTATGCAACTTACATACGTATCATTGTTGTTTGGTTCAAAAAATCCTTCAAGTTGTTCAATATAGACTTCATCTTCTAAAATTCCATTCAAAAACATAGACTTTGAATCCTTTGTAAGTAGCATATGCAAGTAGAGTTCTCATTCCTTCCAATCTTACAATAGGGGAAAATGTTACCCCATAGTCAATATCTTCTTCTTGTGTATATCCCTTACAAACTATTCCTTCTTTATTTCTTGTGACTTCACTTTTTTTATTCAACTTGTTCCTAAATAGCCACTTTGTTCTAATAAAATTCATTTCCTTTAGTCTAGGTACCAGTGACCAAGTTTTTTTCTTTTCTATCTACTCAATCTCTTCATTCATTACTTGGATATAGTGTTCATTATGCAAGGCATCCTTCACTAATTTGGGCTCAAATTCATAGTAAGCATGTATCAGTCCTCGGTCTTTTCTTTGTCATTGCTCCAGAGTCTTTTTCTCTAATGATTTGATTAGGTTCATGATGTCTTCTCACATAATTTGCTAATTTAGGTTCTTTTCTTATTTCTTCTTCTTCACTTTATATTGTAGATTAGCTTCACATAGCACTTCATGTAGTTCTATTTGTTCTTCTGGTTGTTCAAAAATTAATTGTTGATGCTCAGCATGAACTACTTGATGCTCGACACATTGCTATTGTAACTCAATATTCACTAGTTTTTTCTACTTGATAGCTTTATTCTTAAGTTAGGTAAATTGTTTGTTTCTCCTTCATCAATTTATATTAAGCTTTTGTAATTTTTAAGTTCTTTCTTACATTTTTGGCATATTCATCAAGTTTCACATTTGCACTTTCCACAACTTTGTTAGTGTTAGAGTTCAAACATTTATATGCTTTTCTCTTAGTGAAATATCCTAAGAATATGGCTTCATTATATTTTCTTCCAAACACATTGAAATATTTCACATTAGGTGCATATCCATACCATATCTCAAAAGGTTAAAACTTTTACCTTTCTTGATTTGTTATTTATTCAAAAGCATAAATTGTTGTACATACAACTTCTCTCCATTATTTAGGTGCAACATGTAATCACCCAAAAATGGCCACCTAGACTCTTAGCCCCCTTCTCAGTATTTTGGCTAAATTGTTTAATTATCTTCCTAGATCAAATCTTTAAAAAATAATTTATTTGATTTTACTATATAGTTTGACCACTATATCCTAAGTTCATATTTAATTAAAAGGAACATGTCCCCCCTTTAATTAAATAAAAAACCTCTTTCACCTCTTATCCTAAGTTATACACATAAATAACTTTCTCTTATTTTAAATTTAAAAGAAAAGACTTTTTGTCTGATATGAAGACACAAAATTTAACTCCCTCTTATTGGAGGAAATGGTTGTGCACACGGATCACATGTGAAAAGTCAACCTCCGCCCTTCATCATGTGCCTCTAGATCTTGATCTCTACCATCTATACAAATTTACAAGGGAGATCTCTCTCCCCATCTAAGTATCCAAATTCAAATTATTGTTATGTTGTGGTTATTTCTATAGGTTTCTTGGAGCATTTTTGAAGAACTTATATCTTCTCTCACATTCCTTCATAAGAATGCTAACTTAGTTTCATAGTGCATTGGTTTAGTTTCTCTTTTGCAATAGAATAGATCACATAGTTTATTTAGAAGGATTTGTAACACTCTCATATTACTTGTTTAGTTGCATTTTTTGCAGCTCATTTATCTAGTTGCATTGTTGCATTGTATTCCATAGAAATTCTTGGACACTAGCATTCTTTCTCTTGTATTAGAATCTCCAATTTCATGGTTTATTCACAAGAGGTTGAATTCCTTAGGTGTATCTAAGAGCAATCTTATCATCTCTTTGCACTCCATGACTAGGTAGCTTTAGGCTACCATCCAAGCTTCTCAATCTATGGGATACTTTGTATAGAAGAGTTTAGAGAAGTGTAAATTTTTTGTGCCCACCATGGGGCAAGATGTCTCTATTTTGCCTCTTTATTTGTATTTTTTTCTGCATTTTTCTTTTTCGTTGGTGTCTTTTTAATTTTACACACAAGATTATCATAAGATAATTTTCTAGTATTGTATGACAATTTCTAGTAATGTCGTGTGATACTATTCCAATCAAAGTATCGCACCCAAGTTCACATTCTATCGCACTATAGTTTTTAACTTTGTCACACATATATGATATCGAGTATCACACATGAGTGAAATATCTACTATTATACAGTGAAGTATCATGTGATAATTTCTCAATAGAGAGTATTACTTTGTCTAGAATAGTTCATTGTTTGAGTTTCTTTTGTCAATTTTTTGTTGGAATACTTTAGACTAACTGAGAGGGGGAGGGGGGGGGGGGGGGGGGGGATGGGGGGTGATTTTAATGGTAGGAATGCTTTAAAAATCCTCTCTTAAAAAGCTAATCTGGGATCAACTCCAAGGTTTCGAGTGATCTTGTGACCTACTAGAATCCGTTCAATAGAAGATAAATGTATTTGTTCATAGGGAGGCCTTTGTTGGTTATGATCAATTTTGGATGAGATGTTGAATCTTCTAGCTATCTCAAAACAAATAACCACACCAAAAGAAATATATTTTTCTATTTTTCTATTTAATAATGAATGCAGTTTTAGCTATGCAACTATATGAATTCCAAAATTAACCAAGTGTTTGTAAAATAAAATAACAAAGATAGGGTAACAAGAAGTTCAAGAAAATGACTTGAAAAGTAAATTCTTAATGAACATAAGCCATGAAAACAACACGTCTGTGAGTTAAGCCTTTGAAAAGATTAGTAGGTAACTAATGAAAATAGGAGTAGTGCTTTCTCAATTCCACTGATGTAATTATCGATGGGAATTCAATAACCTTAAGATGTTTCACTTTTCATCAAATTTCAAGGTTGTGGAAAGTGTGCTCGTGTGAGACAAAAAGATATGCAGTAACAATATGGTGATCTCTTCTCCAACTAAGTACATCAGTAGAACTTGTAAACACATGAAAAACACTAGAACTAAAAGATCACACAATAAAACTATTAGCTCAATTACACCCCATGAACATACATTCACAAAATATAACACACTGAAGCAAGAATAACTACACTTTGAATGAAAACACCAATAGCATATATTATTGCATCAAAATAATGGCCCAGAATACATATTACATTCTTAAATTTATTAAAAATTATTTCCTCAATTTGTGTTGAGAGTGAGAGATCTCTTTATGAAAACATATGCTTCTAAACTAATAAAACAAATCTATTTATGTACAAATTGACTCTCTAACTCATGCTAAGTAGGACTCCACCCTTGTTTATATCATTTAATGGGTGTGTGAGCCTTTAGATGTCTTAAAACAAAGAAAGCATGAGAAAATAAGAAGAAGAAAGCCATTAGATGTTGTAAGAGTCTCAAAAGATGCCAAAAATAGAAGCTTCACCTTCTCTAGATGTTTGTAGGAGTTAAACTATTGTCAAAATACATTTTCAATGCATGGAAAGCTCTAAATTTGGAATTGGTAATTAACTATTAGTGCACCTCTGAACTCTTCAAAAACTTTTAGTGCACACCCTGGAAGATAGGTCCAAAAAATGCAAAATTTGACCAAGTGTTGATGAAGACAAACCAAAGACTAGAATGAAAACATAGGAAAAGGGAAATATTATTATCAATGAAAAATACCCTATGGGCTTACAACAGTATGATTTTGGAGAAAGAAATCCTCCACACAGTACCTTCTCTCTAACTCCACTAAGAGTTGCCTTTACAATGCCAGAAATATTCTTAAATAATCCCCAAATGGTTTAGGGTTAGGAATACATTCTAAAATATGTCAGTTGGCATCCACCACCAAAACAGAAGGTTCTAGAAGTCATGTTAGAAGTTGGTGTAAAATTAGAAGATTCTAGAAACGGTAGTCCAACTTCTAGGAGGCATAACTTTTGAACCGTAACTCTGATTGACAAATTGTTTACATTTCAAAAAAGATCTAGAAGTACTCTACAGTCCTATGTACCAAATTTTCTCATCCCCCATTTTTTTCCCCATACAAGGCCATTTAGTTCCCCATATCTAACTTTGAAGCTCTCTTAGGAGGTCTCTAGGAAAATTAAAACTATAATAACTTTCTAACCGTAAAGCCTTTTTACCTAATTCTTTTTCTGGAGTGTTTTATATTACAAGTACAATCATCCTTCCAAATTAAACCCTCTAACTCATCATAATTTTGGCTCAATTATAAAATAACTCATTTTCTACATTTACACATATCCCAAGGTGCTTAAAAACTAATAAAACTCTAACCCAAAAAACTAATAGTGGAACTATGAGAGTTGGAACCTTTATTTGACCCAAATGGATATCCAAAAATGAAAACACATTAAATAGAAACTATCTCTAAGAATATTTTTGTGTAATATAGGATTGCGCTTACACCATTGGATGCTCCTGCATCAAGTGTCAAAACTAAAAATCTAGCTTATGGGTTTTGTTCCCCTTATACCAGAGATATGTCTGGGTATTTGCTCTTCAATTTCTCTATAATCTCTATCACTTGGGTAACATCTAAAAAATCTAAAGCTTCATATTTATCCTTTACCTTTTGTCAACAATTGCCTACCTCTATGCAAGTCTCTACAAAATCTCCCAATTTCACATCTAATTCTAGCAATACCTCTTTGGTCTTAAATGCTCATCTAATATCCTCATTAGGGGAATCTTCTTCAAAAGTCTTCTAGAATTTTTCTACAACTACTTGCATAGTCATAAGTCTATCCCTTGACTCATCTTCAAAAATTTCAAGGCAAGCATCATTGTAATGTCTCTCTGCTTCCAAAATCTGCTCTTGGGTTTGATCTTTGAGCTTATGAATATCTGCATGTAATATCTCCATTACTATATTGCCATCTAACAATGATATCAATCTAACAATGATATCACCAAACATCTGAACTAAATTTTGAACTTGTAAAGCCTCTTTTGGAGTCATCTGAACCTAAATTAAATGGTCCGTACACCTCTACACTAGATCATAGATCTTGAAGACATTGAATCCGAAACCTGTCTCTGAATTTGCATATTAAAATTTTTGAACCACTTTGCATTTTTAAGCCACTGAACTGATCTCCATCTTGACCTATACCTTTGCACTTTCTCAAAACTGTTGAATTGGCAGAACCTGGGTTTAAATGACAAAATTCTGAACTTGTTGAACTGAACCTGCTGAATGAACAATTTGGACTATTGGACCATTTTGAACTACTTTGAACTACTTCAAACTTTAGTTCAAAGTGGTTCAAAGAGGTTCAACCTCTGAAACTGAAAGTTTTAAAACTGTGACCACCTTGGGTACTAATAGGGGCTCTAACTGTGGGACTAATTTTGATGCAAAATTAGAGAACTCTAGCAATCTCTGGGAAAAGAATAGTGCCTTATCCATTGGGCAAATAGATTCAGCAAGAGAAGAAGATTGGGAGCTTCTTGCAGAGAGGGCGAAGGGGAGCAAGGCAACACAAGCAAACAAAACTAGAAGAAAACACCTAGACTGCCAGCAAGCACGAGGCTTGCACATTATTCCAACTACCACTATGCACAACAAAAAACTTATTTACAATATTTACAAAGGTAGGAAAAGAACCTACCAAGAGAATCAGAAGAAAGAAGGAACTATGCAAATCCATTTATCGGCTTAGGGAAGTAGGTGCCTTTTCGAATCAGCAAAGCATGCCTCAATGGAATAGCTCCAAACCATTGCTTGATGATGACTCTTTTATTACCAAACTTCAAAATGAAAAGATGCATGCATATGCTGAACCAATTCTCTTTTCCAAAAAGTTGTGACTCATCATAGTACTCATCTCCATTGAAGAATTGATCCTTCACATTGGCAGGATCTGATTCCACCTCAGGCTGAAAATAATGAAATGGAAAAGCCTCACCAAAAGATGATGTGTAATCCTTAGAAATATCATCATGCAAGTTCAACTCATGTGCATGGTCATGACTATTTTGTAGCCATAATGATGCCTCCTTCAGCATAGGATCAACTCTTAGATATATATCCCCTTCACTTCTTTCAAGGAACCAACTATCATCATTCAGACCACAAATCCCATCCCTCTCTCTTTTTAGAATGTCATCACATATCTCAACATTTCTTTTACATTCCAAATCAACAACATTATGCACAGATGAATGAGAATGGAAGTTTTCAATACATTCTTCATTTTGGAACTGATTTGAATAGGTACCTAAGGTATGATCAGGAAAATGATCCAACTTAAGTTATGGCAGAGACATACCTATGGTTTCTTCTTCTTCATAGGTGAGATTTTCACATGGTGTTTCAGCAAAATTTTCACCTAATTGGGGACTATTGAACATATTTTCATTTTTCAAGTGTGAATCTTGAAATTGGAAAAGAGGATTTTCTATGATAGCAGTATTTTCATCAAACCCCATTGGTATGAAAAGTGGATTGAGGTTACTCCAGACAATTTTACCTTCCTGATTTTCAGCCTTTTCTTCACCTTTTTGGTCATTGGTGCAAGGATTATCATTTTCAACCTAAGCATTCTCATTCTCCCATCTTACTTCATCATGGTAGAAAGAATTTTCAGAGTAAGATAAATTCTTATCAGCATATGTCACCTTACTATTAGTACAAGTTCTCATAGGAGAATATGATATGGCTTCGTTAGCACCTATGACAGATTCTTTAATTTGCTGATTACAATTTTTAGAATGCAAAAAATCATCAATGTTCATTGTTTCAGTGTGACTAAACTTCTAAATACCATTTTGAAAATCTTTACTATCTGGACCATTTGAAACTAGATAACATTCCATACCTGTAGATTTGAGAGATCTAGCTTTTGGGCTAATGAAATATTGTGGTAAATCCTTGTTACCTAAATTTATAAGCTCTTCAGCATTGCTTTGCTCCTCCTCATCATTTTTAGTATGCACGCTACAGAATCCTGACATCTTTAAAGCACCATCTTTAGCCAACAAGGGTTTTTTGAAATCTCCATCATTAAAAACCGTCAGATTTTGAAAATGAGAAACATTGGGAATAGGTTTGGCTTCTTTTATAACGTGCTTCTTTTTTGTAGCCTTTTCATCAATGTACTGTCGTTGTTCACATAGGTATTCTTTTGTTGGGGGAGTTTTTATAGATTTCATACCACTAAGAATTAAAGCATCATCTAATCTGGTTGCTTCTTTCTACGCATTTACCAAATTTTGCATTCCAAAGCATTGTAACCAAATCTTGACTTCAACATCCATAGCAACAATAAAGAAGCATACCTAATTTTTTTCATTTGGTTGGTTGGCTAGAGGAATTTTACCAATAGTTTGATTAAACCTATCAATGAACTCCCTTACAGATTCACCATCTTTCATCTAAATTTGAAGAAGGTTCACCAATAATTGATGGGAATTAATTGTGGGCTGAAATCTTTCCAAAAATATCTGCTTAAGATCATCCCAAGTTGTAATACATCCATCTTGCAAATGCTGAAACCATTTTGCTGCTTTTCCCATGAGGCTTTGAACAAATAACTTGATGAACACATCTTCATCTTGCACACCAAGAATCTCGCATGCAACAATAATTGCTTTGATGTGATATGTCAAATCTTGTGCTTTGTCTCCATCAAACTTGGGAAGATATTCCCATGACCTTTTAGGTAAAGCTAAATAATGGGCTAGGGAAAATGGTCTAATTTGAGCCCCCCATGGCTATATTGCAACTGCCACCATAACACACATTGGAATTCCAACAACAAAGATTCAACAGGTTCAAAATATAGAGTTGCCAATCTCCTACACATAGAGATAATCACAAACTAAGGAAGCAATTGTTAGGCACTTAAATCTTCGCTTCTTCCCCAGTAGAGTCACCAAAAATCTATTAGTGAACAGATTGTCCTTCGAGAAAGTACGTGCAAATCTGACCCTGAATGCCCAAATGAAAGAACAAATCAACACCAATAGTTGGATAGGTTATTATTAGATTAATAACCTTCCTCTGAATTTTATCGAGTACAGCTCCCCGTGCAAGATTTACAATGAATTAATTATAGGTACTATTTGACCAGAAAGCACAAAAGGATGCCAAACATCTATCCATAAACACAGAGTAGATGTGAAAACCTATACTACTACATAGAAAGAAAGCAAAGAACAACAGGTGACATAAAGTTCATTTGCTGAACACTGCATTACATAGCGAAAATGAAAATATGTCTTTCGTTCTCTTGAGAGAATTAAAAATCAGAGCCTTTAAAGATATTTGAACTGATAATGTACAAGAAAACAATGATATTGAAATGTAATTCAAAGAAAACTAAAAATGACACAAAGTTCATAATCAATGGAAGAAAAATACACCATAATCAAAGTTCTGATATATTTAACCCTCAATCTCCCTTCCCTGACTACAAAAGATCACAAAGTATCTTGTGCACATTACAACCAAACCACTATTTCAAAAAAGACAAAAACTTATTTCACAATATTACATCAACTATCAAAATCCAATCTCTATCTCAGGCACACAGTTCTGAAAAAGAAAAAGAAATGCCCATGCTCTAGACCTCTCACAGCCTCTCAAGAAAAATGGAATAATTTTGCAAGACCTCCTCCCTGCCTGAAGCACAAATTCTATAGCCTGGAAGAAGCCAGAATGAAACTCTCCCCCTACTGATAGCACACAATCTGCAGCTACCGGAAGAAAAAGTAGAACCCTTGTTTCCCCTCTATTTCACATATTTATCTCTTCTTGCTCCGTGAGGACCTTTCAATTTCTTTAACTGAATCTTGAAAATCTTTATCATATTCTTTTAACCTTCAAATCTTTCTATTCTCTCATGAACACAATATTTTGATGTCTAACATCTCCTTTTAATTTAGAGAAATAATCTTTACATTGAGAGCCACATAACTAAATTGGGATCAATATAGATCTAAAAGGTGACTCATATTCTTAATAAACATTTTCGGTTTCCCAAGAGTATTCTAGAATTTGTTACCATTCTTTTAACCTTCAAATCTTTCTATTCTCTTGTGAACACAATATTTTGATGTCTAACATCTCCTTTTAATTTAGAGAAATAATCTTTATGTTGAGAGCCACATAACTAAATTGGGATCAATATAGATCTAAAAGGTGACTCATATTCTTAATAAACAATTTTGGTTTCCTAAGAGTATTCTAGAATTTTTTACCATCTATCATTTCTTGGCACCTCGAAAACCTCTCTATTTGGACAACACAAACTTAATAGAAGAGAATATGCCAGTGATTGGGATGTATTTGACTACCACAAAATTAGGCTGAGAGTCCATAAGTAGATGTGAAGTTATTATTTATGCCAATTCTATAAAGAATTCATAATTGACTAAGCTTTCTGTGGGAGAAACAACAAGAGTTGATGACACATCATGGGCTATAATGTCCGCCAATCAATTCATATTTCCATGTGTCTACATTTTCTCAATTTTTCACATTCACTATGCCTTCACATCAAAACCATTTCCTTGCTTCATTTCCCATGTTATTCCTCAGTCTATAGGAACCGCGAGCCATCCTCCAATCCTTGTGCATCTTGTGCTATGTAGCCTTAACAATTGATGATGACAACTTTGCATGTTCATATATTGTTGGCTTTTCACTTTCATGTTTGGAATGTCATGTTCACCATGAGTGTAACAGCATCCTGTCAAATAGTTTTCAGACATTTGTGAACACCCTAGGTTTCTATGTTTAATCACGGGCTATTTTTATCCCTTTCAACTTCTTGTCAACACTAGGTGAGGCTTGGGCCAACTTCAATATGTTTTCATTGATTATTCTCTAAGTGCCTTTCATAGCTATTATATGATTTGTGCAAACTTCAAAATCATGAGATATAATTGCAGCATCAGCGTTCTATTTCATTACTCTGCAATTTAGTTATTCATCATAGGCAAAAGCTAGAGCTTGATGGTAATATATACTTACAATTGTTGGATGCACAAGTATGACTAGCGAAAAGCAACCCGAGCTCTTTAAATTGTAGAGAGAACACTATATGGAACCTAGGTGCCGTTGTCAAAAGCATTGGCTTTGATAACCATTTCCATGAGGGTTTAACCATCGATCGTGTAAGAAGGAATATCTCCTCTATATGTATCAATGACAATGTGAATACATAGTAGGGTGGTTTCTTTAAATCTAGGACATGTTTCCCATGCTCCATTCTTTTTGCCATGAGACCCTGATGACTCTTTTCCTCTGAATGCTACTGCATTTTACATCATAAGTTGGTTTCCATGCTTGAAATGCCACCCATATTGCACCTTAAGAATAATATCAAATAGCTCGAGAACATCCTCACAAGAGCACCCACCATGGATTTCAATAACATAACAAAAATAAAAATGAATGTGCTTAATTCTGATAGCAGTAGCATCTATCTTATCACTTTATGGAATGATTGGACTCACCAACTCGATATCAGAAAAGGGACCCAATCCTATAGTTTACATTGCTCTTCCAATCACAACAAGGAGTTATGATGACATGCTCCTATTTATCTCCTTTCAAATCAAGAAGTCTTGCTGATTGATAAAGGAATATTTATTAGATCACTAGACTACTCTCAGTATGGGAATGCAATTCTATATGATTCCATTGCTCCAGTAAGAAAGTTACATGCACTTCAGTGCATGGAGCTCATCAATGTTTTGCATAGGCTACAAGCTATCACCATTATGCAAAATTATTAGGTTAATCCTTGTGGCCTTGGGAAATTTTGCATTTGGACTTGGATCTAACTATTTAAGTTAGCACCCTCAAACATTGTGAACTCTAGTCTTTGAGTCTTCCAACTTGTAGATCACCCTTAACTATTGAATTAGGACTCTAAAATTCATTCACACATTTCAATCCTTATAATTTTAGACCACTGAATTATGAACTGAGCCTAGATTTTAAACTTTCTTGAATTGACAAATCTACATTTTCAAACCTATAGTATGAACTTCGCTTGTATTGAAACTGCAGGATGGGTTATCTAAACCATTTTGAACCATGTCAAATTTCAAACTTGAATTCTGAACTCTGAACTATTGAACTACTTTGAACCAATTTAAATCCCAAACTCTAAAGTATGGCAATGTTGAAATCATTGAGCTAAGATAGATTAGGATGAACCATCAAACCTTCTAAACCCATAGAACCATTCCAGATGTTGTTTATGTTGAACTTGTAGGATGACTCATTTGAACCATTGAACCACTTTGAACTACTTTGAACTGAGGTTCAAAGTGGTTCAAAAACATGAATTACAAGTTTTAAAACTATGATCATATTGGCTGCTAACAGGGGCTCTAACTGTGGGACTGATTTTGATACAAAAGCAGAGAACTCCAACAATCTTTGGGAAAAGAATAGTGCCTTATCCATTGGGAAAATAGAGTCAGCAAGAGAAGAAGACTAGGAGCTGCTTGTAGAGAGGGTGGAGGGGAGCAAGGAAACACAAGTAAATAGAACCAGAAGAAAACACCTAAACTGCCAGCAAGCACGAGGCTTGAACATTATTCCAACTACCACTACGCACAGTTTTAAAACTTGTAATTCATGTTTATGGACCTATAGTGATGGTCCATACCTAGGTCTTCTTATGTTTCTTGATTACTCTCTCATATGTAGACGAGAGTTGCCTTGCAATTTCTATTAATATAAGTCTATTGCATGGATATCTAGGGAGCTTCTTTGGATTTACAGTTATACTCGCTACCCTTAAATAAGTGAATGTCTTGAATTGGATGTAATAGGTGTCTATCTCTTAATATTTGATGCTACCTCTTTTGACATCCTTTTCACATAATCTCCCTCAATGAACTAGATGATTGCAAAAATGAAGGTGTCAGTCACTATTTGGTATTTGTTGCTATCATCTAAAATATTTTTCCTCACCAACTAGGGATATATCACATAAGCCCATGCATTAGCATCTTACAAGTTTCCCCTTTTGAACAACCCTAGATAATTTTTTGCTCTTGCAGCTAATAGGTACACCAAATAAGATGTCATATAGAACCTTTTGTTGTTTTTTACTACCACTAGTTGTTCATCTAAATTGTCAGTGAGAATTGAAGCCCAATCAATTGGCATCTTCATCATTCTAATGGTTTCAATGAAGTGTACCATCCATATATTCAAGTGTCTTGCTATTGGTAATCTCATGATTCTGCTCAGGAGCACTATAGAATGTCTAATATCATCTTTCATATAACCTCTTGTCATATCTACTTTGCCAATTTTTTTTCCAAGAGGAGTCTTATCAAAGAGATATAAGGATTGGATAATTTCTTATGCCTCTCCTTCATTCTCTCTATACTACATTTTTTCTTGATGATATATGTCAGTCTTATATATTGATCTACCCTTGGAAGATGGAAAATTGTATTGATCTTCTTAGGCCTTGGATCTAGGGTGGCCTCTCTAGTTATGCTTTTTACAAATCTTTCCTCTAAAACTAATGCCATAATCAACTCAGAAGACTGTACTAAAACTGGATGTGACACTGCATTTACTAGCCCTGATATGATGAGTACCTCTTAGTTGGTTTGTTACATAGGACTAAGAATGTGTTCCAATCAATATGGCCTAGCTCAATGTCTTGGCTCTCTGAATATGCATCTTGGAAATGTGACTTTGATGGAACATCTTGGAATTTGAAGATCACTAGTTTTGGAGCCATCTTTGTAGCAAGGGAGGACAAGGAGGAAGCCATTAAATCTGCCCAAAATAGACATACATTAGTTTGGAAGGTAAAAAAAATGATTTAAATAAACCCTAATTACTAAAAATTATGACCTAGAACATAAAATCCCATTAAAACATTTGAAAAACCCAATTTACACGTCTGATGAACAAAAATTTGCAAATTTTGGTGCACCTTGCACACCTTAAAGGTGCTCTAGGTGTACCTTATCCATAAACAAGTCTTAACCACTAAGGGTGCACACATAGTACACCTTGTAGGGTGCACTATGTGCACATCCTAGCAATGCTTATTCACAAATTTAATGTATGCAAGGTGCGCATGTTTGCAACTTGGATAGGTGCACACATGTGCACCTTTCTCTTTAGGTGAAGTTTTTTTAGCTTTGAAAGTTTTACTAAGTTTTGTTAAGTTAATATAAACAAAAAGGTGCACAAGGTGTGCACCTTTTCAAGGTTTTTTTCATTTAAACAGAGGTAAGAATGAATAAGAGGAGGGAGGGGGTCCTAAGCTTTTACAGGCCCAGGATGGAGTGCACCTTTGGAGGTGTGTAGCTATGCACATACTTCCAAAGGGAAGTACTCCCACACTAGTGCCCTTAGCACACTAGTGCACCTTAAAGGGTGTGCTATGTGTGCTAGGTGTGCTAGTGCGCACCTTTAGATAAAAAAAAATCAATTTTCTCTCCAAAATTTCCAATTTTTAGCAATTGGGTTTTTCGATAGAGAGTCAAACTAAGAAAAAACACCAGGTAAAACCCTAAAAAATACTGAGACCCTAGACTAAGAATTTGGAAGGCTAAAAAAATAAACTAGGGGGTCCCCATTTCTAGGAGAAATGGGGCATGCATTTTGAAACCACAACATTATTCAAGGTCCAAATGTCTCAATAAAACTTTTTAGCACTTAAAAAAACTCATAGATATATATCCTTATCATGTATCTTGCATGCATCCATTAGATCATCCAATACTTAAACTTGTAGGTTACTATCCTAGGTCAAAATAACTTTGCATAAATGTAAACATTAAACATAACAAATCATTCACACATTTTAACACAAGGATTTTATGTGGAAACCTGATTTGGGAAAAACCACCAGTAACATGCTACTAATTCTCACTCTTCCAAATTGATGTCTTGTGAAAGGCCAACCACTAGTAGAATTATGAAAAATAAATGACTAGGTGATTAGACTTTTTAGTCACAAGACTAAAATTGTTAGTCACATGACTAAAAGTTATCAAATTCTAGTAGTATTTTACAATTTATAAGTGAGTAAATAAATGACTAATTTGGTCATCAGGTAAAATCAAAAGGTTAGACAAATATAAGTGACTAAATAAATTATCAAATAAATGACTAAACAATTGGTCATTAATAAATAGTCACCCAAGAAAATGACTAAATGAGTGATCAATAAATTTTTAAAATCATATTAATATCTATTTTTAACTTTTTTATAATGTTTATTACTTGCTAATGGAGTTTTTGTCCTATTAATAAATTATTATCAGTTAACTTCCTTGAATATCCTCTCAATTGATATCGAAATAGAAATGAACTAAAAATCACCCCAATATGCACTCAAACTCCTCAAAATCTATCTATGAACTCCTAAAGAAAATAAAAACCCTCCATGCACTTAAAAGAATCACAAAAATTAATAGCAATTCTTAATAATAATAATAATAATTGCACTATCCTTGAAACAAAGGCTAAGACAACTCCATAAGTGCACAAAAAAATTAAACCAATATGAGTTGTATATTTGTGTTGCCACATAAATTCATTTTATCACCACCTTTTTTTTATCATAGTGTAATCTATAATTATTAGGGATTTTGGTACTTGTATTTTTTCAGTTGAATACATGGTATGTCAACAACTTAACTCTTCTTTTTTTCAGGGAGACATAGTTATGGTAAAGAGTATCTAATTTTAATTATAATATAATTTGAGACTAAAACAAATCTAAAGCATGAAGAGGACCATGAATATCACATATTTAAATCTCTATTGCATCCACTTTTCTCCTATTCTCTTTTAAAAATTATTCATCCAATAAACTTCTAAGGTATAATACAACTATCACATATAATTATCAATAAAAAATGCAAATTACAAAAGGTGTTTTAATGAAAAGGTAAAGGAAAATGAAATATGTATTTTTAATTATTATCTGTATATTATCTTTGGTTATTAATTAATTTCAATAAATAATAATATAAAATTAATAAATACTTTATCAATATTGAAAGATTGAAAGATTTTTTCAATCACTCTAAAATTTCTATAAATGAATGCATAATTGATTTGTAGCTATGATTCTTTAATTGAAACACATTTTGCATTTAAACATTATTCCTAAATATTATACCACATGATTTTAAAAAATAAAAGAATTTTTACAAATAGAATTTCCAACACCTAACTTCAATTACTAGTAAATAAAAATAAAGATCATGCTACATCCATTTGGGAATAACCACCTAGGGTTCTACTGTCATTCAGAGTAAGAGATCGACCACTGTCATTGTTATCATCACCTCACAAGATCATACCCATTTGTTGTAGCTATTATTAGTAATTTTACCTTGGTGTGCAATAGGTACACCAAAGATGTGGGAAAAGCTAATTAGGGAAAATGCAGTCTATTTGGTACATATATTTACATTGAACTAAAGAAAAATTAATAGATCATTTAAACAAGGATACTATTTGTGTAACAAAGCCTTAGCCAATGATGTTTTTTTCCACCATCCAACATCTCTTTTCCACCATGGAAGATTTAAAAAAAGAATGAACTTCCATTAGATAATGTTAGGCTTTTCCACCATGGGAGATTTGAAAAAATGTATGGACTTTCATTAGATAATGTCATCACAACAACCCTAGTAAACCTATATACAAAATGTGGAAGCAAAAACATGTAGGAATCTTGTGAGGATTCCTAGAAGAAATGCAGCTTCATGGGATATGCACCAACAAATTTTTTGAGACTTGTAATAAATTGCAATTGGTAGATGCAAAGATTAATTCTCTAACCTTTGGCAACACCTTTCCTATCTACACTAGATAAGGGTTTTAATGTGCCCTCCATAGGAAAAGATTGTTGGGAGAGGAAAATAAGGGTCTAAATAGAGGTAAGTAAATAATGTCACACATGCTCTATCTTTTCATGCCTTTATCCCCTTATGCTATTGTTTGTCAATATATAATGCATCTAAGGGGTCAAAAAATAAACTATTTGTAAGTGCACTATTGGACATGTCATTCATAATTGTACTAATTGGTATATTCAATTTTGTAGAGACAAGAGTGCCGAAGGATAAAGCTACATGGAAATTGCATAACATGAGTCATCTTTATTGGATATATGTAAAAATTTGTTCTAATGTGTTGTAATTCATCTATTGTTTCTTCTTTCTCACTTATCTTGTTTGTATATGTTTCACATCCTTGAGAGTCTTAAATTACACCATGTCATTATTTTTCTTATATCCATTTTTTTTGTATTAAAAGATAATACACTAATGCTAATTTATGCAATTATTATTGATAAATAAAAAATAGCTAATTTATAAGAATACTAGAAATATTTGAAAAGATTTATGAATTTTAAAATCACAACATTTTCAAACATTAAAAGTTTTATAAATATCTTTAAAAAAACTTATTAAATTGTCAAAAGACAAATAATTTTAAATTAAAAGACCCATTAATTTTTTTTTTAAAAAACATACATTTGTTGATCAATACATATTAATATACATTTTTAAAGTATCTTTTTATCCATTTTTAATAAATAAGGTACATATACTACTTTTATTCAAGAATAATAATAATATATTGTTGTATTTATAAATAGCTATAAAAATATATTTAATAAGAATATTTCTTTACAAGTTTAATGATTATCTTAATAAAAAAATTATGAAACACACATCCAGGAACTCTGTACTAGAAAACTACTATTCATAGCCAGTAGATCTACTAGATTCTTCAGAATTTGATTGAGAAGTGAAGGCAAGATCTAGAAAGTGGGTTGGCTTCATCGGACCAGGATCTTTTGTCTCTTTTGCTTTGTAATAGGGACAAATGTGTGAATACAATGGTGGAAGGTGATGTTAAGGATAACATTGTGGTTTTTTTTTTATAGCTGAGCATGATACTATTTTGATAACTATGATGATATTGTTGAATATTCTAGCTTTTGAGGCAAATTCACTCTTATCCTATGACTATATTTTCATGGCCATTAGATAGGGTTGGATGGTTAAAAATAATATTGATGAAAGGAGATCGACACCACCTCATGGATATTTACAAACTAGTAGTTATCTTTCTAAGCCATGGGGGAAACAATGGCAAAGTAAATCCCTTGTATTACATGGACAAGATGAAAAATGTAGATCCTAGAATGATACTTATACAATTATGTTTGGAAGGGATTATAGTGAATATCCTGGAAAAGAGAGGAGGCAAAACCTTTGTGCAAACATTGGATGAGATTTAGTTGGCTTGTAACTATGAGAATATGGCCGAAAGATTCAAACCCCAAATATGGCATTGATGTCAGATTTCATAGTGGCAACAATGCCTATAAAAATATAAGTGAAATGTGGAAACATAGACAAGGTACATAAACTATTTGATGAAATGCTTAAAATAAATATCGTCTTATGGGTTACAATGGTTTCAAAATATGAACAAATTTAAACATTATAAAAAGTCTTTAGAAATTTTTGTAAAGGTGCAATTGGTAGGTGTAAAGCTAAACTCCACAAATTTTACCATTATCCTAAATGCCTATACCAAAATGGGAGCTTTGAAATAGGTAACGAACATTTTTTAAAAGATAGATGTATTTGGTCAAATATTGTACTTGCAAATACTCTTGTAGACTTGTATGCAAAATGTGGAATCATGGACATGCCACTTGAACTATTTAAAAAAATGGTTCAAAGAAATTTGGTATCATGGACATGCCACTTGAAGTCTTTGAAAATATGCTTCAAAAAAGTGTGGTATCATGGACTAGAATGATTGCATGATATACTATGTTCAAAGGGCTTTAGGAACTTCCATGAAATTGCAATTTGCAAGTGGAATACTAGACTCCAAAACTTTTGGTAGCTTCCTCTCTACGTGTTCCAAATTAGAAGCTTTTTTAACAAGGTATGGACATCCATTAAAATAGAATAACAAGAGGATTTTTGTTACATGCACATGTATGCAAGCATATACAAAACATATTAAATGTTTGACATTATGCCTCAAAGAGATTGTCATCTCTTGGACTGTAATTATTGTTGGATATGCGCAAAATGGATCAAATGAAAATGCTTTTGAAACTTTCATACAAATGCAACTACATTTATAATATATTTTTACTTGTTGCTTCCTTTTTAGATGCTAATCTTTGGAATGAGATCAACTTGTGCAAGCTTTAAGGAAGAGAATAGTAGAAAGGATGGAACTATTAGCATGAGTCTAGAAAGCTCTCTCCCACTAAATCCATAATTCTCTGAGAAAGCAACTCATAGATTCAAGCTCTTCTTTAGATTTTAAGTGTAAAAGAAGGAGCATCTTAGCAGGGATTTTATAAGAAAATCTTGAGAATAAAATTATTTTGAAGAAATTATATTCTAGGAAGAAGGTGTCTCTCAAGGTGGTTTATTAAAATGTGTGGGTAGGACATCAATAGCTTCCTCTGCATCTAACCTTGGAAACCTAAATATTTTAGCACTTCTACTTTGAGTTCTAATGTTCTTCCTACATTTGTGAGATTAGTGATGGTTGTCTCCTCATTATCTTGGCAATTTCTCTTCGCAAAAGATGCATCATTTGAAGTCTTTGAAGCACCACTTTCGTGCTCACTTATTATTTCAGCAATCAAAAAATATTAGGCATCATCCAAAATAACAACCCAACAAGTAAAGACAAGAAATGACACAACACTTGTAAGGAATATCCAAAAAGGTAGCGATCAATAAATGAATGAGAAATGTTTTTTGTTTCATGTACCTGATAATTGTAGTTGGCAGAGATTGATGACAAAATTTGAAATAAATGAACAATACAAAGAGAAAATAAATGCCAAGAATGAAAGAATGAATACATTCACTTAAGAATAAAATGATGATAGAAAAATTAGACAGTCAATACGACTTCAATGGTAGTTTACTACTCTCCTATGTTGTGGATCATTGATTTTGAGAATCAAGTTGGTTTATTCAAAAATAGAAATGCCTCCTGTGTAATAAGGGTCTACTGATCAGAGATTGTTATGACTATATTTAACTCACAATCATTAGCAAAGGGATTTAGGGAAGCAAAGATACTTCAGTCCGAAACTATTGGAAGACATTTTAGGTTCATTAATTCTTCTTGTCTAGATAATGTTTTTTTTCCTTCAAAATATGTTGTAGATTCCATCAACCAACCTTACCAAAGGAAAAAAGATACAATCTCCACCTCTATTTTTGTATTCAAACATATGCATATATAAAAAACCATTTGATGAGGTATTAGTACCTTAGAACATAGCCAATACAAAAGAAATAGTCTCCAATAGATTAGTTATGCAATGTTGGTTGAAAAATATTACATGTTAATTTTTGTGGAAACATATTATGTGTTAATTTATTCTTTGAAACTTTAGCCATAGTAATAAACTTGGTCACATTGTATAAATTGTTGTCTAATATGTTTGGGAAATCTACTATGTAATGAATCTATTTTTGGAATAAAATTAACATTTTGTTGGGTGATAAAATGTTATATTTAACTTGCATGCATGTATGTGTGTTATGCACTAGTATAAATACAAAAATTCTTGAGATCCACTTGATCTAAATGTGCTTAGTCAATTTTAATAACACACTAGGTATAAGTAGAAGCAATATTTTTGATCAAGATACAAGAGCCTAGCATACTAATGTGGTAAAAGTAGTAGTCCATGTTCTTTATTAATATGTTGAATCTAAAAAACCAACACATCCAAGATTTCCAAAATTTAGAAGTAACAATGAGATCTAACAAGGTTTCCTTTTGTCTCTTAACATTGTCAGGTTATATGTGTAAAACTTGGAAGAAGGATAAAAAATTCAATGGCAAAAGTGTACAATTGGATAGTTATGTGATGTGGTTAGTCTTATAAGAATAATATATCATCTTAGTTGTAGAAACAAACCCATAGCTTGGTAGAATGCTAGACAACCTTAGTATTTTTTCATAAACATCTACAGAAGAAAGTAAAGGTAACCAAAATAGAGATCTTTGGTCTTTTCTTTTCAAAAAGAGAAGATGCAAATAAACTATTTCTTTCATAGAAAAAAAAATAGTATTAAATACCAATATCTTGGTCTTAAATTTCACAAAAACCTTAAGCATCATGCAAAATAACTAGAATATAAGTATATATAGGGAAGCACTCCACTCAACAAAATTATATGCAAAAACATAATGGTGAGATTGACATATCACCATGATATTATTTTAGCTGATCACATGTTCTCCATACGTATGAGGGTTTGAGCTACAAATACACATGTTGTGAAAAGAAAAAAAATAAAGAATACAAAGCTTCTCTTTATGATATTTTCAAGAACCAATAATCTACTTAATGATACTATCGGTAGGGAAGTATGATTTTTCATTGGTAGTAACAACAATACAAGACTATATTAAGAAGAAATAGACAGATCTAGTAGTAATCAAGACATATCAATGAAGAACTAGGAGAAAGGGCTCTTAAATAAATAAAAAGTGGATGAGTTAGTGTGATATTGAAGTATAATAATGTCCAAACATTGATTAATAATTCTAAAGTATACAGGAACAAATTAGTCAATCCACATGGCTAAGAAACTTGGTAAATATGGACATTAGCTCAATAACTTCAACCTACATATAAGAATCCTTAGAAAGCTATTAGTGAACAGATTATCCTTTGAGAAAGTACGTGCAAATTTGACCCTAAATGCCCAAATGAAAGAACAAATTGACACCAACAGTTGGATAGGTTATTATTAGATTAATAACCTTCCTCTAAATTTTATCAAGTATAGTTCCTTGTACAAGGTTTAAAATTAATTAATTATAGATACTTTTGACCAAAAAGCACAAAAGGATAACAAGCATGTATCCATAAACATAGAATAGATGCAAAACCTAGGAACTAAAAAGAAAGGAAACATAATAAAATAGATTACACATAGTTAATCTACCATACACTGCATTAAATAATGTAAACGAAAATGTATCTTCCATCCTCTTGAGAGAATTTAAAAAAATCAAAGCTTTAAAAGATGTTTTGAAAAGATGATGCAACAAGAAAACAATGATATTGAAACGTAATTCAGAGAAAACTAAAAATGATGCAAAGTTCATGATCAATGGAAGGAAAATACACCATAATCAAAGTTCTAATGTAATTAACCTCTAGCCTCCCTTCCCTGACTGCAAAAGATCGCAAAGTATCTTGTACACATTACAACCAAATCACTATTTCAAGAAAGATGAAAACTTCTTTCACAATGTTACATCAACCATTAAAATTCTATCTCTAAATCAGACACATAGTTCTGGAAAAGAGAAATAACCCATGCTTTTCCTCTCACAGCCTCTCAAGAAAAATGGAATAATTTGCAAGTTCTCCTCCTCGCCTGAAGCTCAAAGTCTGTAGTCTAGAAGAAGCTAAAATGGAACCCCCTATATTCACAGCCTCTATTCTGCTATAGCCCAAAGTCTCTCAGCCCAAAACTTTGAAAACTGGAACCCCTGTTCTCTCTGCCACTAGCTTATTTAAGCTTTCTTTTTCTATAGCCTTTTCACTTTCGTAACTGAATCTTGAAAAACTCTCAAAATTCCTCTCTCTTTTTTTTTCCTTCTTCGGTTACTTCCGTTCCCATCTTTTTAGTCCTTACGTTCTTTTAAAATTCTCCTTTTTTTTTTCCTACCTTGCATCTCATTTTAATTAAGGACTACAAAGATATACCTGCATATACATTTTGTCAAGAAAATGTGGGGGGCCTGCCACAATTTTTAAGCACTAAGCATGATATGAGGCAGTTTCCTTTTACAATAACTATATAAATTGTATCCCACGATGACAACTTCCCCAAGTTGCCACAGGGCCCGCGAGCTCTATGATCAAAAAAAAATTATCTTATTGCACAACTCTCATGGAGCCTATTGATTATATTATTACCCACCATGCCTTTTCATTCGAGCTTCTTCTATTGTGGCTTTCCATGGGAATCTCATGGTTTCAATATTAGTGCAGGGGTTCCATCATTGCAAGTGTTGATGTTGTCATGACTTTAGTTATTCTAAGACCACAAAGAAGATGGCAATACATTTACTGTGGGATGTCTAACCTTAGGGAGACTTGTAGAAGATTGATATACATAGAAACCATATTTTGGCTTTGCAAGTTTTGCAAGTTGTAGTCAGTGGCAACCATAACTTTTAACATCGCCCTTGATCTCTATAACAGCGCTCATATCACTATGACATTTTAAAGAAGCATTCGATGTTGCCAACTATTTAAAATAAAGTTCAGTCTCTATATATGTAGAGCCTTCATATTTTGGGTTCAAGCTACAATGCCACACTACATGCTTGGATTGCTATGGCTGAATTTGATTTATGTTTTGTGGGTTTAGACTTTGTATCATATTTACTAAAATACCATGGACCCACGTGCTTCCATACTGCCATTTTAGGGATAGAATGCTTACCCAATACCAAAGCCACTTTGTAACTTTTTCCTTTCATCATATGCTATCAATAATTCATTTAAACAATTGGAACCCACACAAGTTTTAGACATCTTCATGAATTCTTTTAGCAAAGACATAATAATATTGCAATCTGACAATGATATCACCAAATATCTGAACTGAATTTTGAACTTGTAAAGCCTCTTTTGAAGTCATCTAAACCTAAATTAAATGGTCCTTACACCTCTGCACCGGATCATAGATCTTGAAGACATTGAATCTGAAACCTGTCTCTAAATCTGCATATTAAAATTTCTAAACCACTTTGCATCTTTAAGCCACTGAATTGATCTCCATCTTGACCTATACCTTTGCACTTTCTCGAAACTGTTGAATTGGTAGAACCTGGGATTAAATGACAAAATTTTGAACTTGTTGAACTGAACCTGTTGAATGAACAATTTTGACTATTGGACTATTTTGAACTGCTTTGAACTGTTGAACTACTTTGAACTACTTCAAACTTCAGTTCAAAGTGGTTTAAAGAGGTTCAACCTCTGAAACTAAAAGTTTTAAAATTGTGACCACCTTGGGTACTAACAAAAGCATACATAAAGGTCAAAATCTTGTGGAAGTGAAGGGATTGAATGTAAGATAGGAACACTAAATGAATAAAAAGGATAATAAGTTTGATTTTTCCTTTAGAAGTTATGAACATTAGATAAAGAATGATGTTATATCAAGTAAATCTTAAGCATCATCCAAACTAGGTACACCTATACCTTATTGGTTGAGGCTAGGCCTTCTACTTTTGTGGAGGAAATATTATCAAAGTCAGAGAAATGTGGATCATATTAATAGCATAAGGTCTACTCCCTAGAAAGGAGCTACGAACTCTAAAATTAGTCTAATTTTTTGTTAGATTAGCAAGGACAGAGCCTTGATCTCATTACATGATAGCACAACAGAACAACATAGATAGAAAAAAAAATGATAGAAATAGTAAAATGTCCTTAACCAACCCATAAAAACCACCTAGCTGATCAAAGACAAGAAGCCACATAAAGCTAACTAAGGCAAACAATCAAGAATCAACATTTTAGCACATCTAATAATCTAGGAAACAGGCCCACAAAAACAAACCAAGTTCATCATAATATAAACTCTTAAAAAACTAAGAAAGTCTTCTTCAAAGGATATATTATAAATTGATTATATTTCTTTGGGATTAAGATGATATCCCAATTCTTATTTAGCTCTCCACACACATCTTTCCAATTAGCAATGGTTGTATCTATGAAACTTTAACTTCCACTCTTGTTACTTTGTCCTATCCTCTACAACTACTATAGATTTTTAAGTGCCTAGTAGGGGTACCCATAACCACCTTTTCCATAATACCTTCCATAATTGTGATGAAGGACATGATAGCATTTCCTAGCTTCTTTTCTTTATGTCTTATTGTGAGGTTTTCACACCATAACCCCATTACAAATGGGGACCCCTCTTTTAGCTTTAATGGTTAGAGTAGTTCTTCTTAGTTTCCCCTAGGTGGAAGAAATTTGCAAGTATCTAGGCCTTAAGGGGAGTTTGATGAAGTCAGGGAAGGATATATTGAGCCAAAACCAATTAGCCACTAGGCCTTGAGTAAGAGTGCACAATGAGGGTGAATGAAGGTGTTTGAGCACAATTCAATGAAGTACAATTATTTGACAAATATTCCATCTATCTTCACCTTAAGGAGTTTGAAATAGGGAAATTTTCATGAAGTATGGGGTCCCCACCCTGGAAACTTGATTTTTCAAGAGAAAACAATTGAATAGGTTGAGATTTTTATAAAGATTTTTGGCAAAACATAGTCAAAATTCTTAGGTAGGTGCAAAATCTACCCCTAACCTAGCATTTAGTCCTCTCAATGATTAAAATGCTTCCCTCCCTATGACTTTTAATCAAATCCTACCTCTTAAGTTTACATAGGTATGCACATCTTAAGGTCAACAAGGGGGTGATTTTGTCATAGTTTGAAAGATAAATATTGAGGATAAAAGGAAACCAAAGTGAAGAAAATTAAAAACCAGAGCTGAAATTAGACTTAATCATGGCTAATTAAAATTGAATTGAATGCCAAATTATCCCTAGGGCTTCGTAGAATCATTATATGTAATTTAGAGGGGTAGAATGATTAAAAGAGAAAAGTTTTGAAGAGTGAAAATCCTTAATAATAAGTAGAATCTACAGCCCTCCCAAGTCTCATAATCCTAGTCATGTCAAGAATGTTGATCCTAATCATGTCTAGAATGTGGCCCCTCAAACATTAAGCCAAGAAAATTTTAACATGAAAACATTAGGAAGGAGAAATGCAACAAGGGTGAAGGAGTGAGGAGAATGTGAAATTGGAAAAAAGTAAGGAAAGTTTAGGAGATAAATTTTTTACGTAGTGTCAACATCCTCAAGTAGGGTGTAATTTTCCCCCTACCTAATATTTTTATCCTTTCACTATTCTCTCATGTTGGTTTTTCATAAATAAACCATAGCATTTGTTTAACATAAAATCATGTTTATTTCTTGAGCACTCAAAAGAAGGTTTTTTTTGTAAATGATCATATGGGTTTCTTGAAACCTTCTTGTGTGGGCCTATATCTTCTATATATATGAACTTTGTTAAAATTTGGGGATGTTTTGTTTATTTGGGAGCAAAATATATGTTTCTTTATTTTTGTCTACTTTATATTTATCATGTTTCTTTGTAGCTCACTAGGAACTTCTCTATTCACATCCATCTTTTCAGTTACCATCATTACATTACCCATTGTCATTATATTTTGAGCTCCCTATTTTCTACCCTCAAGGGCAGCTAGAAATAGCTTTTGCACTATAGTAGGATCCTTTTAGTTTGCAAAAACAACAACATTTGGCAATAGCTATAGTTCAATAGTAATATAAAATGCCACTTACATAGCCACAACTTCAACTACATGAATATCAATAGTCACAACCACAACCTCAACTATAAGAACATCAACAGCCACAACCACAACTTCAACTATAGTCACAACAATAATATATGCAAACACAACTACAACTATAGACCCAAACATAGACATAGCCATAGAAATAACCAAAACCATAGTCCCAATAGCCAAACATATGGAGATTCTAATAGTCTATTAAGTTCCTTTTGTGAGCTAATGTGTCTGTGTTTAGAGAGTTTCCTATTTATTTGGGTATCGAGGTCTAATTGTATGGTTAGTTACCAAGTTTTTAATTGGGTGGGCTTTTAGTGATGCAGAGTTAGTGAGCCCTGTATATAAAAATATATCTTGTTTTCTATACATGTCTATGCTAGAGAGCATATAGAGCTATTCAATATATGATTTGAGGATAAAAAATTTTATGGTACAAAATTCATTTCACTATGAGTTACTAAAATCAATATATGTGTTGTATATAGAAGAGTTAGTATATTTGAACTATAAAGAAGGTATTTATTGATTTGTTAATAAGAGTTGTCAATCTATGCTTGAGATCATTGTATTGTTTTGATCATTCAATGAAGGAACCATTTTTCAAGTTTGGTTGGATTTTTCCCTGAACTAGGAGGGTTTACCAAGGGTGAATCTCTATTTTTATTTATTATTGTGCTTTTTATAAGTTATCTTCTCTCTAAATTATTTTTATTCTGGTTTGAAACTTAACACACATGATGATGACGGGCCACACCACCTGTACCAACTCACAAAAAAAAATGCAATAATATGGAGACAAGAGAGATGACAAAATGCTTCATAAAACTTCCATTAATACTTGAAATTCATTAGAATATTCTCCAAATGGAAAAACTCCAAATTCTTACAATATAAGAGAGATTGCTTGCTAAGAGCTTCTACAAGAAATTACATCCAAAGAGCTTCTACTTGAAGAGCTTGTCTTGAAGAGCTTCTATTTCTCCAACTTCCATTAGAAGAGCTTCCATTTCTTGAACTTTTTTACAAATGATAATAGGCCTTTCTTAAATAGGCACTTACCACCCAAGGCATGATTTATCCACAACATTCTAGAATCTCCACAACCTTCTACAATATCTACAACCTTTTAGAATTTCCACCTAAATACAACTAAGCACCACTATGTGGCCCAATTAGAAAATTACATTTCTTTTGTGGATCACAACAAATATTAAATGCATGATGCCACCTACACACCTCAATTAATGGAATAACAGCTATTTTTATTATTTTTCTATGCATGATGCCACCTACACACCTCAATTAATGGAATAACAACTATTTTTATTATTTTTCTATTTACGCCACCTATGCATCTTGAAAATAGAAATTCATCTTTTCTCCTTTTTCCCTTATTTTATTTTTAAATTATTTTTCCTTCTATTTTCGTCACTTTCTCTCTCCTCCACAAATTTTTTTTTTTTTTTTTCCTAATAATTTAATTTTCCCATGCAAGATGCTCCTGCATCAGACTCCCTTGGTAGATAGAAAAGTGTGTCCCACACTTTGATGTCAAAAGAAAGCTATAGAACCATTTTCATCTTCACCACAAGCTTCCACCTCAATAGGGACAAGAAAACCAACATGCAAATCTTCCACATTTTTTTTTCTGCAGGTATCAGATAGTCTGTGTGGTCTCAAAGACTTTAATTTTTGAATGGTGATGGGTTCTTTTCCCCTCACCTCCAACCTATATTACAACAGGGAGCCAATAGAGATGCCACCCTCAAATCCTTTGAGGGGTACTACCTCTGGATGTTGACCTTGTATTTGTTATCTCCAACCAAATAGTAAGACATGATAGTGGAGAAACATCAAGGAAACAAGAAGAAATTATAACCAACAAAGGCCACCACAAATCCTTGGCTTTAACCTGAAGTTCTTTTCTAGGTCATTTTTGTTTCTCACATTCTACTACTAGTCTAAAAAGCTTAGTAGGAATCATTTCATGTGAGCTACGAGTACCAAAATTTTGAAAATTTGTCATTGATGGTGCTAGATCTTCCACTGAATTTTCTTTTTTCCTTGATGACTGCATGCTTTTAAAAATTGGTAGGATATGGCTCTTCAATCATGCATCAATAAACTCTTTTGAAACCTAAATATTTTTCATAAAATAATGCATTTTTATTTGTCTCATAATAATATAATAGAAAAAAAAATTAGGAAGCAATTTATAACACTTAAAAGTTATAATTAGTAAGCAAAAAGATTTAAAGAAAATATTTCTTCTTATTTACCTCTTTCTCTTCTCACCACTGAGATTGTTTCATCAATTGAGAAACCCTCCAACTAAGCCTCTACAAGGAAGCTAGCCTATCAAAAAAAAGTTACATATCTTATAAACATTTGCATCAGAAATTTGCCTTTCATACCACTATACTTTCATCACTATTGTCCACTTCATGATATCTTCACATAATATTAGAGAAGTAAATTTGTACCCAATTATTGTTTTTTGCTATGGTTGCAAGATACAAGGTGCTTGTGGGAATGTGATACATCTGACAGAAAGTTGTAACTAGAGACTAGTGTTGACTTGCAGCTTGTTACTAAGCATATAGTTGAGGCCCATCACCTTCACCAATGCAAAGTAATGATCTAGAAGTCTGTCCATTAACTATTTTTGGAAGGATTGACTTTTCTAGATGTTGGAAAACAACATTGAGGGCCCTCAAGAGCCTATGATTAGTTAATTCCTTGAGAGAACAATCTGGATGCCTTTTTATGAGGAATCCCAAACTAGTATCCATGTATTCATCTGTTAATGCACGAGCAAGAGAAGTTGTCACATGATCTTCAAAAGAACTAGAAAATCATTTGACATCATGAGATTTAGATAATGTGGAATGTTCATTTAACCCAAGGTAGTGGTAGAATGAGGATATTCAGTGTAAAGAAGCAACATCCACACACAGTGTATTAGTACATAATCCACAAAGCTCTAAAAGGAAGGCACAAGATGCCAAAAAAGCATTATTCACATAATGTGTAATGGCCAAGTGCATTACCTGCAGAAGTAGAGCAAGAAATAGATTGAAATAGATAAAATAGATAACATATGTGATAACAATTTCTATGAACTAATGCCTTCAGAAATGAAAGAATTATTAATAGAGTTAAAAAATAATATATTCTTACAAATTAACTAGATAAAGGGTTAAAATATAGAAGGATTTGGAGCAACAAATGCTTGATTACAAAGTTTGTACAAATTTAAATTACATTGATAAATTAAAACATAGAATTTGCACTGGACATTAACTCCATAATTAACAGTGTAGAGTCTAGATTCTAGACCATGTATTTGTTTTGAGTATGTGTTTGCATCCTCCATGCTAAATCTTCACTTTCACTAATAATGGGCATCTAAAGCCTTTGTGTTTTAAGAAAGAATAAGGACAAAAAATCTTACAGATATAAGAAGCTTATCTTCACTCTAAGTCAACTATGAAAGTAGTACTTGAATCTTAGAGGACGCTTGTGGTTGACCTCATGAAGACTTTTCTCTTGGACATGCCCTAATGAATTCAATTTTTGCACTTGATTTCCAATGATAAATTGAAAGCTACTAGTGCACACCTCCTATGCAAGTGATGTTCCACTACAAAGTTACCCTCCTAGAAAGCATAGACAATCAGATAGAATCTCTAAAAATATGGTTACTAAAGCTAGTTAAAAATGGAAAGTTTTTATTCAAGACCTTACATCTAATTAACAATACCAGTATTGAATCATTGTAGACATTTTAGCCTAATAAATATTTCATAAACAAAATTTAAGCTTTGAAATATTTTGGACTTTTCTTGAAAAAAAAAATGACAATCATCTTTTGTAAACCTTTGAAATAAGAAAATGCTTATTAGGAATAGTAGGACAGGGTAGAAAGAACAAAGAGTGGAATCTCTGCTAAATTTGGAAAATTATGGCCATCACTACGTGTTACAAGAATCATTCCAAATAGTAAAATATGTAGGATATCTGAATGAGTTTAAGTCTCACTAACCAAGTTGAGTATTTCATTCTTCAAAATATTCCTCTTTAGAATCTTTCTAAATGCTAGGTGTCAAGCGCATTGTCCAAATGATTAAGAACATAAAAAACTTAGCAATTATGAAGCTTGAAAACTTAGTTTTGTAGTGTCTGCCCCTAGTTCACATTTTGTTATCATTGCTGAACTCTTTTAGAACTAGTTTTATGTTGTTGGTTAGTAGCATTCTTTTGAGATTATCAGATATTGTGCTATGGATTCAATTTATTATGTGATGAGATTACTTAGACTCTACATTTCATGTATGTATGATGATTATTTTTAGTGTTCACAATTATTGATGATGATTATTACATTGCTTTCAGTTATTAATGATGATTAGTAAGATGATTTATTATTAGATGTGTTTTCTTATGGATACTTACCCCATACTTGCATGTGTATGGTGTGTGTGCTTTCCTTGCGTGTTTGCTTTTGTATGGCGTGTCTGATGTGGTTAAGGAAGGGAGTCGTAGTCACCTGCTAGTCAGGATCTACACGATGCACCACTTCTTACCATTGTCTATTTAGTTTAGTATATATTGTGTTTGTACATGCATGATTTTTATGCAGGTTGCAGGTAATGGGTATCGACTTCCCTAAATTGCTAGGATGAGCATACCCTATCACATTATCTCAATGATAAGAGAGGGGAGATAAATTCTCAAGTCCAAATCCCAACCCTTTGATCCATTTGTCCTAATTAGAAAATTAGGACAAGTATCTAAGTTGAATACCCACCGAATTTGTTGGATGACATATTTCATGATTTTTAACCCTTTAGATTTATTTTGTATGATTTGTTCTATGATGGGTTTTCATATTTTATCTTGGAGGTCTATGGTGAATTTTCTATTAATTAAGTCTTAATAAATAGATTTAATTAATAAATTATTTATTTGAGAAAACTAATAAAATATCATGATCTTTGATATTTTGATTGTAATTAATTAAATGTATTTATTATTGGGGAAAAGGAATTAAATAAAAGAAAACTAGAAATTAAAATTAATAATAATAATAAAGTAATAAATAAAATAATAATAATAAAAGTTATAAAATAATGAAAGGTATAAAATTTAAATAGAGATTATTTAAAAAGTAAATTGGAGTTATAAGCTTGCATGGGAATTAACATGTGTCATCAACACGGGGGTTAGTGCATCAATTAAGCACAAGGTGTCTACAATTCTATGACTCATCAAAAAAAAATTGGAAAAGACCCATGCTTAGTTGGTGACACCTTTCAGTGGTTTCAAGAAGCATTCCAAAAGTTTCTTGAGAGCTCTTGATATTCGGGCATTCATAGAAGCTTAAATGAAAAGCTTAATGGAAGCTACAAGCTTAATGGAAGCCACGAGCTACAAGCTAAAATAGAAGCTTCAAAGCTTACATGCATGGGAGAAGATTCATATGCTCATATATTTTCTACTTGCTTCTATGCTCCTTCTAGCATTTCTAATCACTTGGAGGATTCGATCGGCTTGGATTCTTGGAAGAATTGTGAATGATGGAGATGGAAAGGATTTTCTATGTACTTCTGAGGCATGGCAAATTAGCATCAGTGTCCAGGTGCACTTGTGATATTCTCATATTCCCTTTGCACTTTTTCTCTTCCTGTCTTCATCATATCTATTTTATGTGTCTGAATACTCTCTGTATTTGAAATTGGAATCTAGATATTTTATTTGGATGAGAAGAAAACAATAGAGAAATTTTAAATCCAATTAAGGAGAAATAATTAGATCTTAATCGGGTTTGGGTTCGAATTTATATTAAATTAGAAAGACAAGATTTGGAATTAAAATAGAAATTTTATGGTGAAAATTTGAATGATTAGATGTAATCTTTCTATCAATTATATTTTCAGATGCGTATGGACAAACCTATTAGATGGATGAATGGGTAAATTTAGAGAACAATTATATTTTAAGAGGAAATTCTTAATTCATCACAGATTGTCTTGTCGTTGCCCCTTGGATAGACCTGAACTCAGTCATTAATAACTTTTTATCGTGATTGAATTTATTTGGTCGCTCTAGTCAAAATTGGCACAACTTGGCCCTCTCCAACATATTTAAATTTGAGCCAGATCCAACAATTCATTAGGGAGATATGGCTATCGTACTAGGACTATTTTATTCAATGACAGATATTTCTCCATTTCTCATAACCAAGAATTCTTTATGCTTAAACTTCACAAAATAATATATCAAAGCATGGAATGAATTAAAGATATTATTGCGATCTTCCCTTATTAGAATCTTATTAATATGCATTAATTTTATATGGTTTATTATCTAATCTAATTAAATTTAATTTAATTAAGATTAATTAATAGTAGAAGAAGTGTAATTAATTATTAGTCAATCTAAGTAAATGGATGAGAGAAAATTAAAAGAAAAGAAATTTTAATATAGTTTATATAGTGGACTTTTTATAATGTATATTGAATACTATTTAATATATATTAAACAATTTTAGAGTTGTTTAATGAAGATGATAATGTTAAGAATTTGGAGATTATTCATGTTAAAATCTACAATGAGTCTTATTGGTTTGTGATAGGGATCTCTTTCAAACAACGTTTATATAGACAAAATATTATTAGAACAATTAGAAAATGGAGTCTAATGGTTGATTTTAATATTGATTAAATAATTGTAAGATGATAATTTATATTATGTTGATTTAAATTTAGAAACTCTAAATGATATTGGATTAAAATTGAATTATTATGTTATTGGTTAATACGTTTAAATACCTCAATGGTATTAAGAGTTAGCTAATGAAGTTCTATGTAAAAGTTCTCTAGATTGATTATTTATAGTTGTGATAAGTTTATTATTTATTAATGTTTGTTGGGTCTAACAAACTATTAATAAATAATAGTATAAATAGTTTAAATAGTTATCAACTAATACGAACAGAGTTACTCTAAAAGAGATTAGTTAATGATTGAAGTACTGTAAAAGATATTAATCAAATTGAATTGGTTAATAATTTGGAGGAGTATCAATTAACTGAATCAATGTACATAGGGGAAACTTATTCGAGATAATAATACTTGGTATTGGGGATTTATTATAACTTGTTATTATTAAAATATAAATGGAAACTTTGTTGAAGAGTGATGAATTTGGTTAGTATAGAATTATTAATAAGATTTTCAATATAGCTTGTTATTAATTATTAACAAGATTATTATTATTGAATTATTAATATGATCTTTTGAGTATTGAATTATAGTTGACTTTTATCATACAGAATTATAGTTAGTTAGTAGTCAACTGATATTAATTGGAACGTTGCTATGATTATGTAATTATTAATTAAATCAATCAATGAGAGTTAATTAGATTTAATTAACAATTAAGTTAAGTAATGAAGATTTAATTCATATAATTCTTTTAATAAGATTGTAAAAATATTGATATCAAGTTGATACGTCTTATTCTTATGACTTGAATGATGACCTTAGATATTTAATGGTGAAGACTTAGTAATATTTAATTGAGGACTATTAGAATATGGACCTATGTTAATTGATTGATGTAATTGATCATTTTAATAAAGTTATAATCTCTTATTCGAAGAATGATAATTGGTCCTCTTATAATATAACGAATAATGATCCTAAAAAAGTTGAAAGGTTAATCAATTAGAATATGGATCATGGTTAAATATAAAGGACAATTTAATTAAGGTCAATGATGATCGGTTTAGTGAATATTTATCCTTAAGTTATTCTTAGAATGTAATTCTTAATAATGGAAGGGTAATGCTATAGGGGAACAATTGGGTTGACTTGTAGGTCAAATGATGAAATTTAAGACACTTGAAGTATACTTGCAAATAGAAAACTGGAAACCCCTACACATTATTCAACTATGTGAATTTAGTAAACCAAAACATGTGTCTGCATCATGTATTCTATATGCTTCTTATTTTGGGTTTTGGGTTAACTAGTGTTGACCAATCCTAGGTTGTTACCAAAGGCTTGGGGGTTATAAGATGTGATGGCATGTTGATCCTATTTGGTCTCAATCTTTATAAGCCCAACCATGTTAATGTGATCGTATGCTCTATGAAATGTTTGTATTTACTGATTGTTATTGTTCATCAGTCTTCATGTGTGAAACTGAGAAGTATGTGTATGAGACACTTGAGCTAATCATTTTTGATTCATCGATCAATTATCCTTGGATTATTTTCTAGTCGCCATGATGGGACTAAAATTTGGATTTATTTCTTGATGATGTCATGTTGTGACATGTTTGACTCAACCATTTTGGAGTCTTCAATCAGTATGATTTTGAGATATTCTTGGTTGCTTATTGAGAACCAATGGATATTGTGATTTATTTTGAGATATATTTTGGTTATTGAGAACCAATGATTATTATGATTATCAGTGATGCTTTCAGTTGCCAATAGAGAACTGTTGTGGTCATGATTTTCTATGGATGCTTTTTCAGATGCTCATGGAGATTTGATGATTCTTATCTTGGTGATTTGATGATTCTTATTATGGATATTTGATGCTTATATTGTGGATATTTGATGATTTTTTTTATGGATTATCTTTTGAATTTTCTTTACAGTCGCTTGTACAGGACTATGGTGATTTTATGATTCCATGAGCTTAGGGTAGGTAATCTACTTGTAGTGTCAAAAAGTGGCTTGCAATGGGGGTCGGGGCCCTAAGTGGCTGCTAGGGTAACTCATTGTAAGTTTGGTTAATAAGTGATAACATTTACACACTAAATGGGGATTAAATGAACCTAAAAAGATAATTGTTTTGATGTTCTCGCCCATGCCTTGAGTGATTGTACAGGCTAGGATGGGAGTAGTGAGAACGGATGTTTGCGACTGTGCATTCCGTAGTATGCCTCGTCAGTATGAGAGGATACTAGTGGCCGCATGAGATCAGAGTGGCCGCATGAGATTAGTATGGACCCATGGATTTTAGCTAACTGCTAGGGTAACTTGTACGTGATAATTGTGATGATACTTTCCTGCTTGTAGAGTAGGTTTCCTACATGTCTTTGTGTGCCTCTGGAAATTAGATGTCAGTTTTGTGTGATGAAACCTTTGAGTTAGTATACTTTTAGGATTCCTGGACTTATAGAGATTTTTGCTTCATGAATTGATATCTTGTTTGGGACTTGAGATTATCTCCTCAGCACGGTGGGAGTGGACCACTTAGGTTCCACGCGGTCGGGTGGTAGTGTATTTTCACTCTTATCATTTGAGATCCGTCCGAGACACCGTGGCTGGAGTATCTTTGGTTGGTATTTATTCTTCATTATTTTCTTGGAGCATTATGATAGATAATATACCTTATGATGGATGTATTTATTGGTATGTTTCTTATATTGATAATTTGCTTTACTTTGCATATGTTAGTTGATGATTTATTATGCTTTACTTTGCATGTTAGTAGGATGTTTTAGGAGTGACATTCCTACTATGTTAATGTCAATGATATCTTCGGTGCTTTGGAATGTTACGCACAGAGGGATGGCTAGGATCCATGATGGTCTAATGATGCTATTTACAATTGGGAGGAACCGTGCACTTAGTTATTTATGTTTGTGATATATGGTTATCTTTTGTGATGGATGTTTATATCTTTTGTGATGATGTATCATGTATGATATGTGATTTCATTTATGTTATTGCATCATGGATTAATATTAGATGATGATGATGTACTTTATTTACTTGGATGTTTATTCTTTTAAGCTTTTCATACCCTGTGGTATGTACAGTGGATGATTGAGCTAAACTAAAATATAATTACAAAAGGACACTTGTATATTGTTTAAGTACATTGGATGTATCATTGTTATTTCATAAGGATGGGATGTTAGATGATTAGTTAATTTAGATGTGATACAATGTTAAGAGATCTTTAAAGAATGTAGCCTATTGTGTATATATGTTATGTTTATTTTCATTTGAATTGTTTCTATTGCTTCTGCAAATGTTATGAATGGTTTTATCTTTCATGTTAAAAAAAAAAAAATTGTTTGGCGAACTTAGTAAAATTCTTTGGATCCCTTGGCGGGGCATTACAAGTTTTTTCTTTAAGATAAATGAAAATATTTTGGTGTCATGTTGATTTTTAATTAAAATTCTCAAAGACATGTAGATGGATGTAGATTTTAAGAATTAGTTGCACTTGTGAAATTAAAATTGTCTTCCACTCATACCAGGTATTGGGCAAGAGGATGCTAAAGACACCCTTAATGTAGCAAGTACAACCCAATGAATTATTTCTATACTAATAAGGCAAGTGAATTATTAAAAAATCTATTTATTTGTGTCATTACTGAGATTCTTGACAACTAGTCGTGTGCTAAGTTACCATGGTACTATTGAAAATAATATGGTAATGTTGAAAAGTATGCTAAGGATGGATCTTGGGACTAAATATGTATAGTTGTTACATGACAATGAAGTAGAAGTGCATATTATGGCTACACGAAAGGTGAAAAACTTTTGTAGAATTTTGGATCCTTGACATTTATTCAATACATTCATCCTTGTGTAAATGTATTTTTTTCACTTATAGGACCATTTGATACTCCAAATAATATTTGGTTAGGTAAAATATTTTTTGGAGCTAGCACACTCTACATTTTTTAGCTAAACATTCACCCATTTTAATCTTATTTCTAGGCTAGGTACATTCTTTTCTTTACCTTCTTTTCCAATATTTGTTGTTATTTTTTATGGATGCAGATGACTATTGGGAAGTGCCCAGCTGTGGTAGCAATGTAAGCTACTTATCACATTTCTATATATACCCCCCTAGAGCATCGTGACGAAGTATCATATTTGATGTTTGTTATTATTTTATTTATAATGATTTTTTTTAATTAATTATATTTATTATTTTATCTATAAAAATATTGACTTTGGATAAGATTATAATCATAATTTTACAAAAAAAAAATTATACATCATCTTAAAATAGATGATTCATAATATTATGTTATACATTACTTCTTAATCATAGTTGTAATAATAAATTATATTATGTAATGTAATATTATTAACAATATTTTCTTTCTTTATTATAATAATTTGAATAATAATATTTTATAATGTATTATTATTTATTTGATTAACATGATTATTGTTATTAAAAAAATTTGTTTAACTTTGTATTTAGGTTCTATTATCATTCAAATCTAGCTCTGAAAAGGGGACATTACATTATGGTCAAGGATATGGAGTTTATGGTTATGATCAACTATCTCAAGATCTATCAATGTATGGTTATGGGACTTATCCTATAATTGAGTTTAACAGGTCAAGCGTAGGCATTGCCTACTAGACTTTACTAATATATTGTTCCCTTTTGTTATAGGTTTTTGTAAGCAATTTATCATAAATATATTATTTAGTTCTTTGTTACATTTATGAATTGACACCACTTTCCTTATTACTAGGAATAACTTAATTATATATAGATCATTGTTGAAAATTTTCTTTTCATGTGCCTTACTTTTATCAAATTCCTATTTTTATGTTGTTTGTAGACTAAAATTCAATAAATGTCAACATCATGTGTAATGAACACTTTTAGCACCCACCTAAGTATAAGGAAGAGGAAATATGTGATCCTTTGGCACCTCCATATGTTAAAAAGTGAGTATTTCAATTAATTGTGTTTTGTAGTTTTTAATAGATGTGATTTTTTAATGGGGTTTGATATTTTGATTACATAAAAATATGTTTTAAAGGACCCAAACCCTTTAGCAAAGTATCAAAGAGTAACTAACTAAAGAGTTTAGAAAATAAAAGGCCTCGGTGAACAAAAAAAATAACATAGAAACATGAGGCCAAGTACAACTATGCATGAAAAGATAGCAAAAAGAAATGAAAAGGAAAACACGTGAAAAGGATTGGGGTTTGATGGTTTTATTTAATGTAAAGGTCTATTTTCTTGACATAAATTGCATAATCATTTGTATCTTTTCCTAAGAAGTTAGCACAAGAAAAATAATACTTGTGTGTGGCCAAAGTGCTCCAAATTAAAATACTTGAACATGAGAATTTAAAATTGTTGAATTCTTATTGATAAAGATTTAGATTATTATTTTTCATAATAACTAAAATTTGTGTTCTTTGAGAAGATTATATCATGTTACAATGACCATGATCATGGTAGATCTAATGTTGGGAAGAAAACTTTGTTAAATTTTTGCATTATTCTTTTAAGGGTACTAGCTCAATGGAAGAGCACCTACTTTATAAGTAGGAGGATGGTGGTTCAATTCTATCATACCCTAATATGACTAAATTAATGATTAAATGAAGTACCAAATATACTACTATATATACTACCAAATAAACTACCATATATACTACCCAAAAAACTACCAAATATACTACTTAATCAACTACCATATATACTACCCAAAAAACTACCATATATACTACCAAAATTACCAAATAAACTACCATATAAACTACCAAGTAACAACAATAAATGACTAAATCAATGACCCAATCAATGGTTAAAATAGTTTAGTCATAAATTTGGTTGAGAGATAAATGTCTGACAATAAACTACCATTGTTCACGTGATCAAAATTAGTCACATATCTACAATTTTTAGTAGTTTATTTAGTAATATATATATATCTATATATATATATATCTATCTATATATATATATATATTTATTTATTTATTTTTATTTTTTTTTATTTTTTTTTTTATTTTTTTTTTTATTTTTTTTTTTTTTTTACTAGTGAACCCTATAAAGTTTACAATACACACTGGTAAATGTGACTTGGTTAAAGGATTTCAATCACCCTGTTAGGAGTGAGCCTTGTTAGAGGACTTTAGAACATTCCATTAAAATTCCACCTAGTTAAAAGATTTACAAATGACTACTAGGTCAACCTTAATCCAAAGGATTTATCCTAAACTAATACAATGATTAGAAAGTAACAGTAGCAATTGATTTGATAACAAATCACAACTCACTTATAGATTATAGATCTCTATTTTAGTCCTCCATTATGCTTGGCTTTATTCACTTTAGCTATGACAGCTTGTTCACCCTTTAAGAATTCATCCTCTTAAGTCATCTTGCTTTGCATGCTTATTGAAGACTCTCTTATTCGGCCTCCATATGAAGCAATGCCCTAGACACCTTGTCTTCCTTGAGTTCTCGCACATGCCAACTATTGCTTCAAGCCTTATATCCCCTTATAAAGAGAATTTAGGTCTTTTTTCACTCAATTCCATTTTAGGGTTAGGCCAAATTCATCAAATCTTCCCTCTTTTCCATTTTGTTCCCTCTAAAAACTTCTATAATCCTCTTTGAATTTGCCTCAAAATGGTTTATCTAGAATTGTATGCCTCCATCTTATCAATCTTATCTTCCAAATGCTTCACACAATTTAAGAAATTAACTTTGTCAGCTTAGATTCAATAAATCCATGATTAAACTCATAATTTTATCTCTCGACAATAACTAGCCTCTAATGCTCGACACATACTGTGTTGCAGGGCATCCATTAAAATTCACTTGGCACATATTGTCTTTTACAATCACTCAATACTCACTAGAATTTACTTCACACATACTAATTTCACTCAATATACACTAGATCTTCACTTTTCTCATCACTAATTGATTTGTTGCTTGGCTTGAACTAACTTCACTTAGCACCAATTGATCACTCGATCAATCTTAGCAGACTCATTTTGATTTCTTTGTTCTTCTAGACTTAGCTAGTCTATCCATCAACTTTAACTTTAAGTAGATAAACAATACAACATATCATCCATGTATTACTTGGTCTTAGTACTCCTTTTATACACCAAATAACTCAACCTTTCCTCTAGGTTCTCTTGTTATCTCATCTTATCAAATCCTCTTCATCAATCAAATTAATAATAACATTCAGACCAAACAAGCAATTGTCTCACCAACAAATAGCAAGTTTGACATCATTGACAATATAATTATTGTTCCAATTTCCATCAAAACAATCTTGTTTTCAACAATCTCCCTCTTTGGCATTGATGCCAAACCAACACCAACAACAATACCAAAAAAAAAATTAATACAATGGATTACAATCTCTCCCTCTATTTTTATGTATCATTCCTTTGTGTAGGGTAATATGAACTTTTTCAATCTCCTTCTAACTTTCTTTTACCTCTTCCTCATAGTATTTCTTTGGTATTTGGTCTCTAATTTCCTTTTACTATCTCCCTTTGACTTTCTGACTTACTAACTTTCTCTGACTGTATCTCCCTCTTTCTCTTCAAGTCATTTCTCCCTCTAAGATAAGTCTCCCTCTTTCAAGGTAATTTTTTCTTTGTATTTCTCCCCTTTTGACAACAATGTCAAAGACTTTTCATCTCAACATGAAAATGTTAATAATTCAAGTTCCCCCTCTATCACCTTACTTGTGATTGGTCTTTTGTTCCAGCTGTATGATTACTTTAGGAAGCTCCTAAATTAAGATCCACTACATCAAATTGTAAAATATGTCATTCAACTCAGTTGATGCAGGGCATTACTCTTGCTTCTTAAATAGCTTTGGATAGGGGTATCACTCCTATTTTACCTCTTAGATACTCATAAGCATCCTTAGGTAAAGCTTTTGTAAATATATCAGCTATCTATTCTTTTGTATTCACATATTCCATCTTCACTTCTTTTTCTTGAACTAGCTCTCTCAAGTAATGATACTTGACTGCAATGTGATTTGTCTTTGTATGTGTCATAGGGTTCTTAGATATGTTTATAGCACTTATGTTATCACAATAGAGTGTCACAGGTTTAGTAATTCCCTCTTTCATTCCTTTGAGTAGTTTTTTGATCCATACAATATTTGTACAGTTCACTATAGCAGCAACATATTTATCTTCAATAGCATATTATGATATACAATTTTTTTTCTTACTATTCCATGAAACGAGTCTCTTTCCCAGCAAAAATTTTGCACCCCTTGTACTATTTATGTCATCAACATCTCCAACCCAATTAGCATCTATATAGGTTCTTAATTCAAATTTATCATTTTTCTTGTAGTATAGACCAAAGTCCTATGTTCCTTTCAGATATCTCATAATCCATTTGATTGTCATCAAATGATTCTCCTTAGTATTTGCAGAAAATCTTGCAATAATCACAATAGCTAAAACAATGTCAAGTTTGTTATGAACTACATATTGCAATTTTCCAATCATAGACCTGTACAAATTTTGGTTCACTTTAATAGAATCATTAGTCTATGATAGTTTATGTCCTATGAGCATAGGTGTGCTAACTAGTTTTGAATCCTCCATACCAAAAAAATTCAATATTTCCTTCACATACTTGGACTGGGTGATGTAAATACCATACTTAATTTGATACACTTGCAAGCCAACAAAGAATTTAATCTCTCCAAACTTTGACATCTCAAATTCTTTCATCGTCTCATCAAAAAATGTCTTACACAATGCAATGTTTCCTCCAAATATGATATCATCAACAAAAATTTCAGCAAGTAAAATATCTTTACCACCTTTAGCCTTCAAGTACTGATTATTATTGTTGTCAATTCTCTCAAAACCAATCTTCATAAGATAATTATGAAGTCTCTCATACCATGCTCTAGGAGCTTGCTCATATAAATCTTTGTGTAGTCTACATACCATGTTCTTTTTGTTTGCATCAACAAAACCTTCAAGTTGTTCAATGTAAACCTCTTCTTCTAGTATACTATTTAGAAATGCAAATTTCACATCCATATGATAAACTTTGAAACCTTTGTATGCAAAGTAAGAAAGTAGAGTTCTTACTCCTTCCAATCTTGCAATAGGGGCAAAAGTTTCTCCATATTCATTCCTTCTTCTTGAGCATACCCCCTTGAAAACTAATCTTGCTTTATTTCTTGTGAATTCACCATTTTTATCTAGAATATTTCTGTAAACCCACTTGATTCCTTTTGTGATGTGGAGACTAATCAAACTGAGAGGTTTATTCAATGTGATTTCCCTCCAGAATATTTCTATGAGGGTTGATGGGGTCAAGGGGTAGCACCCCTATGAAAGCTTGGGGCAACCCCTCAGGTGCTTCCCTAGTGCAATACAGGGTGGGGTTGAGGGGAAATGCCCCTATGGGGGTTGTGGGGCCAAAGCCAAAAATGCCCTTATATTGTAAAAGGCATCAACTATTATTTTTCTATTATCCTAGCCCTAATTTTGTAAGTAGCAAAAATCTTGTATAGAAAGGCTTAGGGTTAGGGATTTTCATAATGTGTGATGCAAAAATTGGTTCTTATGGTGGTATTGAGATGTAAGGGATTACAAATTATAATCAGGTTGTAATCACTAGATCATAATAATATTGGACTTGCTGATGGTGGATGTAGCCCAGGGATTAGGTGAACCATGTTAAATCTTGGTGTCTTGTGTTCTCTTTTATGTGATCTACTATTTTTTGGCATTGGTTATATTTGCATATAACTATTATTTCTATCTAAGGTTAATCCTAACAAGTGGTATTAGAGCCAGATGGTCATCACTTTTTTTTAGCCAGACTATCATCATTTTTTACTTTTTTTTAGCAATCCTCTACAAGAAGGTATCATAGTTTAGTGGAAGTCTCATGGTTGAGTGGGAGTGATGGAAGACAAAGATAAGCTGAGGGTTGACAAGTTTAATGTGAAGAACTTTTAGTTATGAAAAATGCAAATGGAGGATTATCATTATCAGAAGGATTATAGAAGTTGTTGGGAGGAAAAACCAAGAATCAAGGATCTATGTCAAATTATGAATGGGATCTTTTAGGCAGGAAGGCACTTGGAAGCATTCAATTATGTTTGGCACCATCAGTGGCATTTAATATTACATAAGCAAAGATGATACACTAGTACATTTGAGACCATTTTTCGACCATTATTGGTCAAAATTTTGACCCACTTTTTGACCAATGTTCAACCAAAGTCGACCAACCCATTGGTCAGAAATTTTTAAGTCAAAATTTTGACCAACCTTCTGGTTGGTCAAAAAAATTCCATAGCCATTATGAAAGTTTTGTCAGGAATTGGTCAAAATTTTGACCAAATAAGGAAGAAATTATCAACCAATAAAGATAGAAAATTTAACCAATGCAGGTAGAAAATATTGGCCAAGAAAGGTGGAATTTTTTACCAATAAAGGTAGAAATTTTGACCAATGAAGGTCAAAAATTTTGACCATTGAAGGTAGAAATTTTGACCAATGAAGGTCAAAAAATTTGACCACTGAAGGTAGAAATTTTGACCTATGAAGGTCAAAAATTTTGACCATTAAAGGTAGAAATTTCGACCAATGAAGGTAGAAATTTCTACCAATGCCTGGGTGTAATTTTTTTCAGGCGTTCGATAAAATAGTTGTGATTGTCCTAGTAGACATGCATGCAAAATCAACAATATCAGATTTCCACAATCCATTTGTAATGTAAGTTCATTTTGGATTTGATTGTCTTTTTTTTAGCGTCATCATTTCAGATCACTCTTCGTAATCCATCATCAACCAGATGAGAGAGTGCAGGATGCATGCAAAATCTCATATCATATGCAAGGCATGTGAACTATTTTATAGAATGCCTAAAAAATATTGATAGTAACTAATATGCTTCTTCATTAATATGCCCGATACAATAAGAAAACTTGGCAACTATGCATAGTAAGTTATATGCTAAAAGGAAATCATTTAGGAAATATAGAATTTGAACAACCATTTGTTAAGATTCTACAATTTGTATCACTTGCATGAGTTTGACAGTTGAGAATAAGTTCATCATCCTCCTACAGTATGTTCCAAAGGCCTAGACATCCACAAAAGTTCCAGCATCTCAAATTTATAGAATATGAATTGTTTGGTAGCGAATGGACATGATTGACAATAAATCATCATATAAAAAGACTCCCATGTGAAGCATGAATAACAAAGAAAATGAATATGGGTGATAGGGAAGAGAATTCAATAATAGAGGCTCTTAACTTTAGTTACAGTCATGATATGGGTGATGCACAACTGCCTCTTGGATTAACATTCCATCCCACTGATGAAGAGCTCATAACACATTATCTCATTAGAAAGGTTTTAGATAGCAATTTCACAAGAAGGGCCATTATTGAAGTGGACCTCAACAACTGTGAGCCTCAAGGAGGGTTCAATTCCCTCCTTTATTATTCACTATGCATTCTAAACATAACAAAAATTAGTCTAGATTAAATCACTTAAGTTCCATAGCAACATGGGCATTATAGTAGAGGATCTAACATGCCTTTCCCTCAAATCTAAAAACCAATAATTATCTCATAATGGAAACATTTATGCCAACTTGGTTTGTATCTCAATTATAAGAAAATCATCCAACATTCTTTGAGATCTATTGAACCAATGAACCATATTATTATACTAGCTCATAGGAATTTATAAGGCAATGCTCACTCTTCTCTTTTCTCCACCACTGATTCCTATGGGAGTGTTGGCACATTCCTAAAGACCCATATAAGATCAACCAATCAGCAAGCCCTTTGTAATGAAACACGTGGGAGTTATATGACCAAATCAACCTCAAACTAGATAAAATGATGCCTATAATTAGGCCTACGATGAAACATGAAGCTCAAAACTAGATATTGGAGCCTAAAAATGATTTAAACAGCCTCTAGGTCTAATAAATGGACTTGATCTAATTAGAAAATTCCATAATTCAATGTAGAATGGGCTTGATTAGGCCCTAATAGTTGACATATCGGCCTAATTAGGCCTAGATCCAAGTGGCTAGGGCTTTAGCATGTAGGGTGTGAATTTGGGAACATATACCAGGCTAAGTTTGAGACAAATCTGACCTCAAAAGGGTAACATGTGGGCCTCAGCCCAGAACATGAAACATATAGGCCTTACCCACATGAAATAAGACCCAAATATGGGCACATAACTCATAAACAAGGACCTAAACCATATCCAATCCAAACATGTCACCTCAAATCTACAAGGCGGATCCTAATCAGCAAGGTGATCCCAAATCCAAGCTCTAAGCTCGATGATAAGAGAGGCCATTAGTAAACTAACATGCATCTTTGGAGAGATAACTCAGGCCCTAATTCAATTAAATTTCAAGCAAGTCAGATCCTAGTCGAATGAGTGCTTTAATTGGGACCCATGGCCCTAAATCTAAGTTTGCATTAAACTTACAGCTGCTTCTATCAACCATATGGGCCTAAATTAGGCCTTAATTTAGATGAGGCATGACATAAATCTACCCTCTAATCAGACACACAATTGTAATTTCAAATGCAAGGGCCTTATAACCAAATGTGTGGCCCACTGTTCAATGATTGGCCCCAATATCCAAACATGTGGGCCTCTAATTGGGCCTAGATCTGAATGTAATAGGCCCTACCATGAAATGTGTGACCTAGAGTTTGTAAATTGGACTAGAAAGAAATGCATTAGGCCCCAAATTGTCTAATGTGTGGACTCAAGGCCTTAGATCTGGCCCCTTGCTCAATAAAATAGGCCTAATGAGGCCCAAAACTCAAAAAAATAGACCTTAAGTAAAATATTCTAGCTAAGGATTTCTCTGTATGCAGCATGATATCTAAATTTTCTATTCATAGATAGGATTTGTTTCAAATTAAGTTAACTAATCTCCAACACTTCCACCACAAACTAGTTACAATTCATCACCTACTCATAAGATATTACCCAGCTCACTTCAATCACTAGTTCCCTTATATTTGCACCATTTGATAAGCTTGGTAGCTGCTACAGGTGCATCAGCACCTGAGGAACGAGTTTAAGATACTAATAGTTTTATGCAAGATAAAAATTGATGTACTAAACCAGAATGGTAGATTAATTAAGAAAGAGATGTAAATATAGATGAAGTGCTTCCAAGACTCGTCCAATTCCTTGGTAAATTGAAAAACAAATGTAATTCTCTAAGAACAATCAATGCATATCTCAAGAATCAACAAAGGGTCATGCTGAAGATTTCTAGTTAAAGAAAAGCATGTATCACAACAATAAAGATTAGGCTTGAAGTAAAGATAGATATATGAAACAAAAATAGAAATACAATAAGAAAAATGACACTTAGAAATCCATAATAAATATGGTGTGAACTATTAGAATAGTAAAGCCACACAAAATTTATACGCATGTCAACCAACAATTTCAAGCATTTAACCATAATAGAGCATGAAATCTGAATAAAAAATACATAATTAGAATGTCTTTAATAAAGCATTAAATCAGCATAGCAATGAATCATAGGGCATAACTATTCTACAAACATAACAAGTCATTCATGTAACAATAAGCTTCTAAGTAGGAACTTCCACATTGTGGAAAAGGAGAACCACAACAATAACAACAAAAAACATTTGATTGAAAAATCACTCTACCAGTATCAATTTAATCTATTTCTTCACCTTGGGCCTCCCAACCCATCTTCCTCATCAAGAAGAGTTGGAATAGAAACTTCAAATATTTCATTTTGTTTAAAAATAGACAATTTGCATTTGATTTCAAAAGCATAAGATCTATAAAATCCTTCAGCAATGCAAATTATAAGTGAAGCATGCAAGATTCATTTTCAGTATTTCATAAGAATGATAGAGTAAAGCTCAATGGAAACTTACATAATATTGGTGCAGATCCTTGTTAGGAAGCTATGCAAAAAAATGTTTAGCCTTGATAATGCACCTGGTGCTAGTTTTCCCCATTCTTGGAAGCAATGGGAATCACACTCCCTTGCTTGACAATGGTGTTGTTCCAGCTGCTACATCTCAGATGGCCCAAGCACATCAAGGCCTGAAGGAGCCTACAAAGTGACATGCTCCATCTTTTCCACAACTTCACCAACTCCAGCTTCAATAATAGGTTCAGCCCCACTGCCAGATTCAACCAACAAAAGGAACTGTGGAGCAAAGGATTGTACTAGTGTTGTTGCAGCCTATTCCTATTGATAAGGCTATTGAGTAGCTTGGGGCAGATTGGGAAGTGGCCCAGAAGGCCCTATGGGAGGAGGGGGGTCACTGCCATAAGGGTCAGGGCCACCTAAACTAAACTAAGATTAAAAAAATTTGTGTTCAATGAGCATGGTTAAGGCATAATGGTTTTAATAAACAAGTAGTTAATATTGGAAAGTACTCACAATGTTTGGAATCATTAGAGTTATCCAAAGGGATGAACATAATAATTGAGCACTTGTTTAGATAAGTGCAAATAATGAATCACTAGCTAAGAAGTTTGGAGAAATATAGTTTGTTCATCTTGATCTAAGTGGGGAGCTTTACATTAAGTTTAGCTATTCCTTGGAATTATATGTTGTCATGAGTTGAAGTTGTTCAAAAGTTGGAACTCAACATCTAGTTGCAGGAATTGGCCACCATGAAACCCAAATTCAACGTAGAGAGTGCATTATTAGCTAGTATTTCTAATTTCATATTACTAAGTACAAATCTAACTTGTTGGAACAACAAGAGCTAGTTGTTGCATGACCCTTGTTTCTATACGAAGTGCTCTTATCAAAAAGCTATGAAAATAGAACACTAGTAAATATTCTGGTGTAGTTCTAGTTGCATAACTTCAATCTGAAGTAATAATCATACTGAACTCATAAGATTGTAGGAATGTACAAACATAAGCTCTTGGTCTATGTAAAAGATCAGATATCTGCCTTTTATCAAATGCCAAATGATTTAATGATTTATAATACCACTTTACCATCTAAGTTGTATACTAATACAATACATTTTTTTTTTGTTAAGATATTAAGTTCTACTGAGTTGTTTTGATTAACTTATTATTCAAAATCTTGAGGCTGGCTAAAGGCAGATTAGACCACACTTCCTAATATGATATGTGGAATATGTTGTTCTTTCATACAACTTTTGAATATTATTCTTAATTTTATGTTGCGGTGATATTGGTGTCATTGCTAAATTTGAAAGTGTTGACTCTCTAAAGTGTCTTGATGAGATCATTCGATCTTTGAATGGAGCCATGATTGCAAGAGGGGATCTTGGTGCATAGATTCCTCTTGAATAGGTTCCCTCTGTTCAGCAACAAATAGTTCAGTTATGCAAAAAGTTAAACAAGCTGGTTATTGTTGCATCACAGCTACTAGAGTCAATGATAGAATATTCTACACCGACAAGAGCTGAGGTTATCTTTTCAAATAGTCCCTCCATTATTTGTTCATAGGGAAGATTAAAATTAAACTATTTTAATATTTGAAGGAATAAGAAAATTATTATGACATTTCATTAATTTTTACTGTTTTACTAGTTTATACAAGTTACAGTAGTGGTTTTCTAAGCTTCTTGAAACAATTTTAAAATCTCTTTCAACTAGAAATGATTGTAATCAATGTCTATCAAGAGAATGGGTCATTTCTTATATTCCAGTGTGTTTCGAGGATGGGGACGGTAATCTGGGTCGGGGGACTTTTTCAGGAACAATGAAGCAACAAGAGTATATATGGAATACCCAAATTTCTATAAGTCCGACTAAAAATGACATCAAAATCAAGATAGTGAAAGCAGTATATATAATTAAGACAGCGACAAACAAAATTATAAACATCTAAAAATTAAGATTGGGAGTAGTGACAATGGTATAGTAGCAATAATTATGTCATGATTTAAGATTTAGAGGTATCAAGTAAGTTTATATTACTGACATTGAAAGCAGTATAACTCCCTTAAGAAGCCACAACTCATAACTATAAATTAATATCATCAATATAATCAACAAATATCAATTAATCCATTATAAGGTAGTCAATTTTACTGTCAATGGGTATCTACATACCCTAATAACATAGGGATACCTATAGTGGTACAATCTATAAATGCATTTCAAATTATTGCAAAAGTTTCAAATACAGAATTTTAAAACATATTTCAGATTTCCAACTTGCTTTATCTTTGTTCAACCAGTTAAAGACATAGATGGTGTGCCATCATCTTGATGTACAGTAACCTAGATCACACCCTAATGTATGCACCATGGGTGTAGGCAAGTTTGTGGACTTTGGATTACCTTTGAGCTTGGTCATGAGATCAAACCCAGAAGCAAAATTGGTGTCTCGCATAGTAATGACCTTAAAACTAGCTACCTTATATAGATATGCCCCAAAATGCTGCTCCAACCTAATATAAGATCATTGTGAACATAGGAGAAACTCATGAAGAAAATATATAAAATCTCGTATCATAAAGATTGAATATCACAGCAATGGGTCTCTGAATAGATTAAGGTTTATCAAGACCACAAGTTGACCCATTTAATATTTGTCCAAAAGAATCACTTATCAAGTTTCAACTTCTGTCTTTATCTAGGGTCATCCTATCCCTGCAATTACAAAGAAATATAGAATAAAAAATTCATTCCTATGTCCTCAGTTACAATCAACCTTTACTAAAAATATCCTATTCTTGTAGCCTTACGACCTCTAGAAAAAGAAAAATCCTTCACTCTCTAAAACTTTGGAATAAATAGACATGTGGTCCTCTTGTTCTATTCTATAACTGAATCTTGGACTGGATTAGTTTTCTACAAGAAGAAACTTGAAACAGTAGTTGATATCTCATCTATCAAAGGACCATGAATAGTAATGGACAAAATTATGAATAGAATTAGGAAAAAGGGCAAATTAGAGTCTACAAGACTTCAAATGAGATTTGGAGAACAAAAGCAAAGATTTAGAAGACTGATTGGATCATATCAATATACTATGCCTCCACAAGTAGTGGCATTAGTAGTTCAAATAGGTTATAGAAATCAATTAAAACACACATATGAGATGATGGTCTAGACCATTTAGTGCAAATGCACAATACCATAACAATAATACACAATGCATATCTTCAATCTGTGAGAATGAATATAGAGATTCACATGAAATAGAGGATAACATTGTGTAGTAATTCTAATTGGGGAATAGAATAGTGACAAGAAATGTTCATAGATATGCCTAGGATGGTATAGCAGATGTGAATTCAGGTATTTTTAAGGCACAAAGGTAAATGAAAACTGAACTCCAGTTAGAAAATGTTAAACTGTAACAATCTGGCTATAAAATGCATGCCAGAATGTATCACTCTGCACTCTAACAATAGATGCTAAAATGTAGAAGCAACAATACAAGTAGTTCAAAAATTGCTAGAGAAATAACAATGAAGTAAAGACTTTTATGGCTTTGAAGGGTTTAAGAGAAGTTGTAGCTTTTTGATGCAAGAATTACAGACTAAGGGTGACTCCCTTGTTATTGTTACAACCTCATCAAAAATCAGATTTAAGATTGGTGTTCAAGCAATGTGCCAACCCAAGATGTGCCAACCCTTGCATTTTGTTAAAGTCATTATAGGTATGGATTTGTGGATACAATTCCAAATGTGACTTTTCTTACACTACTATGGTGAAAGATAGATACCTACATCACCCCTATGTCCAAGAAAGCTAAAAGGAAAGCTAAAATTTAACAAACATCATTATACAAATTATAATTTGATTTATTCAAAACCAATATTCCTATGTTTCATTCAGCATCAAATTCAAATTCTCAATGGACATCCTTAAAACAAGATATAATCCTTGCAACATTATCTCTATGATTAATGTCCATCCTGCGTGTTGCTCTACATAATATGACACAAGAATAATTGAAAACAATATCAATCACTTGATCATCTTTGGCATAAGAGATTCAATAAGATTTTATTCTACCAAAGAGTCTATTATGGACACTTCAAAATAAAATTGAAAGAGGAATTACAAAGATACAACTAGAAGCTTGTTTGGACCAAAATTTAATACAACTGCCATTACAAAAGTTGCAAACACCCATACAAAACTAGAGAATATACCTAATTGAATTAGATATACAGTTCAAGTTCTTAATAATACCCATTTATTGGTCTAGGCTCCTCAATAGGACCTATCTATTAACATAATTTAAGATTTCTACTTAATCTAATTAATTAAAGAGTATGATGTTTAACTTCTCCAATAATATCCATTTATTGGTATAACCTCTTCAATAAGACCTATTTATTAATATAATTTCAGATATTCCATAAAGAGTATGATGTTCATATAAACCATAATAGTTTCTGAATAGGACTTAGTGTGGTGTTCATATAAATCACAATAGTTAGTACTATTTTAGGTTTACTACTTAATCTATTTATGATGTTCATAAGAAATCACTAAACTTTTTAAATAAGATTCATCATTACTATGACTTCAAATGAATCACTTAAATCAAATAAAATGTTTTGAGTATACCTCATGAAACTTTAGAATCTACTGTTTAAAATGGTCAATATGAAAAATTGTTTTAAGAATCTTTCTCAGAAATTCCAAAAAGGGTATGTACCTCATAGAGTGAAAGGCCATTCCCAAAGATAAAATCCATAGAGCCTTCAATATAAGTCTTTGAAATAGTGGCATCCAGTGCAATCATAAAGGGTGTCCTGAGCTACAAGGAAGCTACACCAAAAGAAAGGTGTTGTGTCCCCTATTATTCTTAGAGCTACTGCATGCCTCCCTATTGCCCCTGGTGGAGGAATAGATGTTGTATTCTGTGTTTTCAAAAAAATATTCAATATCACTTATATATATTCAAATTATATTCAAATACCTATTAAAATTATCACTTATGAATCAATTATACATTGTGATATTTCTTAAAATCATCCAAGATTCCAAGCACAAAAATTAGATATAGGCTAATTCTGAATAGAAAGCATTTGAAGTAAGAAATGTATCATTTTTTGATGATATTGGATGATCCTATTATAAAGAAAATAATTTGTATATTGGTGGTTAGCAGGCTGAAGAAACTAGACTATGGTTTCCTCAATAGCCTTGAGATCTTTTAGAGGTGCAAGAAAATTCATATTACAACATGCACAAAATTCCCCACAGTCAAGATGTATAGCTTTGACTGGCATGGTATCAATCACCAAATTGCTATAATGCAAAGTGAGCTAAGTTGTGTTGAGCAGTCATACTTTCTAGAAGTTTTATGTTATAATAAATATGTCTTTTGAAATTTTCAAAAAATTGTATTTTGTTTTCTTTGTAATCAAACCCTTATAAGGCCAATGTGGTTGTCTGATATTTGGCTATCTGCCACTATTTTTTGAGCCATAGGTCTGGAGTATGTAGTGCATTCGTAAGAAAGTAATATTTGATGACATTCACTAATTTTAATAGCTCTGCCCTGTTATCTACTACTTTTCCTAGAGTAAGGAAAGTTGTTATTTTATAATGATATATGAAGAGCACTAATTTTGCAAAAACAAACTATAACTTGTATCTTCCATATTTTTTCAAACTCTATAATATAAGAAACAATGGAATATTATGACAGTTGTCACTAATGGAGTCTATTTGCAAGGAGGAATTTTATAGAGATCAGAGGAAATGAGTAATAACCATTTAAGACAACAATAGGATAAAAGTATAAACAATTTAAGATAAGATAACAATGGAAAAAAATAAGAAAAAATAGTATAACCAAACCTGTACATCCAAATCCTAAGTTCGGAAGCTTCAATGAGCTCTTTATAGGTTGGTAGCATAGAGAAGTCTGCATCCTTCCAGTTACATATGAGAACGTCACTACAAGTGCAAAATGAAAAGCTCCAATTATTACACACTTTTCTCAGGAAAGTCTAAGATTGAATATAACTATTATCATGAAAAAATTTAAACCAATTCTATATTTTCTAACTTTTAAATTGGGGAATTTTAAAATATATTTTTAATGGAGACATTTCTGCTTAGGTTATTAGGAATTAGCAACATAATTGCAATGGTTAATTGATAAGAAACTATTGGTAGTTATCTACAAGTTAAACAATTTTCTTTTTTGGAGGACTGAATCTTGGTGGATGTCATTATCTCTTCTTACCATCATCTTCATCAAATGTGTTCAACCAAGTAAACTAAAACCCTTTGGTAAATTAGAAATTTTAAGTAAACTCAATTACAATTTCTTATGTTTATAGGAAAGAGACATTAATAATAGTTATAGTTAACATCACACACATATATCTCTTAAGTAATTCAAATTAGACTATTTTTTGGGTATTATCTTTGCATTGACTTCAGCTTTTGGGTATTAACAATGTACATTGTAGGAGTCTTTAGGTACACAGGTTAAGAATAGATGCCAAGTATTCGGAGAAGTAAAATTTTACCTAGTATGTCTTCTCAATATCTTGTTTGATCTTGTTTGAGATCTCCACAAAGTAGGGGAAGGAACCTTGAAGTTGTTCTCTTGATTCTGTACACATATATCCTAGCTCTCTCACATTTGAAATTCAAATAAAACATGTTTATTTTGCAGACATAATATTAGCTAAAAAAGATCCAAAATGTAAAAGCTTCCAAGCATTAATATTCACTGCATAGAGAATGTAGTAATTATAACAATAGGTTATTTAGGCCCAGGAATTTGGTACAAATAAGAATACACTACCACTGATTCAATAGTGTAAACACAATTCTATTTCTATTGTCAATGGAAGTAACCAAATAAAAAATTCAAACAGTTAGATACAAATGGTAGATAGACCATGAAATTGTAACAAGGAACTCTAAGGAAATACTAACAATGTGCATATATGTAAATGAATTTTTTTTTAGACTACACCAATTGGGTAGCACCCTATAAACTATAGTAAACCAGATAAACTTTTTATGTGACTGGTGACACTAGTGAAAAATGCTATCTAGTACCATGTGGGCTGCAAAGAGATTGGACCTCATGTAATTAACCTTAACACCTCAGCAAAAAGGAGAAAATCCCAAGGCCACCAAGTCATAGAACAAGACAACAGTTGGGTGATAACCATTGTGCAAAGGCTGACTTGATCTTAAAACAACATGCTGCCTCAAACATAAGCCATTGCATTTTATTAAAGGGCGGGCATTATTAAGACATCAACTTATAAATTAAATTATTAAGGCAAGCTGCAACACTTCACTAAAAAGAAGCAACCTTAACTGATTGAAGTTAACGAATTGGTAGGTAGCATTTATGTTTATAGTGGTAGGCTAGGACATTTTTAGTTTAGTCAGTCAACAAAAATTAGATCATTATCAAGGAAGGGAATAAATTGGTCAACGTAGGGATCAACTTACAACCACTTTCAAATAGGATACTACTGGCTGCATAGCCTTCTACATGATCTCTGCAAAGGAAATACTATGGATTGAACCTTGAATAAGAGAGTCTCCTCTACCTGAGCAATGTCAAAGAAGGAGAATCTTGATCTAAAGTAGCTAACTAACTAATGATGAATTAAGTTGTAATGGAGCATCAATTAATCACTTACTGCAAAGATTTTGGAAGTGAGACACAACCTCTCACATTATGTTAGTCATTACAACATCTTTCAAAGGGCTCAAATATTTTATTTTTTATTGATGCAAGAGCATCCAGAGGTATAAGGGCAATCCTGTGTCACCCAAAAAAATGTACTTAGACTTAGTTTATGTTTCATTTGTTTTTATTTTTGGATACCCATTTGGGTCAAATAAAGGCTCTCTCATAGTTCCACTATCAGTGTTCTAGGATAGAGTATTTGAACAACTTGGGATACGTGTAAATTTAGAAAAATAGGAGTATGTAATTGAGCCATCATTTTGGTGAACTAGAAGGTGTAAATTGGTCAGAAGATTGTCATTATGATTTAGAGCATTCCAAAAAAAGAATAAGGTCAAAAGGCCCCACGGTTTGAAAGTTATCATAATTTTTCAGTTTTTGGAGACATCCTAAGAATGCTTCAAAGTCAAGTTAGGGGCATTAAATGACCTCGAACAGGGCCAAAAAATGGGGGATGAGTGAAGCTGTCCATAGGGCTATAAAGTGCTTCGAGAGCTTTTTGAAAATGTAAACGGTTCATCAATCAGAGCTACAGTTCAAAAGTTATGCCTCCCAAAAGTTCAGTTACCATTTTTAGATTTTTCTAATTTTGCACCGACTTCTAATGCGACTTTTAGAGCCTTCTATTTGGTCGATGGATGCCTACTAGCACTTTCTAGAATGTATTCCTAATCCTTAACCCTTTGAGGCCTATTTAAGAACATTTCTGGCATTGTAAAAGGTAGCTCAGAGTGGAGTCTGAGAGGAGGTACTAAAAGGAGAAATTATCTCAAGACTTATACTATTGTAAGCCCTTAGGGCATGTTTTGAAGTCTATTTTCTCTGTATTGAATTTAATAGCATATTTACATATTTAATACAATTTTTCCTTTCCTGTTATGTCTATTTTGTGCTTGGGTCGCGTCCCCATCAAGTGGTATCAGAGTTGGTTTTCCTGAGTGTGTAGACAGAGCACCGATTGTGAGGCAATTTGCACCAGGACTGTGTGGTTGTGGGTTTGAGTTAAGAAGATGCCTCCATGAAGAGAGCATGGTGAAAGGGCTGGAGCTATTAATCTTGAGGAGGTTAGAGCCCTCCAAAGGTAGGTTCAAGCATTGCAAGAGGAGCTCCATAGAGGAACAAATGTTACTGTAGGCGACAAAAGTGAGGATGACAATGAAGAAGAAGAAATTGGACCATAAGGGGAATTTGACAGGGAAGTTTTGAATCAAGCAGAGGAAAAGCTTTTTAGGGCCATTACTAAGTTTGGGAAAAGACCTACAATTGATGTGGGTGTATTTTTAAGAAATTTGAAACCAGATGAGTTGATCGACTGGATCAATGAACTAAAAGAGTACTTTGAGTATGAGGATATTAGAGATCTAGATAGGGTTAAGTTTGCAAAGGCCAAACTGAAAGGCCATGCCAAAATCTAGTGGCAAGAGGTTCAATTGGAAAGAAATAGAAGAGGAAAGTAGAAGATCACAAGGTAGGATTGTATGGTGGACAAATTGAAGAAGCAATTCATTCCTATTGATTATGAGCTTCATTTGTTTAAGAAGATGCATGGGTTAAAGCAAGCAGAAAAATTAGTCCAAGAATATACAGAGGAGTTTTACCAACTTTTGATTAGAGCAGGGCATGTAGAAGCAAATAAGGAGAAGGTTGCTCGTTATATTAGTGGGCTACGACCTAGCATCCAGGAAGAATTAAGTCTGGTAAGAATGACCAGCATTGAAGACGCATACCAGTTTTCCTACAAGTTGAAGAGAAGCTAAAAAAGAGGTTTGAAGGGAGACAAAGAGGGCGTGGTCAAGGAGGAAGGGGTAGTGGTATGTTATCTGGAGGCCAAAATGAAACCCAAAAGAAAAATGAAGATGTGGGTACTAGCAAGAACTAGAGGAACGAGGGTTTCAACTACTCCCATGATCAAGATATTGGAAATCAAAGAGGAAGAGGTAGAGGATGTGGACAAGGAAGAGGAGGCTTCTATGGTACCTATTTCCATTGCAATGAAGAAGGTAATCGTTCCTTTGAATTCTCTCAATGACAAGGAAGGATAGATAGGAGAGTTGAGGGTCAAGCTAGGGTTGCTTATGTGGATGAGGATGCACAATCATCACATTCAGAGGATGCAAAAAGAGGAGAGACTTTAGTAAATGAAAGGGTCCTACTAACTAGCAAGATTGAACCAGGACAAAGGAGGATTTTATTCTATACCAGGTGCAAGTGTGAGGATAAATGTTGTGATGTGATCATTGATGGTGGTAGCACTGATAACTTGGTATCAGAAGAGATGGTCTCTAAGATAAAGCTCAAGAAGGAGAAACACCCCTAGCCCTATCAGATTGCTTGGGTGAAAGATGATCATAAGGTCCTAGTAATGAACAATATTTAGTGAAATTCCAAATTGGGAGTTACCATGATGAAGTTCTCTGTGATGTTATTCCAATGGATGTTTGCCATCTATTTTTGGGAAGACCATGGTAGTTTGATAGGCATGCAGCAAATGATGTTCATGCAAACACATACTCTCTAACAAAGGATGGAGTTTTCCACAAACTGAAGCCCATGAAAAAGGAAGGTGAAAAGGATGTAGCACTACTAGGATTTGTCTTGTTGATGGAAGGAAGTTTTTAGATGGCATGAAACATCAGCGTATGTGCTATTCTTTGATCCTTAGGAAAGATAAAGAAGGTAGTAGTGAAATACCACTTGAAGTTTAAAATTTACTAGGTGAGTTTGGAGATATCATTTTTGATAATGTTCTAGAAGGATTGCCACTAGTAAGGCAGATTATTCCTCAGATAGATTTAATCCCAGGAGCTAGTTTTCCTAACAAGGCTGCTCATAGGATGACTCCTACTGAAACTGAGGAGCTAAATAGACAGGTGCAGGAGCTATTGAGAAAGGGCTTGATTCGAGAGAGCCTGAGTCCATGTGTAGTACCTACAGTACTGGCTCCAAAGAAGGATAGAAAGTTGAGAATGTGTACAGACTCTCAAGCTATAAATAGGATAACCATCAAGTATCAATTTCCTTTACCAAGAATGGATGATCTTATGGACTTCTTGAGTGGAGCTCAGTACTTGACAAAGATAGATCTCACGAGTGGTTATCACCAAATATAGATACAAGAAGGAGATGGGTGAAAAATATCCTTCAAGACCAAGGATGGTCTTCATGAGTGGTCATGCCCTTTGGATTGACGAACGCCCTAAGCACCTTGATGGGGCTCATGAATGAGGTACTTAAGAAGTTCTTGGGAAAATTTGTTATTGTCTATTTGGATGATATTTTAATTTTCAGCAAGACTTTGGAAGAACATTTATTGCATATTCATAGTTTCCTTGAAAGGTTAAGGGAAGAGAAACTATTAATTAATCTGAAGAAGTGTAACTTTGCTAAAAAAGAATTAGTCTACTTGGGGTTTGTTATATCACCTGAAGGTCTCAAAATGGATCCAGAGAAGGTAAAAGCCATCTTGGAATGGCCTACTCCAAGGTTTGCCACTGAGGTAAGATCATTTCATGGTCTAGTTAGTTTTTACAAGAAGTTTATTAAGAATTTCAATGGCATATGTACACCCCTACATGACACAATAAGAGGGGATAGAAAAGAGTTCAAATGGACTGCGACAGCCGCGAGAAGTTTTGAATTGCTGAAGAAGAAGGTGATAGAACAACCTATGTTGGCACTTCCAAATTTTAGAAAGGTGTTCTAGGTGGATTGTGATGCTAGTGGAAGTTCTATTGGAGCTGTATTAAGCCAAGAAGGTAAGCCTATTGCATATTTCAGTGAAAATTTGAATGATGCAAAAAAGAAGTATTATGTTTATGATCAAGAGTTCTATGCAATAGTTCAAGCCTTAAAGAAATGGAGGCATTATTTATTACCAAAGAAATTTGTTTTATATACTGATCACTAGGCATTATAGTACCTAAATAGCCAAGGTAAATTGAATCAGAGGCATATGAAGTGGGTAGAGTTCTTGCAAAGCTATACATTTGTGTTGAAGCATAGAAGTGGAAAATCTAACAGGGTTGCAGATGCACTAAGTAGGAGACAGTTGTTGCTTACAGTAATGTAGGTTGAAGTAGTTGGGTTTGATAAACTCAAGAATCTGTACCCTAAGGATCCTGATTTTATTGATGCGTACAAAGCTTGTAAAGAGCCTGTTTCTATAGATAGAACTAAGTGGTTAGACTATCTGATTCAGGATGGTATGTTATTCAAGGGTAGTAAATTATGCATTCCAAGGAGTTCCATGAGGGAAAATTTTATTAAGGAGAAACACAATGGAGGGATGGAAGGACATTTTGGTCGAGATAAGACCATTGCCATTCTTAGAGAACATTATTTTTTGCCTCAGATTTCACAAGATGTGAAGAAGTTTGTATAGAGTTGTCAGATTTGTCAAGTTGCCAAGGGATTTAGCCACAATACTAGACTATATCATCCATTCCCTATTCCATCAAAGCCATGGGAGGACATAAGTATGGATTTTGTTCTTGGATTGCCAAGGACACAAAGGGGTAATGACTTAGTATTTGTGGTGGTTGATAGGTTCTCCAAAATGGCACATTTTATTACATGCCACAAAACTCATGATGTTGTCCATATTGCAAACTTGTTTTTCAGAGAGGTGGTAAGACTACATGGTCTCCCAAGGAGTATAGTTTCTGACAGAGATACCAAAATTGTGGGGTATTTCTAGAGAACATTGTGGAAAAAGTTGAGAACAGACTTGAAATTTAGTTCCACACATCACCCGCAAACTTACGGCCAAACAGCAATGGTAAACAAATGTCTGGGCAATTTTTTGAGATGTTTAGTTGGGGATAAGCCTAAGGGATGGGATTTGATTCTACCACAAGCGAGTTTTCTTGCAATAACTTTATAAATAGGAGTACTGGTAGATCACCATTCCAAATTGTATATGGAAGTAGCCCAAGGACTACACCAGAATTGAGGAAGATAGAGAAAGGGGAGAGGACAAGTGCTGAAGCTGAAGAATTTGCTAAACATATCAAGCATCTACATGAGGAGGTTCAGGCACAGATTACCAAGATGAATCAAGAGTATAAAGCTAGGGTTGATCAAAGGAGAAGACATAAGGAATTCCAAGTAGGGGATCTAGTCATGGTACACTTATGGAAAGAAATATTTCTATCTGGTACTTACAACAGGCTGAAAATGAAAAAATTTGGTCCCTGCAAAATTTTGAAAAAACATGACTCAGGAAATGCATATGAGGTGGAGTTGCCAAATGGTATTCACATTTCTCCTATTTTCAACATTGCAGACTTAACAAAGTATCATGATGATGGTGCAGATGAGGAGCCAATGTTAGAGCCATGTCCAATTCTTGCTTCTAAGAAGGAGGAGATAGAAGACATTCTAGCTCATCGTGTGGGTAGGAGTACTAGAAATAGGTAGTATGAAGAGTATTTGGTCAAGTGGAAAGGATAGCCGATAGAGGACTCAACTTGGATTTCACCAACTGAGGTTTCCCATTTGGAATTTCCTCTACCATTCATAAAGTGACAAGGTCACTTTTTAATCTACCCTTGGTGTCTGATGCAGCAGCATCCAGAGGCATAAGGGCAATCTTGTGTCACCCAAAAAAATGTACTTAGACTTATTTTTTGTTTCATGTGTTTTCATTTTTGGATACCCATTTGGGTCAAATAAAGGTTCCAACTCTCACAGTTCCACTATCATTGATCTAGGATAGAGTATTTGAACACCTTGGGATATGTATAAATGTCAAAAAATAGGAGTATGTAATTGAGCCATCATTTTGGTGAACTAGAAGGTGTAAATTGGTTGAAATATTTTCATTATGATTTAGAGAATTCCAAAAAAAGAATCAGGTCAAAAGGCCCCACGGTTTGAAAGTTATCACAATTTTTGAATTTTTGGAGACATCCTAAGAATGCTTCAAAGTTAGGTTAGGGGCATTAAATGACCTTGAATAGGGAAAAAAGGGGGATGAGTGAAGCTATACATAAGGCTATAGAGTGCTTCAAGAGCTTTTCAAAAATGTAAACGGTTCGTTAATCGGAGCTACGGTTCAAAAGTTATGCCTCCCAAAAGTTTAGTTACCGTTTTTAGATTTTTCTAATTTTGTGCCAACTTCTAATGCAACTTCTAGAGCCTTCTATTTGGTTGGTGGATGCCTACTAGCACTTTCTAGAATTTATTCCTAATCCTTAACCCTCTAAGGTTTATTTAAGAACATTTCTAGCATTGTAAAAGGCAGTTCGGAGTGGAGTTTGAGAGGAGGTACTAAAAGGAGAAATTATCTCCAGACTTATACTATTGTAAGCCCTTCGGGCATGTTTTGAAGTCTATTTTCTCTATACTAAATGTAATAGCATATTTACATAGTTGATACAATTTTCCCTTTCCTGTTGTGTCCATTCTCTGCTTGGGTCACATCCCTATCAAGTGGTATCAGAGCTAGTTTTCCTTAGTGTGTAGACAGAGCGTTGATTGTTAGGCAGTTTGCACCAGGACTGTGTGGTTGTGGATTTGACTAAAGAAGATGCATCCATGAAGAGAGCATGGTGGAAGGGTTGGATCAATTAATCTTGAGGAGGTTGGAGCCCTCCAAAGGTAGCTTCAAGCATTGCAGGACTAGCTTCGTAGAGGAACAAATGTTGCTACAAGCGACGAAAGTGAGGATGACAATGAAGAAGAAGAAATTGGACCAGAAGGGGCATTTGATGGGGAATTTTTTAATCAAGCAGAGAAAGGCTTTTTAGGGCCATTACTAAGTTTGGGAAAAGACCTACAATTGATGTGGGTGTATTTTCAACAAGTCTGAAACTAGATGAGTTGATCGACTGGATCAATGAACTGGATGAGTACTTTGAGTATGAGGATATTAGGAATCCATATAAGGTTAAGTTTTCAAAGGCCAAACTAAAAGGCCATGCCAAAATTTGGTGGCAAGAGGTTCAATTGGAATGAAACAGAAGAGGAAAGGAGAAGATCACAAGGTGGGATCGTATGGTGAACAAATTGAAGAAGCAATTCATTCCTATTGATTATGAGCTTGATTTGTTTAAGAAGATGCATGGGTTAAAGCAAGCAAGAAAATTAGTCCAAGAATATACAGAGGAGTTTTACTAACTTTTGATTAGAGTACGGCATGCAGAAGCAAATAAGGAGAAGGTTGCTTGTTATATCAGTGGGTTGCAACCTAGCATCCAAGAGGAATTAAGTCTAGTAAGAATGGCCAGCATTGAAGAGGCATACCAATTTAACCTACAAGTTGAAGAGAAGCTAAATAAGAGGTTTGAAGGGAGACAAAGAGGGTGTGGTCAAGGAGGAAGGGGTAGTGGTAGGCCATCTGGAGGCCGAAATGAAACTCAAAAGAAAAATGAAGATGTGGGTACTAGCAGGAACCAGAGGAACAAGGGTTTCAATCGCTCCCATGATCAAGACTTTGGAAATTAGAGAGGAAGAGGTAGAGGATGTGGACAAGGAAGAGGAGGCTTCTATGGTACCTATTTCCATTTCAATGAAGAAGGTCATCGTGCCTTTGAATGCCCTCAATGACAAGGAAGGACAAATAGGAGAGCTGAGGGTCAAGCTAGGGTTGCTCATGTGAATAAGGATGCACAATTATCACATTCAGAGGATGCAAAAAGAGGAGATACTTTAGTAATGAAAGGGTCCTACTAACTGGTGAGATTGAACCAGGACAAAGGAGGAGTTTATTCTATACTAGGTGCAAGTGTGAGGATAAATGTTGTGATGTGATCATTGATGGTGGTAGCACTGATAACTTTGTATCAGAAGAGATGGTCTCTAAGCTAAAGCTCAAGAGGGAGAAACACCCCCAGCCCTATCAGATTGCTTGGGTGAAAGATGATCATAAGGTCCTGGTAAGTGAACAATGTTTAGTGAAATTCAAAATTGGGAGTTACCATGATGAAGTTCTCTGTGATGTTATTCCAATGGATGTTTTCCATCTATTGTTGGGAAGACCATGGTAGTTTGATAGGCATGCAGTACATGATGGTCATGCAAACACATACTCTCTAACAAAGGATGAAGTTTGCCACAAACTGAAGCCCATGAAAAAGGAAGGCGAAAAGGTATGTAGCAGTGCTAGGATTTGTCTTGTTGATGGAATGAGTTTTTAGATGGCATGAAACATTAGTGTATGTGCTATGCTTTGATCCCTAGGAAAGATAAAGAAGGTAGTAGTGAAATACCACTTGAAGTTTCAAATTTACTAGGTGAGTTTGGAGATATCATCTTTGATAATGTTCCAAAAGGATTGCCACTGGTAAGGCAGATTAGTCATTAGATAGATTTAATCCCAGGAGCTAGTTTTCCTAACAACGTTGCTCACACGATGACTCCTACTAAAACTGAGGAGCTAAATAGATAGGTGCAGGAGCTATTGAGAAAGGGCTTGATTCAAGAGAGCCTAAGTCCATGTGCAATACCTACAGTACTGGCACCAAAGAAGGATGGAGAGTGGAGGATGTGTAAAGACTCTCGAGCTATAAATAGGATAACCATCAAGTATCGATTTCCTTTGCCAAGAATGGATGATCTTATGGACTACTTGAGTGGAGCTCAGTACTTCACAAAGATAGATCTCAAGAGTGGTTATCACCAAATATGGATACAAGAAGGAGATGAGTGAAAAATAGCCTTCAAGACCAAGGAGGGTCTTTATGAGTGGTTAGTCATGTCCTTTGGATTGACGAACACACCAAGCACCTTCATGCAGCTCATGAATGAGGTCTTAAGAAGTTCTTGGAAAAATTTATTATAGTCTATTTGGATGATATTTTAATTTTTAGCAAGACTTTGGAAGAACATTTATTGCATATTCATAGTGTCCTTGAAAGGTTAAGGGAAGAGGAACTATTAATTAATCTGAAGAAGTGTACCTTTGCTAAAAAAGAATTAGTCTACTTGGGGTTTGTTATATCACCTGAAGGTCTCAAAATGGATCCAGAGAAGGTAAAAGCCATCTAGGAATGGCCTACTCCAAGGTCTGCTACTGAGGTAAGATCATTTCATGGTCTAGCTAGTTTTTATAGGAAGTTCATTAAGAATTTCAATGGCATATGTGCACCCCTAACTGACACAATCAGAGGGGATAGAAAAGAGTTCAAATGGACTACGGCAGCTGCGAGAAGTTTGAAATTGCTAAAGAAGAAGGTGATAGAACAACCTATGTTGGCACTTCCAGATTTTAGAAAGGTGTTCCAAGTGGATTGTGATGCTAGTGACAATGCTATTGGAGCTGTATTAAGCCAAGAAGGTGTAAGCCTATTACATATTTCAATGAAAAATTGAATGATGCAAAAAAGAAGTATTATGTTTATGATCAAGATTTCTATGCAATAGTTCAAGCCTTAAAGAAATGGAGGCATTATTTATTGCCAAAGGAATTTGTTTTATGTAGATCACCAGGCATTACAGTACCTAAATAGCCAAGGTAAATTGAATCAGAGGCATATGAAGTGGGTAGAGTTCTTGCAGAGCTATACATTTGCATTGAAGCATAGAAGTGAAAAATCTAACAGGGTTGCAGATGCACTAATTAGGAGGTAATTGTTGCTTACAGTAATGTAGGTTGAAGTGGTTGGGTTTGATGAACTCAAGAATCTGTACCCTAAGGATCCTGATTTTGTTGAAGCATGGAAAACTTGTAAAGAGCCTATTGCTATAGACAGAACTAAGTGGTTAGACTATCTAATTCAGGATGGTATGTTATTCAAGGGCAGTCAATTATGCATTCCAAGGAGTTCCATGAGGGAAAATTTGATTAAGGAGAAACACAGTGGAGGGATGGCAGGACATTTTGGTCAAGATAAGACAATTTTCATTCTTAGAGAACATTATTTTTGGCCTCAGATTTCACAGGATGTTGAAGAAGTTTGTATAGAGTTGTTAGATTTGTCAAGTTGCCAAGGGATTTAGTCACAATACTAGATTATATCAGCCATTGCCTATTCCATCAAAGTCATGGGAGGACATAAGTATGGATTTTGTTCTTGGATTGCCAAGGACACAAAGGGGTAATGACTTAGTATTTGTGGTGGTTGATAGGTTCTCCAAAATGGCACATTTCATTCCATGCCACAAAACTCATGATGTTGTCCATATTGCAGACTTATTTTTCAAAGAGGTGGTAAGACTACATGGTCTCCCAAGGAGTATAGTTTCTGACAAAGATACCAAATTTGTGGGGTATTTCTAGAGAACATTGTAGAAGAAGTTGAGAACAGACTTGAAATTTAGTTCCACACATCATCTACAAACTGACAGCCAAACAGAAGTGGTAAACAAAAGTCTAGGCAATTTGTTGAGATGTTTAGTTGGGAATAAGCCCAAGGGATGGGATTTGATTCTACCACAATCAGATTTTTCTTACAATAACTCTGTAAATAGGAGTACTGGTAGATCACCATTCCAAATTGTATATAGAAGTAGCCCAAGGACTACACCAGAATTGATGAAGATAGAGCAAGGGGAGAGGACAAGTGCTGAAGCTGAAGAATTTGCTAAACATATCAAGCATCTACATGAGGAGGTTCAAGCACACATTACCAAGATGAATCAAGAGTATAAAGCTAGGGCTGATCAAAGGAGAAGACATAAGGAATTCCAAGTAGGGGATCTAGTCATGGTACACTTATAGAAAGAAATATTTCCATCCGATACTGACAACAAGCTGAAAATGAAAAAATTTGGTCCCTGCAAAATTTTGAAGAAACATGACTCAGGAAATGTATATGAGGTGGAGTTGCCAGATGGTATTCACATTTATCCTATTTTCAACATTGCAGACTTAACAGAGTATCATGATGATGGTGTAGATAAGGAGCCAATGTTAGAGCCATGTCCAATTCCTGCTTCTAAGGAGGAGATAGAAGACATTTTAGATCATCGTGTGGGTAGGAGTACCAAAAATAGGTAGTATGAAGAGTATTTGGTCAAGTGGAAAGGATAGCCGATAGAGGACTCAACTTGGATTTCAGCAGCTGAGGTTTCCCATTTGGAATTTCCTCTACCATTCATAAAGTGATAGGGTCACTTTTCAATCTACCTTGGGTGTCTGATGCAGCAGCATCCAGAGGTATAAGGGCAATCCTGTGTTACCCAAAAAAATTTACTTAGACTTAGTTTTTGTTTCATGTGTTTTCATTTCTGGATACCCATTTGGGTCAAATAAAGGTTCCAACTCTCACAGTTCCACTATCAGTGTTCTAGGATAGAGTATTTGAACACCTTGGGATATGTGTAAATGCCAAAAAAAGGAGTATGTAATTGAGCCATCATTTTGGTGAACTAGAAGGTTTAAATTGTTCAAAATATTGTCATTGTGATTTAGAGCATTCCAAAAAAAGAATCAAGTCAAAAGGCCCCACTGTTTGAAAGTTATCATAATTTTTTGGCTTTTGGAGACATCTTAAGAATGCTTCAAAGTCAAGTTAGGGGCATTAAATGACCTTGAACAAGACAAAAAAAAATGGGAGATGATTGAAGCTATCCATAGGGCTATAGAGCACTTTGAGAGCTTTCTGGAAATGTAAACGGTTTGTCAATTAGAGCTATGGTTCAGAAGTTATGCCTCCTGAAAGTTTGGTTACCATTTTTAAATTTTTCTAATTTTGTGCTAACTTCTAATGCGACTTCTAGAGCCTTTTATTTGGTCAATGGATGCCTACTAGCACTTTCTAGAATGTATTCCTAGTCCTTAACCCTCTGGGGTCTATTTAAGAACATTTTTGGCATTGTAAAAGGCAATTCGGAGTGAAGTCTAAGAGGAGGTACTAAAAGGAGAAATTATCTCTAGACTTATACTGTTGTAAGCCCTTAGGGCATGTTTTGAAGTCTATTTTGTTTGTACTAAATGCAATAGCATATTTACACAATTAATACAATTTTCCCTTTCTTGTTGTGTCCATTTTGTGCTTGGGTCACGTCCACATCAGTTATGTACTTCTTTATATCTGCAGTGCTTATTTACCTAGTGCACGCAGGGTTATAGCCTATTCCACTGGAAGGTTAAAGGCACATGCATAAATGAGGAGATAATTGGAAATGCATCAAGGTTGTGTGATTCAAAGACTATATCAAGAAAACAAAAGATATTTTGAATCATATCAAATTCAAAACAAATTCAATCACGTGATCACAAAGATGGAATAGGAACAATGGTCTTACTTGTTAAAGATCTGAAAATTATACTTTGTAGGTCACAAGAACTTAGATCCACTACATATTTAATATTATATTGAAGAAGAAGATTGTACATTTGCATTCCCAATTAAATCTTGAATTAAGTTCTCTAATATCATAGCATTTCATAGCAATCAATCCATTAGACCCTTCCATCAAAGCCCCCAAGTTCATAAGTATAATTCTTAGATTAAGAAGATAGAAGAAATCTTAGAAGAGACATTACAGTGGTACCAAAGCTAGTGAACTTGCCAACTTTGGGTAATGTCAAAAAACTTGATTATGGCATCAAAAGACATCAAGCCATTGGCAAGATCACTATATGAAGCAAGCAACAAGCTCAGCACTCAATTACAATCAAGAGGTGATACGCTGAACAAACTTAAATGGGTAGAAGAATGCCTGATACACATTGAGGGGACATCCTCATCCTCTAAAGTGTTAGATATAGACCTGACTCCTATAGTAACCACCTTGACACAACAAAACATTTTGAGGCATCATGATGAGGAGATCAAATTGTTGGTTACCTCTTGTTTAAGAAAGGTAATGAGAATCTGGGTACCTCTAGTCCCCTATGACAATGACACAATCAAAGATGCAATTGATTGTAGATATTTTCAAAGAGCAAGGATGGTTGGGGAGTGCCCATAATCTCAAAGAGCCTTTAGCTGCTAGAAACTAGCATCCATCCTTGAGATGGTTGGGGCATGACTTAGCCATCCCTAGCCCTCCAAGGGATGGATAATAGTTTCTAGGAATGATGTTGACTATTTCTCAACTTCCAAGATAGTTTTTGATTTTTCTGCATGATTGGGGATGATTTGCAAACATTTTCAATTGTTCCCCCATCCCTTAAATTTTTTCTCTTTCTAGTACTTGTGCATTTATGGGTGGAAATGTATTTTCGGGCAATGCTGCATATGCATTATTCCACAAAGTGTTCAAAGAATGTGTTAAAAAACTAAAACCTCATTTGAATATGGAAGAAAAAAGAATTAATCTATAAAATGAACAAAAGGAACACACTTAGTTGTACATGCAGAAAATAAGGGTAATAACATACAAGATACAAGGGGAGGCATTGGTTTTTGACACTTCTAAAGAAATGGAAGCAATCATTTCTTCAAATGCCTCTTCTATCAGAAAAGAATTGGCTACTTGGAATCATGAAGATTATGAGACAGTTACTATTGCAAAGTAAAAACACAAGAAACGAGCTTAAAATGATAAAGGTTTTCACATCTATTGTAGGTGTCAACTTCTTTCATTTCAACAAAAAAGTAGGTTTTTTGTACTATAAAATGGTCCTATGAAGAAAAATGCACGTGAAATTCAAATTCCTTTAGAACCTAAAATTTCTCTTACTCCCTCTTAGGGATCATGGATTGAGAATGGAATTGAAGAGATTTAAATCTATTAAAGATAAATTAGGTGAAGATTATCTTGTACACTTTAAGAACATGGTAACCTCCTATCAGTTGATTGTTTTTGGTGAGAGGCGCATTCCCTCTAATGAAAGTAAGTCAAAATAGATGTTATATGGAATCTCAGATCACCTTGGGGCAAATAAAAAGGAATTTAGACAATAGAAGGTAGGAAAAGACAATTATGGGTCACAAAAGAGGGAATGAAAGGAGATAAGTAGATAAAAACACAAAATTTTCAAAAGATGATAGAGACAAGCATATGAGAGAACTCTTTGAGGAATCTATGGAAAGCAAAGAACCACAAAAACTAATGGATAGTGCTAAAGATGAGGAAATGACTCCATGACTACATGAATGATGAAAAGAGAGCTAATTATGCCAAGATGATAGCTTCTCAAGCAAGAGAAAACTTGCAAAACATGAAGCAGATGCATAGGTACTTGGATGGACAAGAGAGGAGTTCTCAAAATATGTATTGTGATTGAAATATTGCATCAAGAGTTTCACACATGCACACACACTCATGTAGCCAAAAATTGCAACAAAGGATATTGAAGATCTTGGAGAATGTCACTGTAATCACCTAAAAATGGTCATGTAGATAATTAGCCCCCTTCTCAGCATTTTGGCTAAATTAATTTAATCATTTATTTAGACCAAATTGCTAATAATCAATTTATTTGATTATAACCTATAGTTTGACTATGCTATCCTAAGTTCATTATTTGATTAAAAGAACATGTCCCCTTTTAATTAAATAAAACACCCCATTCTTCTAACCCACTTAAAGTGCACACATAAAGTCATTTTTCTATTTTTCAATTAAAAGAAAAGGCGTGTGAGACTTTTTTCTTATGTGACAAGTCAACTTATATTCTATTGGTTGACTTGTGTGTGCACATGGATCACTCTTATTTTCGAATTCAACCATTGATCATCCACCAGCTTCATCTTGATCTCCACCATTCGTACATCTTTAAAAGGGAGAGAGCTTTCCCCCTTAATCCATCCTCATTTTGAATATTGTTATGCTACAAGTTTTCTAACAGGTTTCTTTGGAGCTTTGTGGAGAACTTCTATTTCTTGTCTACATTCTCTCATCCATGGCACCATGGCATTCTAACTTAGCTTAGCTTTCATTTTTACATGTAGATTAATCTCACATAGCTTAATAATGGTATTGTAACACTCTCATACATGCTTAGCATAGCTGCATTTTGCATTGTCATCTTAGCTTAGTTTCCATACTTGCATTGCATTCTTGAGGGATTCCTTGAAGATATTTGCACTCTTGCTCTTGTCTCAAAGAACCTCCTGTTGCATGGTTTACTAGCAAGAAGTACATTTCTAAGGCTTGGCTGAGAGCCTTCATGTTGAAATACTAACTCCTTGCACTTTGTGGATAGGGAGCTCTAAGCCAGCATCCAAGCATTCCAAACTCATGGAATTGTTTAGATAGAAGGGTTTAGAGTGGGACACAATTCGAGTGTACATTTTTGGTGCCCACCATGGGGCTTGAATCAAGTTTCTAGCTCCATTTACTTTTATATTTCATCTTTGATTTTTTACAGCAGCATATTGGATCTAATCAAGTGCGTTTGTAAAATTATCACTTGGGTTTTAAGGCCAACCCATAAGTAGATTGGTTTGAAGGCCAAAAATCTAGTTGGTTTAAAGATTTGATCATATCTTTTAAACCACTTGGATTTTGGTTCTGAAACTTTTGATTCAAGTTAAGTATATTCAAAATGTCTCAGTCTGATTTTTAGAAAATTTTGACATGATTTGTGGGAGTTATGATTTTTTCTTTATTTTTCATAAAAATTTGTTTCTGATCGCAAATTAGTGCATTTTTTGGAAAAAATTATATTGTCAAAAAGATTTTTCAATTCTAATGGGGGTTCTTTCTTTGTGTTTTGAATTGTGAGGTTGTATTAAGGAGCAAAAATTTGATTTGATAAATTTGGCCTGTTTTGACAAAATTGATCTCTAGAACGCAAATGAAGACATTTTTTTAAATTTCTTACATTTTTGGAAAGATCTCTAATTTTTAATAGGGGTCTCTTCTTTTTATTTTTATTTTTGGATATGAAATCATAGAAAACAAGTCCAATCTTGTTGACTAGGTCAAAATCAAAGAGTAAAAATGATTAACTTGCACTTTCTTTGCATGCACTTGGTTGGAAGATAAATTGGATTTTTGAGGCAACTCACCACTTTTTATTTCATCTTTTTATTTTATTTCACACTAAATTTTGGTGCTAACAAGTTGTGATTACAGGTTTCCATCCTTATGAAAAAAAATTGAAACATTGCATAAAAAGAACGCATGTCAAAGCTTCAAATGCACAAAGGCTACTAACGATTGTTTGCAGGGCTGCCCAATGCATAAAAACCCAATTTTGCTTGTTCTTTAATTTTACATGTGCGGCATATACTAGTTGTTTATTTTTGGGCACATTAAAACTTACAATTGGAATCTTTTGGTGATAGGAGAGTATGCTCTTCACCCTTGTGGTGAATCAAAAATCTTGACTTACCATTTGGTTTCAAGAGTAAGAGGCAACTCAATCTTCCTGGCGTGTTTGGAAGAAAATGATTGAAATAAGAGAGTATGCTCTTCACTCTTGTGGTGAATCAAAAATCTTGACTTCTGAAAGTTGATCCACTCTTTGTGTAGTTAGAATCCTTTAGAGGGCCTTCTCTCGGACAACCTGAGAGGAACGACCCAAGTGGGGACAAGCAAATTACTCGGCTCTTCCAACCCACTATAAACTCAAGGCTATCAAGGACACAAAACCTTGGTAGACATAGTGTTTGTCTTCACCTAGTGTGATCACTTATGAGATTTTGACCATAGGGAGATCACTAGGCAAGAATGCTTAAGGTACTCTTGTGGTCGCAAGATCGGTTACTCATCGCAAGGTGAGGTGTCCCGTAATTGGGAACAAGAGGAACACTATGAACGGAAGCCCTATCTAAACACCCTAAGTTAGTAACTATCTTTTTTAGCTGCTCAACGTCTTGGTGCAAGGATCGATCCTAGTGGACTACCCGGATCACCCCAAGATTTTACACTCACCATATGTGTTCCCTTAGTTGTGCTTATGGCACTTCTATGAAAAAGCCAATATCTCTTGTGGAAAACCACTTGGTGTGAGGCAAAGGAGCATCAAGTGTGGGCCAAGTTGTTGAGTAATGAACCATGTCTTTTAGGTAGAAATTGCTTGATGTGTTCTCAAATGTGGTATACCAGTGAAAATCTTTTGAACATACACATGACAATAATTCTAGGGAATTCTTTTGAGACGTCACAAATTCTTGTATCATGCAAGGTTGCTTTGTCCCATGCTTGATTTTTTGAAGAATACTCCATGTGTCACAATCTTTCTTGGAATTTCTTTTGAACATCAAACTTGCTATGCTATCAACTATTGTCAAACTTTGTCAACCAAGTCAAAACATCAAGTCTTAACATTTTTCTTGTGTTGCTTGCTAAGGGGAGTCTCATCATTTGACTTTGATTCGCTATGTCTCTAGTTTTTGAACATGCTTAAAGTGGCTCTTTTGTCTTAGCACTCTTGATCTTTCTATCTTCATGGTCTATGTCCACTTGCTAGTTATATTTTTTCTGAAATGGTTGCCTTGATTTCTTGACTACACTCTTGGGTTGGAGAGTTGTTCACTTTTCACCCTGCTTTCTCTATCTATTTGGCTATTTTGGCATCTTGCCTAGCTATTGACTTGAGTCATTCATGTCGTAAGTTTCTTTGACATATTATTTGACAAGTTGCTTTAATCTCTTTCTACTATCTTGGCAAGTGAATACTCTACCTCCTATAGTTTCAACATCAAGTTATCTTCTAGACTATTTTATGCTTGGCTTTGCATCTAAAACTATGGGATCTAAACCTTATGCTACCAAACCTCAACCAAATCTAGATGATCATGATAGCCTCCATGTCACTAAAGAGTTTCAAGATCTATATGTGCAATACAAAGAATTAGAAAAGACAAATGATCTTTCTTACCTTCATCTCTCTAAGCGCATGACAGAAATGAAGTTTGAACTTGAGAAAAGGTTAGAGGAAAATATTGCATCATTACATGAATCTTCCTTAATGTCTCTACATGCATGTGAGTCACCTTATTTGAGGCCATCCTCTTCTTCTAGGTCTACATGCTCTACTTCAAGACATCAAATGTCTTCATCTTCTAGATCTAAAGACCTCTTTAGAGAACAAGCAAGTGATACCTCCTTTGAGCCTATTCTAAAATTTCATGATGGACCTATCTTTGACCAAGCTAATGATGAAGACATGGATGCATGCTATTCACTTGAGAAACAACAAGAAGATCCTAGACATATTTTTGAGAGGACTTTTACTCCCTTGGAACATTCTTATGATGACATTTTGCAAACACTTCTTGAAACTAAGCTTATCATGTTGCTTAAGTCTAGCTCATATGGAAACCCATTCTTGGATATCTATTGTGCTTATAATCAATCTAATGACCATGCTACTTCTAATTGTATAGAGCTAAAACATAAAATCCAAGATCTCATTGATGATGAGATTGTTGATCTTGGAACCTCTAGTGACTCATGTGCTGAGGATACTTCTCTTGAGAAAGATTACATTGATGAACCTATGTCTAGTAGTGGCTCCATTACATCATCCACTTCTTCCAACACTCATGCATCTCCCAACACTTCAAAGCTTTCCAACATGCCTCTATCAAAAAAGGAACCTAATGCTTTCCACATTGACTACGTGTATCCTCAAGGGCTACCTCTAAAAGAAACTCAAGATAACCTTCACTTGGTTGCAAACCTTTTCCATGCTACTAATCCTAAACATCCTCAACCTTCATGCACTACTATGCCTAATCCAAACACTACTCCATTCACTCTTCATTCTCCATTGTCCTTAGAAGTGGCTCCATGTCAAGAGGGCTCTCAAAATTAAAAAGCTATAAATGTTAAGAAAGATCAAGATCAAGCACCCTTTCATCTCCTTCAAAACGTCACTCCTCCATATCCTATGTCTTATCCACCTCCTAAGTATGATGAAGATACCACTTCTATTATCTCCCTTGAGCTTACTAAGAAATATGAGAAAAGTTCTCTTCATATGCTATCCAAGGCTACTTGTCAAGATCAAAGCATCCCCTCATGTTATACTTCTCCACATCCACTTCAAAATTGTGCTCAAGCTTCAAGTGCTTCTATTAAAAATGTTGTTCCTATCAAAGGTACTTATGAGTCTATTGATGGCTTTGACCATGTTTCTCATTCTAAAGATGTTGATATCCCTTTCCACTATCCATTTGCATCTTCTAAATCTATCCTTGGTCCTTATCCATCTAAGCTAAAGCATTCAAACCTTCCATCCATATTGGGGCCTTATGTTCCTCCATCTCCTACATTCACTCATAGCTCATTCCCTAGCTCTCCTATATTACCTCAAGATCAACAAACACACTTATCCTTGATGACTTTTCACCCATCTATACATCTAAACCAGTCATATCATCCTTATTCATCCACAAATCCCAATTCCTTTGGAAGTGAGAATAAACATAAGAATCCATTGAAAAAGAAAGATCACTATGTCCCATCTAATCGACATGTGAATCGTAAGAAGGAGAATGCACAAAAGAGACCGCAAAGGTTCACTACTCAAAGAGCTAAATCAAAGAAAATATGGATTCCTAAACCCATTATTGAAGAAATGTGTTTTGAAGTATCCAAAGGAAAATCTAAAGCTATATGGATTCCCAAGTCTCTTTTAGAAGACTTGAATATTAAAAATACTTCAAAGTTGACATTTAAGCTTCCAAAGGCTTCTATTCCATCTTCTTCCAAAAATTTTCCTAAAAATATTCCAAAGCCTTCCACCCCACTTTTTTCCAAATCTTTTCTACTACCTCATACATCTAAATCTCAAGCTATTTCATCCATGATTCCTCCATTGTTCCAATACCCGTCAAGGTGTGTGTCAATGTTGATCTTGTCCAATATTTTATCTACCCACATGAAATCCTCTAAAGCTTACACCTCCTTTCTATACATGAACTCTTATCCTCCATATACTCTTCCTACTAACATTTCTCTTTCATCACCCTATCAACATCTTTGAGCATACCTTTCTATCGTCTTGGCTTATCATGACTTATCTTTCCTATAGGAGCACTATCTACATTCAAAAAGCTTGAGCTTTTCCTAAAAATTTGAAAAATGAAAAAGAAAAGCAAAAAAAAAAGAAAAAAGAGAATGTGCCTTGGTGAAAACTACTTCTTGTGGCACCTTGGTGGCAAACGTAAAGAGAAATAAATTTATCCTATGGTGAAAACTACTTCTTGTGACACCTTGGATAAGTACCATGATGAAAACTTGGCAAACAGGCATCATGTGTAGTTCTTCCATCATCCATCTATCCCCTCTTCTCTCTTTGATCTTGACAATGTTGAGCTATCTTTGCATATTGGCTATCTTATCCACCAGATTTTCTATTGTGCTCTCCCATTCACTCATAGCCTCTATCTTGAGCTTTATTCTTATTGCTCTATCCCATTGCTATACTATCTAGTTGACCCCTTGCTCTTGATCATAATAATGAATCATGGTTCTCATAGGTCTCTTGACATGGCTACTCTTTTGGACTACACACTTCATGCTATCTCACTTGTTGGCTTCATTGCTTATCCTACATGCTATCTTTCTCATTACTTCCATTGCTTATCAAAAATATGCTTCATATGACTATTTCCCCTCTTTCCCTAGCTTGGGTACTCTTGAGGAGTCAGTCCTTGAGGATCACTTTCACTTGCTTCACATTCCTTTCTTATGCATCTTTGCTTATCTATCGGCTTGTTTCTCCATCGTGTCCTATACCTTGCTAGACATTGGGAGAAAATGATGTGATCTTGCTTGAGAACTAGTGATCTCTAAAAACTTTCTAAAAAATTCCAAAAAAATCATATATAATCCTGAAAAAAAATCCTAAAAATTAGAAAATGTACTGAAAAAAAGATCTTCTTAGTGAAAACCTAGCAATAGGCACTTTGATGTATCACCAAAAAAATCAAAAATACAAAAAAATACAAAAAAATTGAAAAAAGTCTTGAAAAAATCTGTCAAGTGGTGAAAATTTGGAAATAAGTGCTACTTGAGACCCTTGCACCTCTGTCTATCAATCTCAATCGTCCACTTCACTACACATTTCCTGGCTTGGAATTGTTTCTTGTCTTTTTCTCGGGGGCATAGTTACTTAGCCTATTGAGGTATTCTTGTGCATTAGGGTTTCTTTGACAACTCACAAAATAGTGTTTCTCAACACTTCCCCCACCTTGACATCAAGTGTTTTTCAACACTTTTAAGATAGTTTACCTACGGTCTCCGATGTCGCAATATTTCTCACTATCAAAATCAAGTCTTGAAGAAATGGCCGAGTGACTTACACACATGCACTTTAACACTTACATGACTAAGCTATGTTGATATTTATCTACTTTGTGTGTTGTCTATGACAATTTCTTTTCCATATGTTCCCTCCCTAATAGTCTTTCGAGGATGTCATTGACTAGAAGACTGGGGGCATGGGACATATTTTCTTGATTTCTACTTGTGGGTATACTTTGTTTGTCTATAGTGTTGTAAGCATTTATGCTTGTCGTATTCAACATTTCAACTTACAAATGTATCATCCTTGACTGTTTTGCAAGACCACACTCAAGGTTTATCCTCGCACTTATGCCTTGTAATCTTGCTAAATTAAACTTAGGGAATCTAATCGCGTAGTTATCTTGACTTACATGTCTCTGATGCTTAGATTGGATTCCACATACCTATTTGATATCGATCATATTCATATCCTCATAGTTATACTAGTGATGGTTGTATGATCTCATGATGTCCCTAATAAATTCTCAACGATGAAATTAAGAGTCTAAATGTTATGCAATTCTTGCTAGTAAACCACTTTGCATATTAGCTTACATTTTAGGTTCATTTTCTAGATTAGTCTTGCATTCTTTCATATTGGGAGAGCTCTCTCTTCATCTTTTTTGTGGACATATCAGCTAACTCCTTTCATATATTTCTTTACTTTCTTCTTGTTCATGTCTTTTCACCTTCTTAATCTTTCACTGCATCTCTTTTCTATCTTATCATCACATTATATAAACTTTTGACCTCTTAAATAATTTCAATGTCCTAGATTCATTTTCGGGATCGAAAGCCAAATTCGATTTCATCTTGATGGTCAAAATTGTCTTTTAAAATTATACTTTCTTCTGAGCAGTTAACTGACCTTTTGAGGTCTAATCTCTGAATCATCATCTTCATTTCTTCATGTCTTCATCATTTCCATACTTCATATCTACTTCAATTCACTGTTTCATGTCTAAAATCACCTTTCTACTCGTTTTGACCTAATTTTTATGCTATATCCTTCAAGGTCAACTCTAGTCAAACTCGGGCATTTTATCAATTTTTTTATAGTAATTCTTGGGTTCTAATCATCTATTTTTCATCTTGTCCATTGCTATATTCTAATTTTCTCATGTCTAGCTAGTTTTTGCATCCCCTTACCTCATTTCAATTTCGATCTCGAGGGGGCAGAAATACTCTATCACTGATTGCTACAACTATCTATTTCTTAGGAGCATTTGTTTGATCTTCTCACTTGCTCTCGATCTATTCGCTTTGCTAGATATTAGAATTCTTTTTGGATCCTAACATCATCTTCCTAATGTTCAGTACTACCGCTATCAGGCTATGCATTTAGGACTTGCTATCTATTTTTGCATTTCATTCTTTGGAATCAAATATCTATATCTATCATCACCTACTTGGCTTCGATTTTCTTTGACATAATGTGTTCCCAGATCGATCATGCATTAGCAAAGAGGGGCAAATGTAATCACCTAAAAATGGTCATGTAGACTATTAGCCCCCTTCTCAGCATTTTGGCTAAATTAATTTAATCATTTATTTAGACCAAATTGCTAATAATCAATTTATTTGATTATAACCTGTAGTTTGACTATGCTATCCTAAGTTCATTATTTGATTAAAAGAACATGTCCCCTTTTAATTAAATAAAACACCCCATTCTTCTAACCCACTTAAAGTGCACACATAAAGTCATTTTTCTATTTTTCAATTAAAAGAAAAGGCGTGTGAGACTTTTTTCTTATGTGACAAGTCAACTTATATTCTATTGGTTGACTTGTGTGTGCACATGGATCACTCTTATTTTCGAATTCAACCGTTGATCATCCACTAGCTTCATCTTGATCTCCACCGTCTGTACATCTTTAAAAGGGAGAGAGCTTTCCCCCTTAATCCATCCTCATTTTGAATATTGTTATGCTGCAAGTTTTCTAACAGGTTTCTTTGGAGCTTTGTGGAGAACTTCTATTTCTTGTCTACATTCTCTCATCCATGGCATCATGGAATTCTAACTTAGCTTAGCTTTCATTTTTACATGTAGCTTAATCTCACATAGCTTAATAATGGTATTGTAACTCTCTCATACATGCTTAGCATAGCTGCATTTTGCATTATCATCTTAGCTTAGTTTCCATACTTGCATTGCATTATTGAGGGATTCCTTGAAGATATTTGCACTCTTGCTCTTGTCTCAAAGAACCTCCTGTTGCATGGTTTACTAGCAAGAAGTACATTTCTAAGGCTTGGCTGAGAGCCTTCATGCTGAAATACTAACTCCTTGCACTTTGTGGATAGGGAGCTCTAAGCTGGCATCCAAGCATTCCTAACTCATAGAATCATTTGGATAGAAGGGTTTAGAGTGGGACACAATTCGAGTGTACAGTCACACCTAAGGAAGAGAGTGTGAAGAGTTTGACCGCTAAAAGTCATAAGACATTGGATTTATACAAACAAGAAAAGGCTAAATTGATAAATAATCATCAAGCATTACGAGTAGTAGAAAATCAGAATATAGTCACCAAACATTTCAGAAAGCCAAAAAATGGGGGAAGAACTAAAGAAATCACAAGACTAAGCTACGCACATGACATGACCTTGAGGGGATACCCATTAATGCTAAAAATAAAACCTTTAGCTTACCAGTGTGTTCATCACTCGTATCTTGCATAACAAATGTGATGCCCTACATGCCATGAATATAGTCAAAGGGCCCATCAAAAGGAATTATAGTTTAGCATAGAGTCACTGATCTTGTAGCACAAGAATGTGACAAGATTTTGCCTCGATCCCTGCAAACCGCTCTCATCCATCCTGTAGGTAGACCAAGACACAGCATGAGCTCCCTGTGAACACCCACAACATCTTGAGCATCTGGCATGTGGAGTAACTGCATCACAGTATGTTGCGAAGGATTTCAAGTGTAGAGATTCTAAATATTTTAGGAAAACTCAAGGGAACCCCTACACCATGCTCCAGGTCCATCTCCTTCCCGCGCGCTCCATGAACATTAATGAAATTGAAAATAATTTTTGATTTTGAAGTTAAGCCCGTGTTGGTCAAAATTTTGACCAACACGGGTTTAGATTTAAGGAAAAAAAAATTTTACCTTCTATAATCTAACCAACATTTACCTTTTTAATTGATGGTCAAAAAATTTGGTCAAAAATTGAGAGCTTATTCTGGGTTGTGTTCAGCAATTACCAGATTTGTTGATAAAACACTCCAACAAGTGGGCTAGAGAATTCTAGGAAGAGAAGATAAGCAAGGCTTTGGAGATAGTAGAAAATCTCATAGCACTAATGGAGATGACAGTAATAGGGGATATCAATGTCAACCAAGCAAGTAAAAAAAGATAAAATAAAAGAGTAGAGAATGAAATTCAAATCAACTTGATGGATTGAAAGTAAAAGGTCATGCCATCTGCCTCATTTTCAACTTATCTATCACGTACTCTAAATTCAACATCAGACCTTGTAAATCATTACATATAAGTCATTTTCTAAATGAATATTTTCTATTTTAGGTTTTTCCTTGTTTTGTTTGAATTGATAAGACAACAAAGTTAAGAAGTTTTGTATTGATTTTAAAAGTAAAAATTAAAGATATGCATGAGTTTTGCAAACTATCTTCAATAGAGAATGATCAATTAGCTAATAAATAATCAACATGTCCTAAACACTGACTACCCACCCACACAAAATAAGAAATATATATAGAATAGCCCTAAGAATCACTTTCCTTTTGGTTTTATAATAGCCTTGTTTTTGCTATTCAAATTGCAGATTTTATCATCAAGGCCTAAATACAATAAAACGGAAAAATAATTTTGGGCTGTCTACTATCGAATCCTAGATTTTGCAGCAAAATGTAATGTTTTCATATCCTTGTTTAACTACACTTAACAGAAATCCCATAGGCTATCAATTAACAAATGATCTTGAGTTCAACATATCAATTTTGATCTGAGTTCTACCCATTCTTCTTTTTTATGATGGATGGAACTCAAGATGGTATGCTTGAATATGGAATGTTGAAAATGAAATCTATTAATTTTATTCTTTTCACATTTTGACTGAGCTAAGATTAGTAAACTTGAATATGTGGGTGTAGCATTTAAGTAGAGTTGTTCCCAAGCTTTTACTTGTTTTGATGCATGGTATGTAGACTTGGTCCCAAGGACCAGCAATGGATTCCACCCTGATGTAGGAGCATCAAGACCAAGGATGAGGACACAAGAAGGCACTAAAGGAAAAAAAATGTGAACATGACCATGATAGGTCATTTTTTGTAATGAGACCATGAAATGGCCCTTCAAATATGTTTTATGATCATTATGTAAGCCTAAATGGCATTATGGGAATTAGAATGTACCTAGGGTCATTTATGATGTTTCAAGGGAAAATGGAATCCTTGAAAGTATTAGGATGGTTAAATGTGGTCAAAAGGTCATGATTAGCATATGGAAAGAAAATAAGTCCAATGTACTTAGCAAAATATGTCAAATTGTCAAAGTGTTAATAATAGGCCACAATAAGGGAATCAAGGAGTTAAGGATTCATTGGGAACATTGCACTATTTGAGAGTCATTAAGTCTTATTAAGGAGTATTGAGTCATTTAGGAATTGTGTTAAAAGGTCTTTAGTATTTGACTACCCAAGGTTATGGTACAGAACTATTATTAAAAGTTATTAAAAGTTAATCAAAACTGTCACCCAAAAAGTTAGGAGAATTTGGTCGGTTCCTTAGGGGATTAGGCAGTTTAAAGGTGCCAAAGGATTCTATAAAAGTATGATGTAAATGAGTTTCAAGGAGATGTATCGAGGATTTAAGAAAGCTTTGGGAAAAAAATAATTAAAAGACAGTGTTTCTCTGCTACTACAGACAGTCACAGAACAGTGACATTATATTTTGATTGTCTTTTGATTTGAACAAGTTTTGTTTCATTAAAAGTTTTCCTTTCAAACATACAAATGTTTTAGAATTTTTTTCAAAGTTCTTTCTATTTGAACAAGTCCTTTGTAAAAGATTTTGCACAGCAATTTAGTGACTGTCACTGTCATGTGACAGAGAGTTAATTTTCTAAGATTATTTAAATTTTCACCTCTCCCACTACTATAATGGAGATGTAACTCATGGGAGAGGTTTTCAATATGTTAAATTAATCTATATAATGATTTTTTGTGTAGAGATATGCAAAAATGTGCAATGAGATTGGAGAAGAACATCTCTAGTTGAAGACAGAGTGTTGTTGGGAGCACTAAATGTTGGGCCAGTCAAGGTTTGGAGGTTCCATCCACATGAGGGCTGAATTTTATTGCATGGAAGGTCATGTTAGGGCTATGTGAAGGTGTTGGATCCATTGGAAGGATCAGGAAGTGTTTGAAAAGTTGAGTTTGAAAAAAACCTAGGCATAGGCACCTAGGAAGGAGGGTTTGTTGGTTGAGCATGAAAACCTTGGTGGAATCTCCTTTAAATGTGAAAATCCATTATTTTGGGTTAGGATACAAATTTTTTTGAGTTCAAATGGTTTGGTGAATGAGATATGTTAGTAGTTTCTTTGTAGTAGGAAGACTAATAGTGGCTAATTATGGAGCAGCAGTGTTGGTTTGGGCATTTGGTCCAAAGGAGCAGTATAAAACTTTGAGATAGTTTTGTAGCTTGGAAAAAGGTATCTAGAAATGGTATTATCTTTCAAATTTATTTGGGAAAAGTAGAAGAAAGGTGTGAAAAATTGATTAGGCAGGGCTAATTGGGAAATAGGCCTAGTAAAGGGCTAGAAGTGAGTTTTTGTACTAGTTGATGAGATGGGGGTTTAGAAACCTTGGAAATAGGTGAGTTGAAGTTGTTTGAAGTGTGAGGGGGTGGAGAAAACACCTAGTTGAATTGAAATCAATATTGGAGCCTATTGAGGCATTGAGGGCATTTGATAGATTGGTGAACAAGATTGTTTAGATGAATCCAATGGATGGATTGAGGGACAGAGGTTATGTTTATAAGATGTAGAGCCTATGGTGGCACAAAATAATGATATGTGTACTCTGATATGGTTTTAATTTGATTGGATCAAGAAGAATGATCCTATGAAGAAGCTTGATTGTGTTGTGAGAACACTAGGAAAGTCCCTCTTATTGTGAAAAATTTAAAGTCCACCTAGGTCTCTACATCACACCCCTTCCAATCACCATTTTTAGCTTCTCTTATTTTTCATTGGGAAGTCACCAAATAAAATGAATAATAGTGCTTAACATATTTTTTAACCATCTTGCCTCAGCTTTCAAGATGTAGAACTGTGAAAAGTGTATTAAAACATGAAATTTCAATCACTGTGGTACATAATCTACATCCAAATGTAAATTATGTGTTACTACTGGATTTGGACATCAGTGATCTATAAAAGATTATACATTAAATCTTTCCTCTAACCTATTTAGGTAAAGCACTTTTTATATAATTGTACATCTCTTTTCTCAACCCATTCTCATCAATTTCTTAACTTTTAACAAAACCATATACAAACAATAAGCTACATAAGACATATTATTGTGCCATTTTAATTGTATGGACCTTCATTGTCCTTGTTTTATTATTACTTTACCTTGGGCAAGTAACAACAATAATAATTCATAATTTAATAGAAAGAAAGAAATTGTATTTATGAATGACCAATAGATAAATAGAAGTCTAGTCAAAAGTACAGCCAACATTTACAGCAGAAAGATGAGTGCCTAAAGTATCTCCGACTATGTTGCAAACTATAAGAAATAGATATATCAATTTCAAATGCTATCATTATAGAGAACCAATATGGATATCTATCATCATTAAATCCATACTTTATAGTAGATCTTATTTTCATCAAATAAAATGCAAAAGAACATTTGTCTTTTTAAAAAATATATTACCAGATATTACCTATAATCCATTATTCTAACAATTGGAGGGTCTTTGTCATGAGATAAAATCACCTACATAGTATATAGACACTAGGTTATCATACAAGTGAATGTATGAAGTATTATTTACTATACAAAACATTTAACACTGCCACTGTATTGAATTTTGAGATCTATAACAAGAAGCTTGTGAAGCAACTTCATTTACAACGTATAGTTGATCTCCTATGGAAAGCAATAACCAGACACTCCAAGTTAAACTTACTATTACATAATTGAACAAATCTATCTAATCTCTAAAGATTGTTTAAAAACTTAAAGCTGAGAAAAAAATTAGAATGAGTATAGCTATTGAAAACTTGAACAAGATATAGGTATCAAGTATTTTTTCAAGTCCAAGAGAAACATTCAGCCACTCATTATGCCTTCCTGTTACTTACAATAAATTTTAGAACCCTCAATAAATCCTTGATGTCCTGGATATATATATATATATATATATATATATATATATATATATATATATATATATATATATATATATATATATATATCATGGATAGTGAATATTTGGGGCTTATTCATTGTAACTTTCAATGTCATGGGTTTACAATTTGTGATAATTAAGTGATAGATCCACTAATAGGATGAAAACAAAACCCACATATCAATAGAACATTACAGAAGAACTCCAAGATAATTAGTCCAAGAATAATTAGTAATAACAATAGATCATTTTATTTACTAATTATAATGAGAAAAAGAAAGAGATTAGGGTTACTGTGGTCCCTAATGAGCTGAGGAAGGACCGGATTCATCACACCCCAGTGGCTAGCAAAATCCCATCTTCGCTAGTGGTAGTGTTCTTGCATACTCTGTCTGCAACTCTAACCACAATAATTTCAATCAAAATCCATTCTCCATGAAACTCATAAGCCTCTTGATGAACCTCAAACTCCTTTGGATGATAGATTTCTTGATATCCATAACCTCGTGATTCCATACTATCAAGATGGGAAATCAACCATAAATGCTTTGCACAAAAATCACCACTTTGAAATCTAAAATCCATATATCCATCTACAAGTGTGAGAAAAAGAACTCATTTCCATTCATCATCATTTGAACATTAATGGCCTTCATTCACATGCTAAGAGCCACAAAATACAATCGATCACATTCAGAAATTCTTCTACTTGTGCAGCTCTTGCATGCTTCGTGTCAAGAAGCTTATTATCTCCGAGAGGAGTCAGCTCATATCATACACTCAAATAAGGTCTTGACAAGCTGACCCCCAAATAGCATAATCGAAAGAGAGATTTTTGTGCGGGCAAATTTGAGCTGAATAACATCCAATTTGAAACCCTTTTATTTTCATGTTAAGCTCGTGTTGGTCAAAATTTTGACCAACACGGGCTTAGATTTAAGAAAAATAAAAAATTTTCTTCTATAATCCAAGCAACATTTAGCTTTTTAATTGATGGTCAAAAAATTTGGTCAAAAATTAAGGTCAAATGTAGTAGTGATAGAAGAGTTGATGGAAACTCTAAAGAAATTTTATGAAAAGCCCTCTACTTTAAACAAGGTATTTCTCATTAAGCATTTATTTAATATGAAAATGATAGAAGGTGGATCTATTACAAATTATTTAAATGAGTTTAATACTATTACTAGTTAGTTATCTTCTGTGGGTATCAATTTTGATGGAGAAATTAGGACTCTCTTGATTTTGTGTTCTTTGCCTAAAAGTTGGAATGGCTTAGTAATGGCTATGAGTAATTTTGTTTTTGGATCTAGTACCCTAAAATATGATGATTTGATCGGTGTTATTTTGAGTGAGAAAACTCGTAGGAAAACCTTAGGTGGATCTACATCAAGAAGCACTTTAAATGCACAAAGCAAAGGTAGAATGATTGAGAGAGGAAATAATTTCAGAAATTGTAGGAAATCAAGAGGAAAGTCAAAGGCAAAGAGGTCTCAATCCAAGGGATTGAGATATATTTGGTACTGTAAGAAATTAGGGCATAAGAAGAAAGATTGTTGGACTCAAAAGAACAATGAAGGAGATAAATTAGAAGGGAACAAGGAGGCAAATGTAGTAAGTAACAAATCCAAATAGTATGATTTGCTTCTATCTTTAGAAAGTGTTGATGATTCATGGGTTTTACATTTTGGTGCTCCATTTCATGCTACACACCTCATAGAGGTTATTTCATTGATTATTTCCAAGGGGATTTTGGGCTTGTTTATTTGGGGGATAATGAACCCTATTAGATTGTTGGAAAGGGAAAAGTTAAGATTAAGTTGTAGGATAGGAATCCTTGGCTACTACATGAGGTAAGACATGTTCCAAGGCTAAGTAGGAATTTGATTTTAGAAAGGCAACTTAGTGATGAGGGTTATGTAGTTACTTTTTATGATAATAATTGGAAGGTTTCAAAAGGTTCCCTTGTAGTAGCAAAAGGTGTGAAAGTAGGCACCTTATATCTTTGTATAGGTCATATTGTTCCCTCTACTTTGATTGTTTCAGAGAAAATGAATGTTCAGAATAGTTGCTACAGTTGAGCAAGGAGAACAAATAGCTACTGTAGATTTTGATACGGCGATATGGCACGATAGACTTGGGCACATGAGTGAGAAAGGTATGAAGGTACTTCATTCAAAGAATGTTTTACTAGGTCTAGAATGTGTTAATATGAATTTTTGTAAAAGTTGTGTGTATGAAAAACAAAATAGAGTGAGTTTTGTGAAGACTAAGAAGGAAAATAAAAGTGAGAAATTAGAGCTTGTGCATACAGATGTATGGGGACTAGCTCAGGTATCTTCCCTTGGTGGCTCTCATTATTCAATTATATTTATTGATGATGCAACTATAAAAGTATGGGTTTATTTTCTTAGATAGAAATCTAATGTATTTCAAACTTTTAAGAAATGGAAATGCTTGGTTAAAAATGAGACTAGAAAGAAATTAAAATGTGTTAGATTTGATAATGGTGGTGAGTATTGTAGTCATGAATTTGAAGATTATTGTTTCACTAATGGTATTTGTAGATAGAAAATTATTCCAAGGACTCATAGGAAAATGGAGTGCTTGAATGCATGAACAAGACTATAATGGAGCATGCAAGAAGCATGGGGTTGTATGCATGGTTGCCCTTAAACATGTGGGAAAAAGCTATTAATACTACTATATATTTGATTAATAGAGATCCCTCTAATCCTTTGGATTGTGGTATTGAAAAAGAAACATGGACTAGTAAGAAGGTGAATTATTCTTTTCTTAGAACCTTTGGTTGTTGAGCATTTTCCCATATAGATTTTGAAAATACAACCAATCTGAAAGCTAAATTGAAGAATTGTGTATTTGTTAGATATGGCATTAATGAATATGGTTATAGGCTTTGGGATTTTGAAAATCATAAAATTTTAAGAAGTAGGGATGTCATATTTAATGAGAAAGTGTTGTACAAAGATCTATTACAACAACATGAGAAGAAAGAAAATGAACATGTAGTTTTGGATGATACTCCAAAACCTCATATTCCAAAAATTTCTCATGATGTGCAACAACTACAAAAACAAATACCATACACCCCAGTGAATGTTAGATAGTCAACACAGATGAGTAGACCTCTAGAAAGATTTTCTCCCTCTTTGTATTCTATTTTACTTAATGATGCTAGTGAACTTGAATCTTATGATGAAGTTGTATAGGTGGATACTAAGATTCAGTGAGAATCTGCAATGAAAGAAGAAATTCACTCTTTGCTGAAAAATAAGACATGGGATTTATGCAAGTTGCCTGCAGGTAAAAAAGCTTTACAAAATAAGTGGGTTTATAGGTTAAAAGAAGAGGATGGAGGTAACAAAAGATTTAAATCTAGGTTAGTTGTAAAATGATTTACATAGAAAAAGGATATTGATTTTGATGAGATATTTTCTCTTGTTGTTAAAATGACTTCTATTCATACTATTTTAAGTATTGTGGCTATTGAAGATTTGCATTTGGAGTAGCTTGATGTTAAAGCAACCTTCTTTCATGGTGATTTGGATGAAGAGATATATATGGCACAGCCATAGGGATTTGAGGTCAAAGGTAAGAAGAACTTAGTGTGTAGATTGAAGAAAAGTTTATATGGCTTGAAGCAAGCACCTTAGCAATGGTATCTAAAATTTGATAGTTTTATGCATAAGTATGGATATAGAAAGTATCATTCAAATCATTGTATTTATCTTAAGAGGTTGGATGATGATAGCTACATTATTTTATGTTTATATTGATGATATGCTTGTAGCTTGGTCTCACATGGATCATATTAAGGGGTTGAAATGCCAGTTAGTACATGTATTTTCTATGAAAGATTTGGGGGCAGAAAAAAAAATTCTTGGTATGAAGATTTATAGAGATAGGAAGAATAGGAAATTGATGCTATCTCAGGTTGATTATGTTGAGAAGGTGTTGCAATGTTTCTGTATGGAGAATGCTAAAGTTGTCAACACACCTTTACCTAGTCATTTGAAGTTGACTAAGGAGATATGTCCCAAGACACAAGAAGAGGAGGATAACATGTCCAAGGTACCCTATGCTTCAATTGTAGGAAGCTTGATGTATTCTATGGTATGTACAAGGCCAAATATTACACATGCAATGGGAGTTGTTATTAGGTATATGAGTCATCTAGGAATTGAGCATTGGAATGTAATCAAAAGGATTCTCAATTATTTGAGAGGTACATCTAGTAAGTGTTTACACTTTGGGGGATCTACTACTAATTTATGGGGCTATGTTGACTTAGATTTGGGAGGAGATATTGATACCAGGCATAATACTACAAGTTATGTGTTTATTATTGGTGGGGCAATCATGAGTTGGGTTTCTAGGTTACAGAAGATTAATGCTTTATCCACTATAGAGGCACAGTATGTTGTTGCTATAGAGGTAGCTAAGGAGATGATATGGCTTCAATTCTTCTTGGAAGAATTGGGACATCCTCAAAAGGATAATTATTTGTTTATAGATAGTCAAAGTGTCATTCATCTTGCAAAGAAATCAGCTCTACATTCAAAGACAAAACAAATATGGTTCCAGTACCATTTCATTTCATCAGTTGTATATGGTGGATAGTTAAAGCTAGAGAAGATACCTACAAATGAAAATCCAGTGGATATGTTTACCATGGTAGTGACAAGGGAGAAACCAAATTCCTCTTCAGCTTTGGTTGGTCTTCTTGACTTAACAGAATAAAAGAATAGAAAAGTATAGGGTGGTTTGATATTCAAGTGGGAGCTATAGGTTTAGCAGTGCTATGATAAGTCTCTAGTGGGAGGTTATTTTTGTGGAGTCTGATCAATCTCCAAGTGAGAGTTTATTGTGATGTGGAGCCTAATCAGACTTAGAGGTTTATTCGACATAATTTTTCTCCAAATTATTTCTATAGGGGTTAGATGAGGTCAATGGGCAACACCCCTGAAGGGTCCTCAAGAAGCACCCTAGGTGCTCTCCCTATCACAATATAGGGTTGGTTTGAGGGGAAATTCCCCCTGGGGGGGTTTTAAGGGTAGCACCCTTGAAGCCAAAAATGCCCTTATATTGTATAAGGTGTTAGCTATTATTTTTTTATTATTCTAGCCCTAATTTTGTAAGTGAAAAAAAGTCTGTATAAAAAGGCTTAAGGCTAGGGATTTTCATAATTTTTGATGCAAAAATTGGTTCTTGTGGCGGTATTGAGTTGTAAGGGATTACAAATTATAATCAGGTTGTAAACACTGGATCATAATAATATTGGACTTGCTGATGGTTGACATAGCCTAGGGGTTGGGTGTACCACATTAAATCTTAGTGTCTTGTGTTCTCTTTGATGTGATCTATTATTTTCTAGTATTGGTTATATCTTCATGTAACTATTATTTTTGGCTAAGATTAATCCTAATAGTTTCAATAACATTCTTGTTCTCTAGTCTGGGTACAAGTGACTAGGTTTTGTTCTTCTCAATTTGATCAATCTCCTCTCTCATAGCTTGAATCTAATCATCATTTTCTAATGGATCCTTCACTCACTTAGGCTCATGCATTTTTAGAAGACATGTATCACTTCTCAACATGTTTTTTTTCATAGGTTTTGCCTCTTTATCTCTAATAATTTGTATAGTAGGGTGATGTCTTTTGACATACTTTGAAAATATTGGTTCTACTCTATTTTCTTCAATAAATATTTCAACTTTAGAATCAATATGTGCTTCTCTATTAGTTACCTCAGCATTCCTTTCATGTGCATTGATCACATTATTGCTGACAATATGGCCATTCAGTCAAGTAAGATGAGATATGTGGTTGTCATTTATGACAACATATGCTTTACAGTTCAGTTATGATTATTTGTGATTTAAAATACAGTAGCACAATGAGTTCTATTGATAGTATAATATTCCTTAATAATATTCTATTGTGCAATTGACTAGTGATGGATAACATCATTGTGATGATGTATACCAGTGCATGTACATGTATGGATAATTGAGTTCAAATTATGAAGGAAATATTGATGTAGATACTTCATAGTATAGAACAAAGCATGTTAGAAAATTGAGTTCTACAACTTAAAGAATTAATATAGATCATTAAGTCTTGATGAGCTAACTCTAAGGATGATATGAGAGATGACTGAGAAAGGATTTATCAATATGTTTGATATAAGTAAAGAACTTTATTTACAAAGTTAGGAGAGTTATATGTGATGTGATATAATAATGTGAGATATGATGCAAGTTGTTATATGCATAGCTACTCTTTGTTTATGAAATTGAGCAAACTAGAGGGAAGATTATCTATGTACTACTAAAGGCTTGTACGAAGAAAAATCTAATATATCTAATCAGAAGAACTGTGAAGCACAACAAGTGATCCAGCATTGTATGTATATCTATTCTTTTGAAGAGCTTAATTGTATAGTTGCATGTTAGGGCAGTGGGCTCTTCTTGCACACTTTTGTATATGATCTACTAACTCTTAATAGGGTCGAATCAACTCTTAATAGGGTTGAGGCTTCTAACAAGGCCTAGGTTCCTAACAGAGACTCAAGACACTATACATTCTTCATAGACTCCTAACAGGGTCAATATCCTTAACCGGATTCTTTATATAGTGAATCATCTTGTGGGTTCTATCCCCACTGGGGTTTTCCCTTAGCCAAGGTTTCCCTAGTTAACAAAATATGGTGTTATGAGCTCTCTTTATATGGTTATTTATACTATTTAGTATTATTGGTTTACTTTCTTATGCATGTGGAAAAGTAATTAATAATATCCAGCTGTGGGCAAAAAAATTGAAAATAATGATTCACCCCACCCCCCCCCCCCCCCCCCCCCCAATATTATCTATTTCTAAAAATTATCAAAATGTACCTCAACTTCTAATTGTAACTCAACTCCTAAGTGCAGCTCAGTTCTTGAATGTAGATTGGTTCCTAAATATAGCTCGGCATTCATTGTATGTGACTTGGGAGTCACTGAAATTTGTTCTTTTTTATTTTCAACTTGGTTCACAACTTCAGCATCACTCATTTCATCATAGAAATACACAAAATATTTTTACTCTTCAAGTTCTTTTGCAATTTTAGCTTCATGTACCTTTGTATATACATCAAACTTCACATTTGTAGTTTCCACAACTTTTTTAGTGTTAGTATTTAAACACTTATAAGCTTTACTTTGTATGGAATAGCCTAGGAATATAGCTTCTTCACTTTTAGCATCAAATTTTCCAGTCCTATTATCCTTAAGAATGTAGCACTTGCTTCAAAATACCTTCAAATATTCTACATTGGGAGATTATCCATACCAAAGTTTGAAATGTATGGAATATGTACCTTTCTTGACTTGTACTCTATTTAGGGTATAGATAGTTGTACTAACAACCTCTCTCCAATATTTCAAAGCAACATTCTTCTCCATCATGTGTGTTCTAGCACAATCCATCATAGATCTATTCCTTCTTTCAATAATCCCATTTTATGGAAAGGTTCTGGGTGCAAAATTCTATCTCTTGATTCCTCTGTCATTATAGAACATCTAAAACTCATTTGATATAAATTATCCACATCTATCAAATCTTAGACATTTCAAGCTCTTTCCAATTTCCTTCTCAACTCTTTCTAAATACCACTTAAACATTTGAAATGCATCATATTTTTGCTTCAAAAACATAATTGTCATCATCCTAGAATAATCATCAACAAATAGGATAATGTAGCTTTGCACATTGATTGTTCCACATAAATGAGTATGAACTAATTCAAGAATTTCTTTTAAAGATTGAATCTTACTTTTAAAACTAGATTTTACCATCTTGCCTACTAAAATTATTTACATATTACATTATCTAGTTTCTTCAATTTTGGAAGACCTCTAACTCTCTTCATCTTATTGATATTGACCAAGTTATCAAAATTTATAGGACATAGTCTTTTGTACCATAGCCACGCATCATCAAATTTTACAACTAGACAAGTAGCATCATTCATGTCAAGGTAGAACATATTACCTCTAGTTTGATCACCATTTCCAATTATCTCTCCATTAGCATCATAGATCTTAGCTTTTATTTCTCCAAATTCAACCTTACATCTAGCACTATTCATTTGTGACACACTTAATAGATTATAGTCCAGTCCTTCTACATAATAAGAATTGTCACATATGATATTATCTATCAACTTAATTAATTATTTTCCTTTGATAAGACATGGTTCATCATTTCCAAACCTAACACTATTACCATCATAATGCACAAGGGAATTGAACTTACTTTTATCTCCAATCATGTGATGAGAGTAGCCATTGTCAATAATCCATTTGTCACTCTTGTTCACATAAGACACTAGTGTAGTTGTCTCATCTTCATCAAAATCATCCTTCATTGCAACATACACAACCTCATCATCATGATCATCAAAATCTTCATTGTATTCCTCTTCAACAATGTAGTAGGCCTTCTTTCCTTTATCTTTATATTTTTTATTGTTCTCATCTCTTTTTCCTTTGAATTTGTCTCCACTTCTATTATTCTTCTTCTCAGGACACATTGTATCAATATGACCAACTTCATTATAATTGAAACATATAATAGGTTGCTTACCTTTATATTTTCCTTTGCCTTTATGAAATCTCCTAGCCAACAATGCTTCAATATCTTCAACATCATCTTGATTTGTATCACTATCACTGGAAACATGTTTTCTTTTTTTCTTTTTCTTTTCTCTTTAAGCTCTTTTAGTGGCAACTTAGCTTTGAAAGTAGATTCAACATTTTTAGTTCTAAAATTATCAAAATAGAGAGTTCAAAGATAGTCAGTCTACCCATCAATCCTTCAAGGGTCAGATCATTACTAGGTGCACATCTTATCTCTTGTATGGTAGATAGGTAGCAATGTTCTCAATACTTTGTTAATTATAGTCTCTCATCTTCAATCTTACTAGTTGCTCCTTTAATAGCATTTACAACTTCTTTTACTCTGGCACAGTATTGAACAACATTCTCACCTTCTTCCATTCTCATATCATCAAACTTAACTCTAAGACTTCTAGATTTGGCTCTCAACACATTTTTGTCTCCTCCATATATATTTTCTATGGCATCCCACATCTTCTTTTCAGAATTACATCCTTTAATTTCATCAAACTCAATGTATCTTATGGAAAATGTAATCTCCAACATTTCTTGATTGTGCTCTTTCTTCTTTTTCAGATCTTCAGTAGTGGGTCTCCAGTAAGGTCAATATGCTCAACAGATATAGTATTTTGTGCATAGTCTCCAAGTCCTCCTAGATGTAGCTTCATCAAACTTTTCCATGTCGAAAAGTTCTTGCTTAGCTTGGGTACCTTTCTTTTGGGTATTTTGATCTTTAGCTTATAGTACCTTCAAACTATTCCTCACAAAAAACCAATGCTCTAATACCAATTGTTGGAATACTTTAGAATTACCAAGAGGGGTGGGGTGAATCAGTTATCCAAGGTCCAAATGTCCCAATAAAATTTTTTCAGCACTTAACAAAACTCATACATACATACATATATATCCTTATCATGCATCTTTCATGCATCCATTAGATCATCCAATACTTAAACTTGTAGGTTCCTATCACAATAACTTTGCAGAAATGTAAACATTAAACATAACAAAATCATTCACATAGTTGACACAAGGATTTTACATGAAAACCCAATTTGGGAAAAACTACCAGTAACATGCTACTAATTCTCACTCTTCTGAAGTGATGCCCTGTGAAAGGCTAACCCTATTAAAGGTTACAATACACACTATTAAAATGTGACTTAATTAAAGGATTTCAATCACCCTGTTAGGAGTGAGCCTTGTTATAGGACTTAGAACATTCCACTAGAATGCCACCTAGTTAAAGGATTTACAAATGATTGTTAGGTCAACCTTAATCCAAAGGATTATCCTAAACTAGTACAATGATTAGAAAGTAACAATGTGACTTGATCTGATAAAAAATCACAACTCACTTATAGATTACAAATCTCTATTTTAGCCCTCCATTTTTCTTGGCTTCATTCATTTCATATCTGACAACTTGTTCACCCTTCAAACATTTATCCTCTTAAGCCTTCTTTCTTTGCATGTCAATTGCAAACTCTCTTATTTGGTCATTATATGAAGCAACACCCTAGACTCCTTATCTTTCTTGGGTTCTCACACATGCAAATTATTTCTTCAAGCCTTCTATCCCCTTATAAAGAGAATTTAGGTCTTTTGTTGCTCAATAACAATCATCCATTTTAGGGCTAGGTTAGATTCTTTGGATCTTCCCTCTTTAACATTTTGTTCCCTTTAGAAACTTCTTCTATAATCCTCTTTAAATTTTCCTCAAAATGGTTTATCTTGAATTTTGTGCCTCTAGCTCATCAAGCTTATCTTCCACACACTTCACACAATCCAAGAAATCAACTTTTTCGGCTCAGATTTGGAAAATCAATGATTAAAATCATAATTTTGTCACTCGGCAATAACTAGCCTCTGATACTCAACACATACTATGTTTCTTGGCATCCACTAAAATTCATTTGGCACATACTATCTTTTACTATCATTCGACACTCACTAGAATTTACTCAGCACATACTAAGTTCACTTGGCATACACTAGATCTTCACTTTTCTCAGCACTAACTGATTTTCTACTTGGCTTGACACTAATTACTTGATCAAGCTTAGCAAACTCATTCTGCTTTCTTTGTTCTCCTAGACAAACCTAGTTTATCCATCAACTTCATCTTTAAGTAGGTAAACAATACAACATGTCATCCATGTCTTACTTGGTCTTAGTACTCCTTTTATGCACCCAATAACTCAACCTTTCCTAGGTCCTCTTGTTATCTTATCTCATCAAATCCTCTTCATCAATCAAACAAATGATAGCATTCAAACCAAGCAAGCAATTGTCTCACTAGAAAGTAGTAGGTTTGACATCATTTATAATATAATGATTGTTCCAGATTCCATCAAAACAATCTTTTTTTCAATAATTTTGAGTTTTGGATATTAATATTTTTGGGCTTTTGATGTCTAACTAGTGAGCTTTTGTAGGTTTATTATAGTTTGCTAACCCTTTGATGTATAATTGCATTTTTCTTGTAGGGTTGCCTAAAAATTGCTTGTAAAATTATTATTAAAAGAATACATGTCAAAGGCAATTCCTAAAAAGGGATACTTACAATTTTTATAGAGCTTCCTAAGAAAAGAAAAAATAAACAAGCCAAATGTGCTTGTTTTTATTTAATTTCATGTGTGTCATATACTAGTTTCTTTATTTTTTTAGGCACATAAAACTTGCGAGTAGGTCTCTTTGTTGGTAGGAGAGTATGCTCTTCACCCTTGTGGTGAATCAAAAATCTTGACCCTTCAATGAGTCTCAAAAGTGAGTGGCACATTCCACTCTTTGGTGGACTTAATTATTCTTTCTCAACATATTTGGGGGAAGTACTTGGAGTATGAGAGTATTCTCTTCACCCTTGTGGTGAATCAAAAATCTTGACCTCTAGGTGTGGATCTATTTTGTTTCTATCTCCTAGCGAAATATTACCTTTAGAGGGTTTGATATTGGTGAAAAAGATACCAATAAGAATGACCCAAAGTATGAAGAAGCAAAACCCAACTAACCCAACCCACTATAATCACAAACCCCTTGAGAGAGGCCAAAGCCTTGGGGAGCATATCACTTTTCTTTATTTAGTAGAAGCACTTGTGGAATTAGGACCATGAGAAAAATACTAAGAAATAATGCTTAAGGTACTCTTGTGGTCATGAGGTCCATTACCTACCATAAGATAGGGTGTCCAATTTATAGGTACAAGAGGAGTTCTAGGAATGGGACCCTTTCTACACATTATAGGAATATAAGCTATCCTATTTATTTGCTCAACATCTTGGTACAAGGATTGATCTTAGGGACTACCTAGATCACCCCAAGATTTCACACTCATCATTTGTGTCTAGGGTATTATTTAGTGGCTAATATTCATAAATTGGCTAATTTTAGAATTTTTTAGCTAGTAATTTGGCTAATAATTTAAGATTTGACACAAGCTAAATTGCCATAGTTTTATAAAATTCAGTTCTAGAATATTTAAAATCACTCAATAGTTTATTTTATTGAAAAATTTAAACTCAAATATTTGCCACAATATTCGTTACATGAATAGATTTGAGTTACCTAAATATAATATATTATTGGAGAAATTAAATTGAACTGACCAATAATTATCATAATTATTAGTTAATTTAGGAATATATTACCAATATTTATTATTCACTATTGATTTAAAGTATATGTAGCGATTCTCATAACATTCCACAAGGTAAAAAAATGTTCAATTTTGATTTGTAATATTCCATGGTGATTAATGAACTTCCTATTATTATTGAGATTCGTTAATATTTTATACAAAAATAATAATGATTCAAAAATAATCGCCAAAATTAATTATATTTAGAATAAAAAATTGAGAGTTTCGCCAATATGAATAATTTTGTTTTTTCAAAATAATGAAAGATTCGCCAATATTTTATATCTTTTTTTGGAGGCAGCTTTCTTAAAGTTTACCCTATTTGTGTCCCATTGGTTGTGCCAATGGAACCTCCATGACAAAGCCAACATCTATTGTGGGAAACCATTTTGTGTGAGGTAAGGGAGCATTAAATGTGGACCAAGTTGTTGAGTAATGAGCTGTGACCTTAAGGTAGTTCTGCTTGGAATATTCTTGAATGTGATAGACCTGTGTAAAAGTTTAAAACCTAAACATGGTGATAGTGTTCATAGGATTTTATTTTTGATATCACAAATTATTGTGTTGGCAAGGTTGCTTTGTCCCTTGTTCAACTATTTGGAGACACATATTAATTTCCCTAACTGTTTTCAAAATGTTGTGCATATTATTGTTAATTGAAGTTCACCTTTGTCATTATAACATTCTAGCCTAGAACATTGGACTTTCAAATTGAAACATAGGCATTCTAGGGATTATGTTACATTTTGATGAGAGCCATTGACGACCTACCATATTTTAATCCATTTGACACACTTTCCTACTTACTTCCCTATTCCATTTTCTATCCCATTTCATTCCATTTTACCATTATAACATTGCATATAGTTTAATATAAATAAGTAGTATTCAATAATGTTTTGGGATTAAATTTTGGAGAATTCATTATTGATTTCTTATACTAGTATGTTCATATGTGAGTAGATCTTCCTGTCACCTACAGATCTTCCTGTCACATCTAAGACATTAATTATTGTAGATAATGTTGGCTTACAACTTATTCATGTTATTATTTAAAAAAATTATTGTGGCTTCCATGGTGGCTTTACCTCTTCCAAATAAACCATGTTAGAAACCTATGATACAATTGGAAAATAAACATTGTCCTCTCCACCGTAAAGTTCATGCATCAAGAGGATATCAAGAAGCATAATTAATGAGAGGGTAGAAATTAAAATCTAATCATATATCATTGTTGTTAATAACGCAGCCAATGAAATGAATATGTTTCATAGCCACATTATTGTTTGGACGTATCTAATTTTTATTGATAGCTGAATTCTTCCAAACAATTTTAAAAGTCATGGCTCAAAATAGTAGATAAAAACAATACAGTTGCTAGAACGATAATAGGAAATTGACTATTCTTTGGAAACTAAAGATTTATATCATGGATCTATTCTATGTAATAACCATTCTTTAAACAGAATGCATATCAAATTAGTTACAAAATTGTTGAGGTTGTGCATATATAAACAACATTAGATATAATGAGAGGTAGATTGTTAATAGATAGATTTCAGCAGGAAGAAATTATTGTACTGATGGAGACACATCCAAAGACTAGAATGAACACACAGGAAAAGGGAAATATTATTATCAATGAAAAATGCCCTATGGGCTTACAACAATATGATTCTAGAGAAAGAAATCCTCCACATAGTACCTTCTCTCTAACTCCACTAAGAATTGTTTTTACAATGCCATAAATGTTTTTAAATAAGCCCAAATGGTTTAGGGTTTAGGAATACTGATGTAGGAGCATCCTGGGTTGCCTTGTTATCCTGGTCATTCTTTTGTTCATTCTGCCAGTTGATGTTGAGTGACCAATTTCCAATTGATGTCAAGTGACCAGTTTCCAGTTGATGCTGAGTGACCAATTTTTAGTTGATGCCAAGTGACTAGTTTCCAGTTGATGTCGAGTGACCAGTTTCCAGTTGATGTCGAGTGACCAGTTTCTAGTTGATGTCAAGTGACCAGTTTCCAATTGGTGCCAAGTACCAGTTTCCAGTTGATGCCAAGTGATGTTGAGTGCCAATTTTTAGTTGAGTCAAGTGCTAGTTTCCAGTGGATGCCGAGTGATGTCGAGTGCCAGTTTCCAGTTGATGCAGAGTCATCCAATGGGTGCCAAGTTGTCTGTGTTTGGTTCCTATTTGGGCCGACTTTGCTTGCATTTAATTTTGGTATAGGTAGTTATATTTGTTGAGAGCTGACTTGTGGCTTCTCAAAGTTCTAGAATGTTCTATAAGCCATTTTGGCAAGTATAAATAGAATGCTTAGGCTTAGATTAAAGGTATATTTTGGGAGAGTTTAAAAAGAATAGGATATGAGTCTGGAAATGAAAATTTGAAGCTAGATCATAGATTTGGAAGTTGTATTCCATATCTGGTCGTAACCTAGAAGGCCTTACAGCTAGGCATGTATGTTATTTACTTGATGAATTAAATAAAGATATCTTGTTCTCTCTCCTTGGTTTTGTGTTTATGTTGTGTTTTTCACTGTGTTAACTCTTGCAGGGTGGTTTGGATAGCTAGGTGAGCCTTTGGCCCTAGTTTTTCCACCTCTTTCCTGTGTCAGTTAGTATCAGAGCTTGAGGTTCATCCTTATAGAGATTGGATCATGTATAACCCTAATTTGGATTTGGTTGTAGGGTGGCAGATCTACAGATTTGATCTATAACTTGCAGAGGGTTATGATCTTGCAGGAACCTGATTTGTAAAGATGGTTTGTGGTAGAGGAAATAATGTTGATAATGCTATATTGGATCAGTTGAGACAAATTGTAGCCAGATTAGATGTTGTGGAGATAGCCCAAAGGAGAGGAACACATCTTGATGATGTAAGTGATGATGAAGCAACAGCACCAAACCCTAATCAAGAACCTAAAGAAGACCAAGATAAAGCAAGATTGTTAAGAGTATTGTCTAGAGTGAATTCAAAGCCTATTGTAGAAGTTGTTCTTTATGATGGAAAATTAAACACCAATGATATGTTGGATTAGATCTCTGATATAGAGAAGTTCTTTGAGTATGAAAACACTCCTGATAATAGAAAGGTGAAGATGGCAATCACTAGGTTGAAAGGTCATGCATCTCTATGGTGGAAGCACTTGCAAACTGATAGACAAAGGAGAGGAAAGGAGAAGATCAAAACTTAGCCAAAGATGGTGAACAAGGTAAAGAAAAAATTCCTTCCTACTGAATACCAAGTTAGCTTGTTGAGAAAGATGCAAAATTTGAAACAAAAAGACATGACTAGGAAAGAGTATACTAAGGAATTCTATAGACTGGACATCAGATCTGGACATGTGGATGATGATGTTGAGAAAATTGCAAGGTACATTAATGGATTGAGATCTGGAATACAAGATGAAATAAATTTTGCGAAGTTGGAAAGTGTAGAAGAAGCATACCAATATGCCTTGAAGGCTGAGGAGATCTTGACAAAGAAGCATGAACAAAGAAAAAGAGGTAGAGGTGGTAGATTCCAGAGAGGTAGAGGTAGATCTTATGGAGAAAGTGGCAGATCTGATAGTTCTATACAAGATAAAGGCAAATCTAAATGAAAGAATGATGACAAAGGAAAGACTGAATGAAAAAATGGTAATTCTTACCAAGGAGGCACTAATTCTTACTGAGGAAGAGGTAATTCTTATTATAGAGGTGGATTTCATGGTAATTATTTTAGATGTGGCAAAGAAGGGCATAGATCCTTTGAATGTAAATCTTTTGAAGGTGGGTAGAATAATAGAAATGCTATGATTCAAGAAGACATTGAGAGCTCACCAAGTGGACCTGAGGCTGGAGAAAATTTTATGGTGAGAAGAACCTTATGTAATAAGGGAGGTGATGAGGAACTTGTTTTAAGGAGAAGTCTTTTGAAGACAAGATGTAAGATGGCTAGAAAATGTTGTAAAGTGATTATTGATAGTGGAAGTTTTACACATTTGGCATCAGAAGAGCTAGTTACAAAGTTGCAATTGTAGAGGCTAAAACATCTCAAACCTTATCATGTTTCATGGATCAAAGATGAGCATAAGATATTGGTAAGTAAGAAATGCCTTGTGAAGTTCAAAATTGGACATTACTTTGATTAAGTTTTGTGTGATATTATGCCCATCGATTGTTCTCATATTTTGTTGGGTAGACCTTTACAATATGATAGATATGTTGTACATGATGGAAGATTGAATCATTATACTCTTTGGGTAAATGGGAAGAAACAAACACTGTTGCCTTTGATCAAAAGTCCAGATGAGGTTAATTGCATTGCTATAAAAATTTGCATGGTTAATGGGAAATAATTTGAAAAGAAAGTGAAGAAGAATCAGGTTTGTTTTGCTATAATTCCAAGAAAACTGAGTTTTGTCAATGGTAACCAAGTGCTAGTCAATGGTGACTGAGTGACAGTAGAAACAATGGAAGCTGAGTACCAGGAGAAATTGCAGAGTTGCTAAATGAGTATAAAGGCATTATTGTTGAAGTATTCCTGATGGTTTACCTCCTATAAGAAGTATAAGTCATTGTATGGATCTGATTCCTGGACCTAGTTTTCCAAACAAAGCACCATATAGATTGACACCTACAGAGAATGAAGAACTTAATAGACAAGTGCATGAGTTGCTGCAAAAAGGTTTGATCAAAGAAAGCTTGAGTCCATGTGATGTACCTATTGTATTAGCACCTAAAAAGAATGGAGAATGGAGAATCTGTATTGATTCAAGAGCCATTAACAAGATAACAGTGAAATATAGGTTTCCTATGCCAAGGATGGATGACATATGGATTGTTTGAGTGGAGCAAAATATTTTACGAAGATTGAGTTGAAGAGTGGCTATCATCATATCAGAATTAGAGAAGGTGATGAATGGAAGACTACTTTCAAGACAAAAGATGGTTTGTATGAATGGTTGGTTATGCCTTTTGGTCTAACTAATGCACCTAGTACTTTCATGAGGTTGATGAATGAAGTTCTGAAAGGATTCTTGGGTAAGTTGGTGATTGTTTATTTGGATGATATTTTGATATTCAACGAGACTATGGAAGACCATCTTGAGCATATTAGACAAGTATTGCAGAGGTCGAAAGGGAAAAAGTTGTTGATTAATCTAAAAAAATGTTCTTTTATGCAAGAAGAGATTGTGTATCTAGGATTTGTGATTTCAGTTGATGATTTGAAGATGGATCCTAAGAAGGTTAAAGCAATTTTAGAATGGCCTACACCTGAGAATGTGAGTGAGGTAAGATTATTTCATGGTTTGGCTAGTTTTTACAGAAAGTTTTAAAGAATTTTAGTGCTATTTGTAATGCTATGACTAAAACAATGAGGGGATATAAAAAGGAATTCAAGTGGACACATGGACCTAATAAGAGTTTTGAGACTTTGAAAGAAAAAGTTGTTGAATTACTTTTATTGGCTTTACCTAATTTCAACAAAGTATTTCAAGTTGAATGTGATGCAAGTGGTAATGCAATAGGAGCTGTATTAAGTCAAGAAGGTAAACCTGTTGCTTTCTTTAGTGAAAAATTGAATGATGCTAAAAGAAAATATTTTGTGTATGATCAAGAGTTTTATGCTCTTGTTCAAGCATTGAAGAAGTGGAGACATTATTTGATGCCTAAGGAGTTTGTGTTGTATACTGATCATAAAGCTTTACAATACTTGGGAAGTCAACATAAATTGAATCAAAGACATATGAAGTGGGTTGAGTATTTGTAGAGTTTTACATTTGTGATCAAGCATAAGAGTGGATTTACTGACAAAGTTGCTGATCCATTGAGTAGAAGACGTTCTTTGTTGACTGAAATGAAGGTTGAAGTTCTTGGTTTTGATGAGATGAAAGAGTTATATGATGTTGATCTTGATTTTTCTGAGGCATGGAGAGAGTGCAAAGCACCAAATTTGACAAATCACATAAGTAAGTATGATGAGCATTTCATTCAAAAATGTATGTTGTTCAAAAGTATTCAGTTGTGTATTCCTATAAGTCCTATGAGGTTGAATTTGATTAAGGAAAAACATAGTAATGGATTCACTGGACATTTTGGAATTCATAAGACATTGAGTTTGCTGACAGAGAAATATTATTGGCCACAAAGGTATAAGGATTTTCAAAAATTTGTAAAGAGTTGTGGAGTTTTTCAAGTTACAAAGGGAGCTGTACACTCGAATTGTGTCACACTCTAAACCCTTCTATCCAAATGATTCCATGAGTTGGAATGTTTGGATGTCGGCTTAGAGCTCCCTATCCACGGAGTGCAAGAGAGTATATTTCAAAAATAAGAAGGCTCTCAAATGAGCCTTAGAGATACTCTTCTTGCTAGTAAACCATGCAATGGGAGGTTCCAAAGACAAGATGCAAGAATGCAAATGTCTCAAGGAGTTCCTCAAGGATGCAATGCAAGTAAAAATTAAGCTAGAATGAGATGCAAATTGCAGCTATTCTAAGCATGGATGAGAGTGTTACAATACCATTATTAAGCTATGTGAGATTAAGGTACATGTAAAAATGAAAGCTAAGCTAAGCTAGAATGCCATGGATGAGAGAATGTAGACAAGAAAGAGAAGTTCTCCACAAAGCTCCAAAGAAATCTGTTAGAAAACCTGCATCATAACAATATTCAAAAATGAGGATTGATTGAGGGGGAAAGCTATCTCCCTTTTAAAGATGTATGGATGGTAGATATCAAGATGAAGATGGTGGATGATCAACGGTGGAATTCAAAAAGAGGAGTGATCCATGTGCACACACAAGTCAACCAATAGAATATAAGTTGACTTTTCATATAAGACAAAAGTCTCACAAACCTTTTCTTTTAATTGTAAAATAGAAAAAGGACTTTATGTGTGCACTTTAAGTGGGTTAGAAGAATGGGGTATTTTATTTAATTAAAAGGGGACATGTTCTTTTAATCAAATAATGAACTTAGGATAGTATAGTCAAACTATATGTTATAATCAAATAAATTGATTATTAGCAATTAAATGATTAAATTAATTTAGCCAAAATGTTGAAAAGGGGGTTAATAGTCTAGATGACCATTTTTAGGTGATTACAAGAGCGAGTCAAAATACTGGTTTGTATACACCTATTATTGTTCCTAAGAAACCTTGGACTGACATTAGTATGGATTTTGTTCTTGGATTGCCTAAAACAATGAAGGGGTATGATTCTATATTTTTTGTAGTGGATAGATATTCTAAGATGGCTCATTTTATACCATGTAAGAACACATTAGATGCTGAGCATGTTGCTGAACTTTTCTTTTAAGAGATTGTGAGATTGCATGGATTACCAAGAAGGATTATTTCAGATAGAGACAGTAAGTTTTTTGGTTATTTTTGGAAGACTTTATGGAAGAAGATGGATACTGAATTGAAGTTTAGTTCTATATTCCATCCACAAATAGATGGACAGATAGAGGTTGTGAATAGAGGCTTGGGTAATTTGCTGAGATGTTTAGTTGGGAATAAGCCAAGTAATTAGGAGATGGTATTGACACAAGTTGAATTTGCATATAACAATTCTATGAATAGGAGTACAGGGAAGACACCTTTTGAGATTGTTATTGGAATGCATCATAGAGGTATATCAGATTTGAGAGATGTTGCTAGTGAAGTATAGAAAAGCGTTGTAGGAGAAGAATTTGCTGATTTCATAGAATATTTGCATAAGGAAGTGAAGTTGAGACTGGAACAAAGTAATTAGAAGTATAAGGAGAATGATGAACAGTCTAGAAGACACCATGATTTTCAAATTGGTGATGAGGTGATGGTTCATCTAAAGAAAGGAAGATTTTTAGTTGGAACATATAGCAAGCTGAAGATGAGAAAATTTGGACCTTGTAAGATCTTTAAAAAGTTTGACAGTGGCAATGCTTATGAAGTTGAGTTGCATAATGACATGGATATATCTCCTATATTCAATATTGCTGATTTGTATAAGTATCATGAGTCAGATGATGAAGTTGTTGTACCTAACGATTAACCTAAGAAATAGATTGCGAAAGTTGAATAGATATTTGACCAGAGAGTTGGCAAGAGTACAAGAGGAAAAGATTACTATGAATATTTGGTGAAGTGGAAGAACAGACCTATTGAAGATGCTTCATGGATTTCTCAATTTGAGTTGGATTCAGCTCAGCTTGGGACATCTCAATGATTCAGGAGAATCATTTCTTTCAATCTCGGTTGTCTAATGCAAGAGCATCCTGGGTTGCCTTGTTATCCTACTCATTCTTTTGTTCATTCTGCCAATTGATGCCGAGTGACCAATTTTTAGTTGATGTCGAGTGATCAATTTCCAATTGATGTCGAGTGACCAATTTCTAGTTGATGTCGAGTAACCAGTTTCCAATTGATGCCAAGTGACTAGTTTCCAGTTGATGCCGAGTGACCAGTTTCTAGTTGATGTCGAGTGACCAGTTTCTAGTTGGTGTCAAGTGCCAGTTTCCAGTTGATGTCGAGTGCTAGTTTTCAATTGATGCCAAGTGCCAATTTCCAGTGGATGTCGAGTGATGTTGAGTGTCAGTTTCTAATTGATGCCAAGTCATCTAGTAGGTGTCGAGTTGTCTATTTTTGGTTCTTGTTTGGGCCAACTTTTCTCGCATTTAATTTTGGTATAGGTAGTTATATTTGTTGAGAGTCGACTTGTGGCTTCTCTAAGTTCTAGAATGTTCTGTAAGCCATTTTGGCAAATATAAATAAAATGCTTAGGCTTAGATTAAAGGTAGATTTTGGGAGAGTTTTAAAAGAACAGGATATGAGTCTGAAAATGTGAATTTGAAGCTAGATCATAGATCTGGAAGTTGTATTCTATATCCGATCATAACCCAAAAGGCCTTATAGCTAAGCATGTATGTTGTTTTCTAGATGAATTAAATAAAGATATCTTATTCTCTCTCCTTGGTGTTGTGTTTGTGTTGTGTTTTTTGCTGTGTTAACTCTTGCAGGGTGGTTTGGATAGCTGGGTGAGCATTTGGCCCTAGTTTTTCCACCTATTGCTAGCACCAAATGTGACATATCACATAAGTATAATGAGTATTTCATTCAAGAAGGTATGTTGTTCAAAGATATTCAGTTGTGTATTCCTAGAAGTCATATGAGGTTGAATTTGATTAAGGAAAAGTGTAGTGCTGGATTAGCTGGACATTTTGGAATTGATAAGACATTGAGTTTGCTGAAAGAGAAATATTATTGGCCACAAATGTATAAGGATGTTCAAAAATTTGCAAAGAGTTGTGGATTTTTTCAAGTTGCAAAGGGAGTGAGTCAAAATACTAGTTTGTATACACCTATTACTGTTCCTGAGAAACCTTGGACTGACATTAGTATGGATTTTGTTTTTCGATTGTCTAAAACAGTGAAGGGGTATGATTCTATATTTTTTGTAGTGGACAGATTTTCTAAGATGACTCATTTTATACTATGTAAGAAGACATCAGATGCTGAGCATGTTGCTGAACTTTTCTTTTAAGAGATTTTGAGATTGCATGGATTACCAAGAAGCATTATTTCAGATAGAGACAATAAGTTTGTTGGTTATTTTTGGAAGACTTTGTGGAAGAAGATGGGTACTGAATTGAAGTTTAGTTCTACATTCCATCCACAAATAGATGGACAGACAGAGGTTGTGAATAAAAGCTTGGATAATTTTCTGAGATTTTTAGTTGGGAATAAGCTGAGTAATTAGGAGATGGTATTGACATAGGTTGAATTTGCATATAACAATTCTGTGAATAAGAGTACAGGGAAGACACCTTTTGAGATTGTTACTGGAATGCATCCTAGAGGTATATCAAATTTGAGAGATATTATTGGTAAAGTAAAGAAAAGTGTTGTAGGAGAAGAATTTGTTGATTTCATGGAATCTTTGCATAAGGAAGTGAAGTTGAGGCTGGAACAAAGTAATCAGAAGTATAAGGAGAATGTTGATCAATCTAGAAGACACCATGATTTTCAAGTTGGTGATGAGGTGATGGTTCATCTAAAGAAAAGAAGATTTTCAGTTGGAACATATAGCAAGCTGAAGATGAAGAAATTTGGACCTTGTAAGATCTTAAAGAATTTTGACAGTGGTAATTCTTATGAAGTTGAGTTGCTTGATGACATGGATATATCTCCTATATTCAATATTGCTGATTTGTATAAGTATCATGAGTCAGATAATGAAGTTGTTGTACCTGATGATTATCCTAAAAAATAGATTGAGGAAGTTGAACAGATATTCGACCAAAGAGTTGGCAAGAGTACAAGAAGAAAAGATTACTATGAATATTTGGTGAAGTGGAAGAACAAACCTATTGAAGATGCTTCACAGATTTCTCAATTTGAGTTGGATTCAGCTCAGCTTGGGACATCCCAATGATTCAGGAGAATCATTTCTTTCAACCCCGATTGTCTAATGTAGGAGCATCCTGGGTTGCCTTGTTATCCTGCTCATTCTTTTGTTCATTCTGTCAGTTGATGCTGAGTGACCAATTTTCAGTTGATGTTGAGTGATCAGTTTCCAGTTGATGCTAGGTGACCAGTTTCTAGTTGATGCTGATTGACCAGTTTCCAGTTGATGTCGAGTGACCAGTTTCTAGTTGGTGTCGAGTGCTAGTTTCCAGTTGATGCTAAGTGATGTCGAGTGCCAATTTTCAATTGATGCTAAGTGTCAGTTTCTAGTGGATGTCGAGTGATGTCGAGTGTCAGTTTCTAGTGGATGTCGAGTTGTCTATCTCTGGTTCCTATTTGGGCTAACTTTGCTCGCATTTATTTTTTGTATAGGTAGTTATATGTACTAAGAGCCTACTTGTGGCTTCTCTAAGTTCTAGAATGTTCTGTAAGCCATTTTGGCAAATATAAATAAAATTCTTAGGCTTAGATTAAAGGTAGATTTTGGGAGAGTTTTAAAAGAACAGGATATGAGTCTGAAAATGAGAATTTGAAGCTAGATCATAGATCTGGAAGTTGTATTCTATATCCGATCATAACCCAGAAGGCCTTATAGCTAAGCATGTATGTTGTTTTCTAGATGAATTAAATAAAGATATCTTATTCTCTCTCCTTGGTGTTGTGTTTGTGTTGTGTTTTTTGCTGTGTTAACTCTTGCAGGGTGGTTTGGATAGTTGGGTGAGCGTTTGGCCCTAGTTTTTCCACCTATTGCTAGCACCAAATGTGACATATCACATAAGTAAGTATGATGAGTATTTCATTCAAGAAGGTATGTTGTTCAAAGATATTCAGTTGTGTATTCCTAGAAGTCATATGAGGTTGAATTTGATTAAGGAAAAGTGTAGTGGTGGATTAGCTGGACATTTTGGAATTGATAAGACATTGAGTTTGCTGAAAGAGAAATATTATTGGCCACAAATGTATAAGGATGTTCAAAAATTTGCAAAGATTTGTGGAGTTTTTCAAGTTGCAAAGGGAGTGAGTCAAAATACTAGTTTGTATACACCTATTACTGTTCCTGAGAAACCTTGGACTGACATTAGTATGGATTTTGTTTTTCGATTGTCTAAAACAGTGAAGGGGTATGATTCTATATTTTTTGTAGTGGACAGATTTTCTAAGATGACTCATTTTATACTATGTAAGAAGACATCAGATGCTGAGCATGTTGCTAAACTTTTCTTTTAAGAGATTTTGAGATTGCATGGATTACCAAGAAGCATTATTTCAGATAGAGACAATAAGTTTGTTGGTTATTTTTGGAAGACTTTGTGGAAGAAGATGGGTACTGAATTGAAGTTTAGTTCTACATTCCATCCACAAATAGATGGACAGACAGAGGTTGTGAATAAAAGCTTGGATAATTTTCTGAGATTTTTAGTTGGGAATAAGCTGAGTAATTAGGAGATGGTATTGACATAGGTTGAATTTGCATATAACAATTCTGTGAATAAGAGTACAGGGAAGACACCTTTTGAGATTGTTACTGGAATGCATCCTAGAGGTATATCAAATTTGAGAGATATTATTGGTAAAGTAAAGAAAAGTGCTGTAGGAGAAGAATTTGTTGATTTCATGGAATCTTTGCATAAGGAAGTGAAGTTGAGGCTGGAACAATGTAATCAGAAGTATAAGGAGAATGTTGATCAATCTAGAAGACACCATGATTTTCAAGTTGGTGATGAGGTGATGGTTCATCTAAAGAAAAGAAGATTTTCAGTTGGAACATATAGCAAGCTGAAGATGAAGAAATTTGGACCTTGTAAGATCTTAAAGAATTTTGACAGTGGTAATTCTTATGAAGTTGAGTTGCTTGATGACATGGATATATCTCCTATATTCAATATTGCTGATTTGTATAAGTATCATGAGTCAGATAATGAAGTTGTTGTACCTGATGATTATCCTAAAAAATAGATTGAGGAAGTTGAACAGATATTCGACCAAAGAGTTGGCAAGAGTACAAGAGGAAAAGATTACTATGAATATTTGGTGAAGTGGAAGAACAAACCTATTGAAGATGCTTCACAGATTTCTCAATTTGAGTTGGATTCAGCTCATCTTGGGACATCTCAATGATTTAGGAGAATCATTTCTTTCAACCCCGGTTGTCTAATGTAGGAGCATCCTGGGTTGCCTTGTTATCCTGCTCATTCTTTTGTTCATTCTGTCAGTTGATGTTGAGTGACCAATTTTCAGTTGATGTTGAGTGATCAGTTTCCAGTTGATGCTAGGTGACCAGTTTCTAGTTGATGCTGATTGACCAGTTTCCAGTTGATGTCGAGTGACCAGTTTCTAGTTGGTGTCGAGTGCTAGTTTCCAGTTGATGCTAAGTGATGTCGAGTGCCAATTTTCAATTGATGCTAAGTGTCAGTTTCTAGTGGATGTCGAGTGATGTCGAGTGTCAGTTTCTAGTTGATGTCAATTAATCTAGTGGATGCCGAGTTGTCTATCTCTGGTTCCTATTTGGGCTAACTTTGCTCGCATTTATTTTTTGTATAGGTAGTTATATTTACTAAGAGCCTACTTGTGGCTTCTCTAAGTTCTAGAATGTTCTGTAAGCCATTTTGGCAAATATAAATAAAATGCTTAGGCTTAGATTAAAGGTAGATTTTGGGAGAGTTTTAAAAGAACAGGATATGAGTCTGAAAATGTGAATTTGAAGCTAGATCATAGATTTGGAAGTTGTATTCTATATCCGATCATAACCCAGAAGGCCTTATAGCTAAGCATGTATGTTGTTTTCTAGATGAATTAAATAAAGATATCTTATTCTCTCTCCTTGGTGTTGTGTTTGTGTTGTGTTTTTTACTGTGTTAACTCTTGCAGGGTGGTTTGGATAGCTGGGTGAGCGTTTGGCCCTAGTTTTTCCACCTATTGCTAGCACCAAATGTGACATATCACATAAGTATGATGAGTATTTCATTCAAGAAGGTATGTTGTTCAAAGATATTCAGTTGTGTATTCCTAGAAGTCATATGAGGTTGAATTTGATTAAGGAAAAGTGTAGTGGTGGATTAGCTGGACATTTTGGAATTGATAAGACATTGAGTTTGCTGAAAGAGAAATATTATTGGCCACAAATGTATAAGGATGTTCAAAAATTTGCAAAGAGTTGTGGAGTTTTTCAAGTTGCAAAGGGAGTGAGTCAAAATACTAGTTTGTATACACCTATTACTGTTCCTGAGAAACCTTGGACTGACATTAGTATGGATTTTGTTTTTGGATTGTCTAAAACAGTGAAGGGGTATGATTCTATATTTTTTGTAGTGGACAGATTTTCTAAGATGACTCATTTTATACTATGTAAGAAGAGATCAGATGCTGAGCATGTTGCTGAACTTTTCTTTTAAGAGATTTTGAGATTGCATGGATTACCAAGAAGCATTATTTCAGATAGAGACAATAAGTTTGTTGGTTATTTTTGGAAGACTTTGTGGAAGAAGATGGGTACTGAATTGAAGTTTAGTTCTACATTCCATCCACAAATAGATGGACAGACAGAGGTTGTGAATAAAAGCTTGGATAATTTTCTGAGATTTTTAGTTGGGAATAAGCTGAGTAATTAGGAGATGGTATTGACATAGGTTGAATTTGCATATAACAATTCTGTGAATAAGAGTACAGGGAAGACACCTTTTGAGATTGTTACTGGAATGCATCCTAGAGGTATATCAAATTTGAGAGATATTATTGGTAAAGTAAAGAAAAGTGTTGTAGGAGAAGAATTTGTTGATTTCATGGAATCTTTGCATAAGGAAGTGAAGTTGAGGCTGGAACAAAGTAATCAGAAGTATAAGGAGAATGTTGATCAATCTAGAAGACACCATGATTTTCAAGTTGGTGGTGAGGTGATGGCTCATCTAAAGAAAAGAAGATTTTCAGTTGGAACATATAGCAAGCTGAAGATGAAGAAATTTGGACCTTGTAAGATCTTAAAGAATTTTGACAGTGGTAATTCTTATGAAGTTGAGTTGCTTGATGACATGGATATATCTCCTATATTCAATATTGCTGATTTGTATAAGTATCATGAGTCAGATAATGAAGTTGTTGTACCTGATGATTATCCTAAAAAATAGATTGAGGAAGTTGAACAGATATTCGACCAAAGAGTTGGCAAGAGTACAAGAGGAAAAGATTACTATGAATATTTGGTGAAGTGGAAGAACAAACCTATTGAAGATGCTTCACAGATTTCTCAATTTGAGTTGGATTCAGCTCATCTTGAGACATCTCAATGATTCAGGAGAATCATTTCTTTCAACCCCGGTTGTCTAATGTAGGAGCATCCTGGGTTGCCTTGTTATCCTGCTCATTCTTTTGTTCATTCTGTCAGTTGATGCTGAGTGACCAATTTTTAGTTGATGTTGAGTGATCAGTTTCCAGTTGATGCTAGGTGACCAGTTTCTAGTTGATGCTGATTGACCAGTTTCCAGTTGATGTCGAGTGACCAGTTTCTAGTTGGTGTCGAGTGCTATTTTCCAGTTGATGCTAAGTGATGTCGAGTGCCAATTTTCAATTGATGCTAAGTGTCAGTTTCTAGTGGATGTCGAGTGATGTCGAGTGTCAGTTTCTAGTTGATGTCAATTAATCTAGTGGATGCCGAGTTTTCTATCTCTGGTTCCTATTTGGGCTAACTTTGCTCGCATTTATTTTTTGTATAGGTAGTTATATTTACTAAGAGCCTACTTGTGGCTTCTATAAGTTATAGAATGTTCTATAAGCCATTTTGGCAAGTATAAATAGAGTGCTTAGGCTTAGATTAAAGGTAGATTTTGGGAGAGTTTAAAAAGAATAGGATATGAGTCTGGAAATGCAAATTTGAAGCTGGATTCTAGATCTGGAAGTTGTATTCTATATCTAGCTGTAACCCAAAAGGCCTTATAGGTGGGCATGTATGTTGTTTACTTGATGAATTAAATAAAGATATCTTGTTCTCTCTCCTTGGTGTTGTGTTTGTGTTGTGTTTTTTGCTGTGTTAACTCTTGCAGGGTGGTTTGAATAGCTAGGTGAGCATTTGGCCTTAGTTTTTTCACCTACTGCTAGCACCAAATCTGATAGATCACGTAAATAAATATGATGAGTATTTCATTCAAGAAGGTAAATTATTCAAAGGTATTCAGTTGTTTATTCCTAGAAGTCCTATGAGGTTAAATTTGATTAAGGAAAAGCATAGTGGTGGATTAGCTGGACATTTTGAAATTGATAGGACATTGAGTTTGCTGAAAGAGAAATATTCTTGGCCACAAATGTATAAGGATGTTCAAGAATTTGTAAAGAGTTGTGGAGTTTGTCAAGTTGCAAAGGGAGTGAGTCAAAATACTAGTTTGTATACACCTATTACTATTCCTGAAAAACCTTGGACTGACATTAGTATGGATTTTGTTCTTGGATTGTCTAAAATAGTGAAGGGGTATGATTCTATATTTGTTGTAGTGGAAAAATTTTCTAAGATGGCTCATTTTATACCATGTAAGAAGACATAAAATTTTGAGCATGTTGCTGAAATTTTCTTTAAAGAGATTGTGAGATTGCATGGATTACCAACAAGGATTATTTCAGATAGAGACAGTAAGTTTGTTGGTTATTTTTGGAAGATTTTGTGGAAGAAGATGGGTATTGAATTGAAGTTTAGTTCTACATTCCATCCACAAATAGATGGACAGACAGAGGTTGTGAATAAAAGCTTGGATAATTTTCTGAGATTTTTAGTTGGGAATAAGCTGAGTAATTAGGAGATGTATTGACATAGGTTGAATTTGCATATAACAATTTTGTGAATAAGAGTACAGGGAAGACACCTTTTGAGATTGTTACTGGAATGCATCCTAGAGGTTTATCAGATTTGAGAGATGTTGCTGGTGAAGTAAAAAAAAGCATTGCAAGAGAAGAATTTTCTAATTTCATGGAATCTTTGCATAAGGAAACAAAGTTGAGGCTGGATCAAAGTAATCAGAAGTATAAGGAGAATGTTGATCGGTCTAGAAGACACCATGATTTTCAAGTTGGTGATAAGGTGATGGTTCATCTAAAGAAAGGAAGATTTCTAGTTGGAACATATAGCAAGATGAAGATGAAGAAATTTGGACCTTGTAAGATCTTAAAGAATTTTGACAGTGGTAATGCTTATTAAGTTGAGTTGAATGATGACATGGATATATATCCTATATTCAATATTGCTGATTTATCTAAGTATCATGAGTCAGATGATGAAGTTGTTGTACGTGATGATTATCCTAAGAAACAGATTGAGGAAGTTGAATTGATATTCGACCAGAGAGTTGGCAAGAGTACAAGAGGAAAAGATTACTATGAATATTTGGTGAAGTGGAAGAACAGACCTATTGAAGATGCTTCATGGATTTCTCAATTTGAATTGGATTCATCTCAGCTTGGGATATCTCAATGATTCAGGAGAATCATTTCTTTCAACCCTAGTTGCTTGATGCAGGAGCACCCTGGGTTGCCTTGTTATCCTACTCATTCTTTTGTTCATTCTGCCAGTTGATGTTGAGTGACCAATTTCCAGTTGATGTTGAGTGATCAGTTTCCAATTGATGCTGAGCGACCAGTTTCCAGTTGATGCTGAGTGACCAATTTTTAGTTGATGCCGAGTGACCAGTTTCTAGTTGATGGCAAGTGACCAGTTTCCAGTTGGTGCTAAGTGCCAGTTTCCAGTTGATGTTGAGTGATGCTGAGTGCCAATTTTTAGTTGATACCAAGTGCCAGTTTCCAGTGGATGTCGAGTGATTCTGAGTGCCAGTTTCCAATTGATCTTGAGTCATCTAGTGGGTACTGAGTTGTATGTGTTTGGTTCCTATTTGGGTTGACTTTGCTCGTATTTAATTTTTGTATAGGTAGTTATATTTGTTGAGAGCCGACTTGTGGCTTCTCTAAGTTCTAGAATGTTTTGTAAGCCATTTTGGTAAGTATAAATAGAGTGCTCAGGCTTAGATTAAAGGTAGATTTTGGGAGAGTTTAAAAAGAATAAGATATGAGTCTGGAAATCAGAATTTGAAGCTAGATCATAGATCTAGAAGTTGTATTCTATATCTAGCCATAACCCAGAAGGCCTTACAATTGGGCATGTATGTTGTTTACTTGATGAATTAAATAAAGATATCTTGTTCTCTCTCCTTGGTGTTGTGTTTGTGTTGTGTTTTCTGTTGTGTTAACTCTTGCAGGGTGGTTTGGATAGCTGGGTGAGCCTTTGGCCCTAGTTTTTCCACCTTTTGCCTGCGTCAAATACATTCTATAATATGCCAATTGGCATCCACCACCAAAATAGAAGGTTCCAAAAATTATGTTAGAAGTCAGTGCAAGATTAGAAGAATCCAGAAATAGTAGTCCAATTTTTTAGAGGCATAACTTTTGAACCGTAACTTCAATTGACGAACTGTTTACATTTTTTAAAAGCTCTTGAAGCGCTCTACATCCCTATGGAGGAACTTTGCTAGTTCCCCATTTTTTAGCCCCATACAAGGCCATTTAGAGCCCCATATCTAACTTTAAAGCACTCTTAGGAGGTCTTTAGGAATCAAAAAATTGTAATAACTTTCTAACCGTGAAGCCTTTTGACCTGATTCTTTTTCTAGAGTTTTTTTAATTAAAAATATAACCATCTCTCCAATTTACACCCTCTAACTCATCATAATTATAGCTCAATTACATAGTCCTACTTTTTTAGCATTTACATGTATCCCAAGGTGCTTAAAAACTCTAACCCAAAACACTAATAGTGGAACTGTGAGAGTCAAAACCTTTATTTGACCCAAATGGGTATCCAAAAATGAAAACACATTAAATAGAAACTATTTCTAAGCATATTTTTGGGTGATACAGGATTTCCCTTACACCACTGGATGCTCCTACATCATGCACGTAGGTTTTGACTACACTACTTTGAAGTAAATAAGAATATTTGTTTTTTCATGATTACAATAGTGTAGAAACAACATTTTCTCTATCCCCCATGCAAGCCAAGAGTAAGGGCTTGCTCCATGGTGAAACACGATAATGTATTTCATTAGTGTGTTATTATATTTTGTATAAGTTTATATTTCTTGCTTAGATTATTATCACAACATATTTTTCGTGTTTTTATTAGTTAGTGAATTTTAGATCAGTCATTCAATAATTAGAATATAATGTAGAAATGATTTCATTACGATTTTATCTATAGATTATTGTCATTATTATTTTTATTTTAGGAAGATAGTTTTGTTTCTAATCTTTATAGCATCAAGAAGTGATAGTTCCTGTCACTGCAGTCATTTTGATTTCCTGTAGATATAGTTTTGAGTTTTTTTAGTTGCATTCATAAATCCTTATCTCGCAACTATCATCCCTTGATAGCATATTGCTCGAACACCTGTTGCAAGCTTACGCTCTTGGATTGACACATATAGACCAGCCAAACTTCATTTTAAATCACTAATTCTTTACTATTATTTGCCCCAGTGTTGGCCTATCATTTTGGCACCATTGTTAGGGAAAGATCTCAAAGGCATGTTAGTTTTATGATTTGATTTAGGAACAATGCATTAGGATGAGCACTTTTGCAATTGCTAGCCTTGCTTAAGTAACTAATCTTAATTTGCATTGTGTAAATCATATTGATGCATTACTCTAGAGTTTTGTTTTAGAGTTTGCAAGTAGGCCTTAGAAATTAGATTCATTAGTTGCTTTAGAAGTTAATTAAGTTTTACATTATCATAAGTTGTTGTGAGTTATTGGTAAGAACCAGGAGATTTTGAAGGAAAATGTTTAAAATGATGTCTTTTCAATGTTGTTCAAGTATATCAATTTTGGTTGAAAATTGTTTCAAAAATGCAAAATTTGTAGGTCATGTAAGAGGCAAAATGTGCTTGGCATCAGGGGTGCTACCCGTCAACCCCACCCTATACTATGACAAGGAGTGCACCTTGGGCACTGCCCCAGGACCCTACAAGGGGAATTGCCCCTTGACCTCACTGGTGGCTGCCACCCCCAAACCCCCGCCTTCAAATTTAAAAATAAATGAAGAAATTGGTAAGGAAAATGCATTGATCAAGGGTTATATTTCAATACCCTCTCTACCTAATGAATGCATCTTTACTAATCTTGATCTTCCCTTATCAGAGGTATGCAAGAATTCTATCCTTATTTCTGACCAAGAATATATCATTGATGAATTCTTAGAGCAATGTGATTTTGATGATGAAAATTTAACCATTTGTTCTCTTTGTTATAGGAAAGATGACAAGTGCATATGCCTGAAAAAACACAAGCATATGGTGAATGAGGTGCAAGATATTTCTAATCCCTACCATGATAAGGGTGGAAGTGACCAAGTATTCCTTATAATGGATGAACAATCTCAAGCACCAACTCAAGGAGATCATGGTATGCATTATGTTGGTAACATGTATTGTCACATTATTTCATTACAAATCCAACATGTTTCTTCAAAACATGTTTCTTTACATAATATGCATGATAAATGGAATCAAGAATGCCCACAAAAACCCATATATCGCTCTTATATTCTACCATATCCATCCTTACCATCTTCATTTCACCCATCCTACTTATTCCCATCTACTTTATCTCCATACTTCTTACCATATTCATTCTCTTATTCACATCATATTCTACCCACTCCACCTTATCCACCAAAGTCAACTATATTGCCTCATATACCACTTCATAATAAGGTGGTTAATAGTACATATAAACTTTCATGGATCCCTATACAATCTAATGATGTACTTGAAATTGATAAATCAACATTGGAATATATCAATGCACTTAAGGAATGGGACTTTGGTTTAATTAAATTAGAAGAACAATATTATTTATTGAATTATAATCCACTTTGTTCTTCTTCTCTACTTAGAGAATTCCAAATACCTACAAATGAGCCCATACTTAAAATTGCACCAATTTTAATTATGGGACTCATAAGCATGCATGTTTATGTTTAATCATTCACTAAGAAATATTAAACCATATACATTCCATATTTCACAAACATGCTACCAAATCCTCCAATATCTATATTTTATCACTCTTGTACTTATACATATTGATATTTGGAGGCCTATGGTTAAAATGTGCATCCCTCACATACTTGTTGATTTGGGACCAATAATTGATTAAGCACAATCATACAGGATTCTATGCATTAATGGCCAAAATGTTAAAATTGGATGATCGTTATTTCTCATTGTTGATTCTTTTCATTGTCCTAAGATGACCAAATACACTATGGATGATTCATTTATTTAGCAAGGATCAAAGTATTACTATCTACAAATTTTTCATTCTTGGTTCTTATATATCCAACTGATCATTCATTGATTACACATGTTGATTTCTTGATTCCGTGGATGATTTGAATTCTCTATACTTTTATAACTTGCAATTAGTTTTGGAATACATCCATTAAATTATTGAAATATTTGATTTATCTATCATTCAATAAGGCTCACAAAATTCTAAAAGATGTGTTACTCTCTTTAGGTTACCTAATTTTTTTGGTTGTCCTAATGATTTCATGACATTGTAGCATGAAGTTAAGTTGAGGGGAATCCCTCCAATCTTGTGGTTCTTGGATGATTTCAAATTAAACTTCATTGGTTGTTTCATTGGTCCTTTTTAACAAACTTCCACATGTGACATCTCCACAATTCAAGGTGTGTTCTAGTGTTAATTAGCATTGTTATTATATGAACACAAGAGTTTATTTGTATTTATCCATTCTATCAAGAATCTATTCATAGTAATCACGCTATCGATTATTTGTAAAATTAAATAAAGTACTTAATGATAGAGTTATTGAATGGATGATATTTATTTACTATGCTTGATATGCTTGGTTTTGAGAATATGGTTACAGGTCTCTTGTTGTGATGCGATAATCTTTGAACCAATACCAGTTAATAATGCTTCTTTACACAAGCATTGTATAACACACTATGTTGGCTTTGTTCACATTGTGTGGGCTTGCTAGCTATCTGGTGCATATCCATTTCACTAGTGCTTCACTATTCAAGATCACATGCAAATTTTGGCCTAGGGTTTTCACCACTTTGAGACAAGATTTCCTTTCTTTGATGATTAATTCAATGGAGGAAAATATGCAACATGGTCTATGAGGTTCATGATTATTCAACAACACATCTTACAATACTTTGTATACAGTGCCACCTACTAAACTTCATCCTCAAGTTGTGTCTCTCTGGAGTTCTATGGAAACATTGGTGACTACTATTGGTTTTCACTTTGTACTCATGTATTTGGTAATGAAGGTGTGTTACTCGCAACTCTCCATTTTCATACAATGGATATTTCACAAGCTTCACAAGAATAGGGTTTCGTATCTTCAAGAGATGTCTTCTTATTGTGTCAAGCACAGAGAAATATGAGAATCATCATCCTTATGAGTAATACTCTTACCCAAGTGTCCTAGTATGTTTTGAAGCTCTCCAGTCAATTTTCAGATTTAGTGGTCTAAGATACACATATCAAAAATGTTTCTAGTAGAGTAGTTTGTGGTTCCAGTTTTGATGAGGTTATTCTTGGTGATTATTTTAGGTTCCTTATGCAATCAAGCTTCAAAAATACCTTCTTTGAGGTCATGGACAAACTCAAACTTTGGATCGTATCATTTTTCATCATCCATGTCAAGATTTCATTTCTTTGTTCATTCTACACAATTATTGAAAAATGCAAAAATTGCAAAAAAAAAAAAAAAAAAGCAATAAAAGATCCAACAATGAAAACCTTCAGATGTTGTTGGCCAGTTAATATCTGAAAATTGGTTTTCGACAGATGTTAACTACAAAAGAAATTCTTAGTGGTGAAAATTGTTCTTATAGCACCATTAAGAGGTGAGTGATTGAAAATTGGCTTCCCAATGGTCACTTGACATTATCAAAATGTGAAAAAATGAAAAAAAATTGAAAAACAAAGAAAAAAGAAAAAATTGAGAAATGCAATAATTGGTGTTCCTAGTTTTTCTGATAATTATTCTTTTCAAGAACACTCATTGGTTTCAGTGGTTCTTTCCTTTTTGGCACCTCCTGTCACTCACTTCTATAGCTCTACTCCTCTTCAGTGTGATCCTCACATCTTTGATCACCCATAGTCTGAGTTGTCTATTCAATTGAGGTGTTTTCAATGGAATGTGCCACTTCCTATATGGTCTATACTAGTTCAGTTGATGATGGCAGCCCCTCCAATTGAAGTCACTGTCCTATTTTTCTATTTCCTTCCAGTGGTCTTCTCTTTGATGATTTTAGTTCGATGGTGGTATTTTGTGGTGTTGCAGTTCTAGATGCCTCTCTTTGTTTCTTGTTGTTGATTCATCACTCTTAGTTGAGACAATTGCTAAGTTACTCTATGTTCCAACCTTGATCTCTCTATACATGCATGTTGGTAAAACAATAAATTTTATTTTTCATTATTTTATCTCTTAACTTTATTTATTTTGCTTATTATATTGATCACTATGCAACAACCCTCCCTATCCTTTCCTTGTTTCCCATGGACAGTCAACTTTTAAGTTGAGGGGAGGAATGTCATCCTATTATCTTCCATCCATCACCCTTATAATTCCATTACACTATCCACTATATCCATCATACAATAGTTATCTCTCTCATATTTTTCCCATTTAAACTCCTCTTGTGTAAATTGAGATAAACTTCTCCTATATGCAACCTTGTGAACCATGATGCTATAAGATAAAATGAAAAGAAAAGAACAAGGAAAGAGAAAAGAGAAATAATGTATGAAAAATTGAAAGAGATGTCCCTATTGAAGAATAATTTTTTTTTTTAAAATCTTGTCATGTGGAGCAAAGAAAGGGATTTGTGCCTATGATTTATCATGGTTCAAGGAGGAGACAAAGCCAAAATCCATAAACCTAAAGTGTTTTTTGTTAAAACTAAAGATCCAATGATCATAATGATTGCATGAGGATGTGCAATAAGCTAAGTTGGGGGGAATGATGAGAGCCATTTACAACCCATTTAATACCATATTTTAATCCATCTAACACATTTCTACTTACTTCCCTATTCCATTTTCTATCCCATTTCATTCCATTTTACCATTATAACATTGCATGTAGTTTAATATAAATAATTAATATTCAATAATGTTTTGGGACTGAATTTTGGAGAATTCATTATTGATTTCTTATACTAGTATGTTCATATGTGAGTAGATCTTCCTATCGCATACAGATCTTCCTGTCACATCTGAGACATCAATTATTGCAGATAATGTTGGCTTACAACTTATTCATGTTATTATTTAAAAACATTATTGTGGCTTTCACAGTGGATTTACCTCTTCCAAATAAACGATGTTGAAAACCTATGATACAACTGGAAAATAAACATTGTCCTCTCCACCATAAAGTTCATGCATCAAGAGGATATCAAAAAGAGTAATTAATGAGAGGGAAAAAATTAAAATCTAATCATAGATCATTGTTGTTAATAATGCAGTTGATCAAATGAATATGTTTCATAGCCACATTATTGTTTGGATGTATCTAATTGTTATTGACAGCTGGATTCTTTCAAACCATTTTAAAAGTCATGGCTCAAAATAGTAGATAAAAATAATACAGTTGCTAGAACAATAATAGGAAATTTTCTATTATTTGGAAACTAAAGATTTCTATTATGGATCTATTCTATGTAATAACCATTATTTAAACAGAATGCATATCAAATTAGTTATGAAATTGTTGAGGTTGTGCATATATAAACAACGTGAGATATAATGAGAGGCAGATTGTTAATAGACAGATTTCAGCAGGAATAAATTATTGTATGCAGGTTTGGATTGCACTACTTTGAAGTAAATAAGAATATTGTTTTTGCATGATTACAATAGTGTAGAAACAAAATTTTCTATATCCACTATGCAAGCCAAGAGTAAGGGCTTGCTCCATGGTGAAACACGGTGATGTATTTCATTAGTGTGTTATTCTATTTTGTATAAGTTTATATTTCTTGCTTAGATTAGCATGACAACATATTTTCATGTTTATATCAGTTAGTGTGTTTTAGATCAATCATTTAGTAATTAGAATATAATACAGAAATGATTTCATTACTATTTTATCTATAGATTATTATCATTATTATTTTTATTTCAAGAAGATAGTTTTGTTTCTAATCTTTGTAGTGCCAAAAAGTGACAATTTTTGTCGCTGCAATCATTTTGATCTCCTATAGATTTAGTTTTGAATGTTTTAGCTACATTCATAAATCCTCATCTCACAACTATCATCCCTTGATAGCATATTGCTCAGACGCCTTTCGCAAGCTTATGCTCTTAGATTGACATGTATAGACCAACCAAACTTCATTTTAAATTATTAATTCTTTATTATTATTTGCCCCAGTGTTGGCCTATCACATTTTATATAGTTCATTGGCTATCTATCACACCATTGTTTAGAGAAACATCGTATGATACTTCTAGTTACCAAAAGTATCACAATACTTTACAAGCTCCATTGCCCTAGTATGTTGAAGTCTATTGTATGGCTTGCTAGAAACTATCATATGCCTAAAAAGTATCACCTGAGTACTGCAATAACTATTGTATGATAATATTTTTTGTACTTATTACACATGCTTTGCTATGAAATATTGCCTGGTTCTTTCTTCTTATAGATGGATTCTAGATTGCATCTTAGTTGATTTAGAGGTGTTTTTTCCTAGTCTTGCCACATTTGAATCTGAAATCTTCATGTCTAGTATGGTCTAAATTTGAAAAGATGGTTTAGTCTCTCAAATGAAAAATTAATGTCACTCTCATTCACTTTCCAAAAATATGGTTACCTCATTCTCTTGGCTACTTGCTATCGAGCTTCTTTCTCAATTCTTAGTTGGAATCATTAGTGTTGTAAATTCTTAAGCACTCTTGATAGGTCTCTTGCTCCATTCTATATTTTGAAAAGTGGTCATTGTGACTATATAGGTTTTTACTTTGAAAGGCTCTATTTTGTCTTGCTATGCTAAAGAATAATCCTTACATGGTGGTTGCAACTAGGATCCAAGTCAGTCAAGGAAGTCATCCCTCATTCACTTTTGCACAATTAACTACTCCAACTAGACATCCTCATAAGAAAACCTATAAGTAAGAACCTATCTTTGATAGGTAGGAAGAGACTAACACTACAACATGGCATAATACACTATATTTCTTTGACAATATTTTTGATACCCCCTTTTACACCCCTAGGGATGCCGACAGTGTTTCACTCACCATGAATCCTGAAGGGAGGAATTGTTGCCTCGATGATTTTTTTATAGAAAAAGAAGAACAAGCTAATTTAGATAGAGAAACACTAGAAGAGGCTACGTGCAGGGCTGCTAGAGAGATGTCTTATCAAAATTTTGAGACTATCACTTGTGCACATGACTTTGAGAACAAACATGCTCATGATAGCTACAAAAACCCCTTCATGAACAACCCATATTTTGGAAGTAATAGAAATAACACACCACTAATATCTCCAAGAATACACATAGGGACATGTCCCTCTCCACCTAGACCCTCACAGTCACACCATGGGAGTGAGGTGGATAATGAATTAAATAGTGAAAACCTTATGAGATTCCAACAAGATGAACTCCTTCAAAAATTCATGCTAAAGGCCTTAGAAAAAAAGGGGACCAATAATTCCAGTACATGACCTCTATGGGATGGACACTTCTCCATGACTATGATGTTCACCATTTCCAAAAGATATTTAAGTTCCCACATATGGTAATTATAAGGGAAATGATGATCCACATGACCATGTATACCACTTCTATTCTCTTAGCATGGACTTTATGAATGAAGATACATATATCATGAGGTTGCTTCCTAGAAGCTTAAGGGGACAAGCTATGGAGTGGTTTACTAAATTGTCACCTCCCCTCAAGTCATTTGATGAACTTGCACAAATATTTATCCAATAGTACTCCTACAACATACAACATCCCATTATTATGTTGGATTTTTGCAATATAAAACTAAAACAAGAGGAACCCTTCACTACATACCTACAACATTGGAGATCATTGCACTCTAGGTATCCTTGGAAAATTCTTGAAATTGAGAAAATTGACATCTTTGTCAACACGCTTATGCCCAAGCTATACTATGATCTTAGAAAATAAGTGTTCACCTCATTCAATAACATAGTTGAGAGTGTTTATCGCATTGAGGATGTTGTTGTCAAAAACGATGATATTGTTCATAATAAAGACAAAAACTGCAACGAAAATGGGAAAGACAAAGATAAGCCTTGCAATAAAAACAAATACATAGTTAACGATGGAGTTTTAGATTCTCCTAAGACTAAGGAATCAGCCTTTAACCTACACTACAAAATTTGGGGTCAAATTGTGATGGCAATTTGTGATGGCAGTGTAATTTGTGGTCATTTTCATGTTTTTTTTTTGTAATTGTCCCTGATGCCATCACAATACCAATGTTGGTGTCGTAATTGTGATGCTTGTATGAGTATAAACCAAAAAAAATTTAAAAAATTTCATAAATCATTTCCCATTTGTTTTGATTATGGAGAGTTTCACGTGAAAGAGGGTGGAGAGCTCCGAACGAGGGTGGAGAGCTTTGAACATTTTTATGCCCTTGTCATTGGTGCATTTTGTTGTTGTGATCTTTGCATTTCATTGTCGTGCTTGTGCTTTGCAGCTTTTTTATTAGCTATCTCTACATTTTTTTCATGTCCTTTCTCTGTGATTATGTTCTTGTGCCCTTGTGATCTCTGTGTTTCATTATTGTGCCTTTGTTATGTGATTTTGTTGTCATGCCCTTGCTCTACAATTTTGTTTCTATGTTGTGCCCTTGTGATCTCTATGCCCTTGCTCTACAATTTTTTTGTCATGTCATGCCCTTGCTCTATGATTTTGTTGTAGTGCCCTAGCTCTATGATTTTCTTCAAGGGATCTATATAAATGTTCATTTATTTTCCTTCTAAATAGGTATCTCTTTGTTTTTCTTCTAAACATGTATATTTAGAAATCTTTTTTAAGGTTCTTATTACATCTTAGCACAATAGAAAAATTGACCCAACTATATACATATTTCAATATCCAAATAATAAAACAATAAGACTCACTCAACTCGTGCTAAGTGACTTACCTCAAGATCCTCCACAAAAATAATGCAAACTAGGAAAAATGGGTAGAGTTCGCAAGAAATTTTACAAAAACATATCATAGCATACATTTTTAGAAAGAAACTAGCCATAACCCAATTTAATGGGTCTAGTTGCTGATTAGTTGGGTTGATTACAAATTCTTGTGAAACTTTCATTAGATAAGGTACAATAAAATGAACAATCAGCTATTCCTAGCTAGTAAGATCAAATGCAATTTTCCAAGGTGATAAAATTGCATATGCAAGGAATTAAAGAATAAATTCAGTGAAGAGTTGAGTGTAAGGAGTTGAAGAAACAAGTTATGCTTATGTATAAATTTCATAATCACAAGGATCATTCCCTTGCAAAATCCTCTACCACAATGACATTGCCTCTAAACAATGCGTAGGATGTTGAAGTGTTTCCCAACCTTGAAGCACTCTTATAAGCATTTGATACTTGGGATCATTGCAGGGAGGTTGTGCTAATACTTGAAACACTCTTATAAGTATTTTATATTTGGACTATAATTCTCAAATACACTTGCAAGTGATTCCAATGTCACAGTACCTACCACAACTCTTCCCTAGATTTTATCCAATGGCTCCCATAGTATCCTTTATGTTGTCTAGTTATTGTTTCTATCTTGCAGCCTCTTTCTAAAGTCGCTCCTTCTCCTTCTCTTTCTAAAGCTGCTCCTTCTCCTTCACTCTAGTGCCTTAAATTTTGATTATCAAACTTATAAATATCTGCCTCTACCTTACCTAAAATCAACTTCACATTGTGTTATAACTCTAGCATAGGTGTTTGATCATTGATAACTTTAATTTCAGCATTCAAGTTTTTAAGATTGGTCAACACACTCACTTGTAGACCTCTCATGTCAAGCACTTTCTATACTATTTCAACACCATGTTCTTTCTTTTGAACTAACAATTCTTTAGGTGCATTTTCTTGTAAAACATCAATTTTGTTGAACAATTTTAAACTCTTAAAAAGTGCATTGTTGTTTTCATGTATGTATAATTATGAAAAATAATAATATTTTCATGAAGTAACCAACCTAGCTAATCAACAACTAGACCAATTTAACCGATGTTTCCAATGTCATAGTACCTACCACAATACTTTCCTAGATTTGGCTCCGATAATATCATCATCTATGTTGTCTAGCAATTGTTTCTATCATGCAATCTCTTTCTAAAGTTTTTCCTTCTCCTTCTCTTTCTAAAGCCTCTCCTTCTCCTTTTTTCTTGTGCCTTATATTTTAATTATCAAAATTTTGAATATCTACCTCTACCTTATCTAAAATCAACTTCATTATGTGTTGTAACTCTAGCATAGGTGTTTGATCATCAATAGCTTTCATTTTAGCATTCAAGTTTTCAAGATTAGTCAACACCCTCACTTGTGGACCTCTCATGCCAAGCACTTCATATATAGTTTCAACACCATGTTCATGCTTCTGAGCTAACAGATCTTCAAGTACATTTTCTTGGAAAATATTAATTTTGTTGAACAATTGTAAACTCTTAGAAAGTGCATTGTTGTTTTCATGTATGTATGTATACATGTCTGTATGTATATATGTATGTATGTATGTATGTATGTATGTATGTATACGTGTGTATAAACATATATATACATACATGTATGTATGTATATGTATCTATACAGAAAGATCTTGTGGATTGTGGATTGTGGACTATAAACAAAAAAGAAAAGAAAACATGACATTAATCATTCCTCATTTTTTTGATTTATTGTGGAGAGTTGTGTGCTAGAGAGGGTGGAGAGCTTTGAACATTGGTGGAGATCATTGGAGATCTAGGATTTTGTTGTCATTCCCTTATGATCATTGCATTTTGTTTCTGTTTCGTGCCCTTGTGATCTTTGTGCCCTTGCTCTATGATTTTCTTCAAGGGGAGAAGAGGTACCTATGTAAATTTTCTTATTTTTTTCCTCTAAACATGTATCTTTTGTTCATATATAATAGATTTGGTTAGATTCAAGGATAATTGATTATGATAATTGTATGCATATGTGCATGTGTGTATATATATATATATATATATATATATATATATATATATATATATATATATATATATATATATATATATATATATATATATATATAAAGTTCACTATTTGAACTACTTTACATGAATACATACACACTTGCATAGTACTTGTGCTAAATTAAATTAATCATTCATGTCTTGAATTCGCACAAGCAATTATTCTTGCATTCAATTGAAGTTATTCATACCAAACTGAGTATGCAAAAATTTGTACTTACAGATTATATTATCTCTTGGTGATTGAGTAAAGATCTCGTGCATAATATCGTCCACATAATTATTGGATGCATTCACATTAAGTCAATATAATAGGATTGAGTAGAGGATCTATTTATGTTAATTCATACTTGTTTTATTGAATATTTTGTTTAACATAATTAGTAATACTATAATTATACAACTACAACTGGTACTCTTGTTTATTTCATTTTATCATATACATTTAAGACTATTATTTTTCTTATAATTAGGTTTTATATTTGTTATCACTAAAACACAAATATAGATCTTTAATAGTTATCTTTTTTAATTTCAAGATCTTCATTTAATGTGAAGAGTTTCCACTACTAGACAATGGAATAGCCACAATGTGGAGCCACATAGGTCATGGCTTTTTCCACCAAATTATATTTTTGTCCTTCAAAAATTTTATAGGTGAATTTTCTTCTGATTTTCTATACATTTGATAATTTTTTGCTTGTCATTTGAGGCAATTTTCTATTCTGAGATAGAGACATATATTATAAGGATGGACATACCAATTTTGATCATCCTACTTTTAAATTTGATTCCTTTATCAAATTAATGAAACTACTTGCAACTAACACCCTAGTTTTTTGTAACTTTCCCGATTAGCCATTTAGACAACCATCTTCCTCCTACCCCACCATAGCATGCAGCCCTTGTTTGAGGTATATACTAAGAAGAGGAGAGTGAGTCTACTCATATGTATATGTATGTATATATACACATATATATATATAAAGAGAAGATTCTCTATATATACATACATAGCCACACATATATGTGTGTATGTATATATACACATACATATACATAAAAAGAAGCTTCTCTAATCACTTTCTAGGGGGAATATAAAGAGATGCATATTTAAAAGGAAAAAAAAAGAACATTTACATAGGTACCTCTTCTCCCCTTGAAAAAATTATAGAGCAAGCATTACTACATTTGACCCTGAATACACCACAAATTATGCCACCATTGTAAATTGCCATTGTAATTTGACCCCAAATGTTGTAGTGGAAAGGGGACAAAGATCACAAGGGCACAGAGGGGAAATTAAATTGCAAATAAAGGGAACAAAGATGACAAATTCAGATATCACAAGGGCACAGAAAAGAAATGCAGCAATCACAAGGGCATAGCAACAAAATCGTAGATCTCCATTGATTTGCACCAAGGGCATGACAATGAAATGTAGAGATAATAAGGGCACAGAAATGAAATGTAGTGATCACAAGGGCATGACAATGAAATCTCCACCAATGTTAAAAGCTCTCCAACCTCTTTTGTGCACAACTATCCACAATCAAAACATATGGGGAATGATTTATGTTGTGTTTTCCTTTTTTTGTTAATATATAAAATCAACTTCACATTGTGTTGTAACTCTGGCATAGGTGTTTGATCCTTGATAGATTTAATTTCAGCATTTTAACATTCAATTTTTCAATTCTCCTATTCATTATATAGTCCTTTCCACCCTAAAACCCACTTTATTACTTCATTAAAATCAGGACTTGAACAAAGCCAATGATACAAAACTTGTTGCCACTTTGGAAAAAGTGTTTCCTCCAACATTACAACCATATGAACAATGGGAAACATGCTCGATCCATAACCCAGTTAAATTAGTCTAGCTGTTGATTAGTTGGGTTGACTACAAATTCATGTAGAATTGTCATCAAATTAGGTACGATAAAATGAACAATCAGTTGTTCCCAACTAGCGAGATCAAATACAGTTTTCCAAGGTGATAAAATTGCATATGTAGATGCACCACTTGCATGCTAAGCATGAAGCACATTCCCTAATTTATAACGAATGGTTAGATATAAAGGCTCCATCTGTTGGCCCAACAATGGAATCCAAGGTGTAACCATGCATGTATTGAAGTTAATTTGGGCATCACTATATGATCCAGAATGTTATGAAGTACTGAAGCTAGTAGTAACTTCTCCCATGTCTCCAAAAAATGTAGCATAGGTTTAGGGTCCCTTGGCTTCCAGGAATTTGTAGTATAGATTCAAGGTAATAACTCCTTACACTTAACTCTTCACTGAATTTATTCTCTCTACCATAATAACATTACCTCTAAACCATGCAAAGGATGTTGAAGTTTTTCCCAACCTTGAAACACTCTTATAAGCAATGGAAAAGCAAACGCAAATGTAGTACATGACAAATTGGACAACTTGTAGTTTTTATATATACATAGAGATTTTTTTAAGGTGCTTATTACATATTAGCACAACAAAAAAATTGATCTAGTCGCATAAATATTCCAAAATCCAAATAATAAAATAATAAAACTCACTCAACCCATGCTAAGTGACTTAGCTCAAGATCTTGTACAAAAATAATGCAGACTAGAAAAAAAGGGCAAAGTTTGTAAGTAATTTTAGAAAAACATATCATAGCAGATATTTTTAAAAAGAAACAAGCTATAACCTAGTTAAATGTGATAATTCTTTAGAATAACTGAGAGGGGGGGAGGGTGAATCAGTTATTCAAGGTCCAAATGCCATGATAAAACTTTTTCTGTTTTCTCTACAAATTCTTAATGGTGCATAACTGAACTTATCATGCATGCAATTTAAATATTGAAACAACTAAAAAAAGTAAACATGCATCACACCATAACACCAAGAATTTGCTAACCTAGAAACCCTCCAGGAATAAGAAGGTAAAATTGGGGTGGGGATGATACCCACAAAATAACTGCGCAATTGATTTTAACCACTTTTGATGGTCTGCCCTGTGAAAAGCCTACCCTGTTAAAGGCTACAACACATTGTTAAATGTGACCTTGTTAGAGGATTTCACCAAACTGTTAGGAATGGGCCTAGTTAAAGGACTTTGGAGCATTCACTTGGAATGTCACCTTGTTAAAGGATTTACAACATGGCTATTAAACCAACCTAAGTCCATAGATTTTATCTTAACTATTACAATTGCTAAAAAGTAACAACAATAGCTTTAATCTGATTCAACTTACAACATAACTTGCAGATTACAGATCACACTTCAGTTCAATCCTTTGCTTGGTTTTTAATCACTTCAGTTCTATTAGCTTGTCTTCCTCTCAAGCTTTTTTTCCTTGAGTCTTCTTTACTCATCAAACCAATGCAATCATATTTGTGGTCATCTAGCAAAACAGAGTATTCTTTGTTCTCTTACTCCTTAGCACTTTTCTTCAGCAGCTCATGATTTCATACTTTCTCACCACCACACTACTACTTCATGACCTTATGACTTCTTAAATAGAAATCTAAAATATCTTTCCCACTCAATTCTCCCTCTCCAATTTTAGGATTTCAATGGATTAGGTAGGATACAATGTATCTACCCCATATTTCTTCTTCATCTAGAAACTTTGTCTAGCATCCAATTGTATTCGCTAAAAACCTTTTTACATGGTGTTCTATGCTACTAGCTCATCACTCTTATCTTCTATCTGGTTTACAAACTTCTAGGTAACAACCTTTTTGGCTCAGATCTAGTGAATCTTCAATTTCAAAATAATGCAGCAACTTGACATTATTGGTTTACTGATACTCGGCTTGTTCTATGTTACTCGGCACTTGTATCCTGCTCAGCATCTATATCTTTACTCGACACCTATTTTAATGCTCGGCACTTGATGTTTACTTGGCACTTGTTTTCTGCTTGACACTTGATATTTACTTGGCACTTGTTTTCTATTGGGCACTTGATATTTACTTGGCACTTATTTTCTATTCGGCACTTGATATTTACTCGGCACTTGTATTCTATTTGGCACTTGATATTTACTTGGCACACTCTAAAAGTGAACTTGCTCGGCTTCAACTAAGAATTTGTTCGGCACTGACTTGCTTGTTCAGCTCTCTCTCTCTCTAATGAACTTAGTTAGACTTTACAAATGACTTAGCTAAAACCTTACATCTTTGATATGTTTCAGTGTGCCCATTTTCTATGTCTTAGAGTATGTCATCAATACACTTTTTCATCAATGGCTTAGCTGATCCTTATATTTCATTACAACATCATAACTTCAACCTTTCTCTAGGTACTCTAGTTACATCTTATTGATTGCCTCCTCCTTGTCAATCAACCAATTGATAATATTTGGATCACTAAAGCAATTGTCATTCCTACAAGTAGCAAGTTTGACATCAATGACAAAACAATAATTGAGAACATTCTTTACCAGTTCCATTACTTCTTATGTATAATCTCTTCAGTCATTTCCAACAATCTCCCTCATGATCTTTTTCAATCATTTCCAACAATCTCCCTCTTTGGCATTGATGGCAAACCAAACTGATCATTTGATCAACTTAGTTACCATCAAAATTACATACATTTTTTTGCCACTTTCTTTTTCTCCCTCTTTTGTTGTAGTTTTACTACTGATCATATATCTTTACTTTTCAGTTTCTCATAAGTCTCCCTCTTTCATATATATCTCCCTCATGAGTATCTCTCTCTTATTTTGTTTATTTTGATCAGTTTCTTCATATCTCCCTCTTTGACATAAATGCCAAAGATGTAGCATCTTTAACATGTGAAATATAGGCTTTGCATCTCATATTTTATCCCTCTTTCACCATGCTTGTGATTGATTTGGAATTTCTGCTCCTGTTGTCATCTTCTACATCATTCTTCTGATATTTCAATGATTTATTCCTGTTGATGTAGGGCAGCTTCCTTATTATTTTTATACTGCTTGAGTTAGGGGTATTAACCCCAACTTGCCTCTAAGATATTCATAGGCATCCTTGGGCAATGGTTTGGTGAAGATATATGCAATTTGTTCCTTTGTGTGAATATACTCCATCTTCACTTGTTTGTCTTCTACCAATTCTCTGACATAGTGATACTTGATTGCAATATGCTTGGTTTTTGCATGCATTACTGGATTCTTGGATATGTATATAGCACTTGTGTTATCACAATACAATATCACAGATTTGGTTAACTCTTCTTTCATTCCTTTCAATAAATGTGTGAGCCACACAATGTTTATGCAATTGACTATTGTTGCCACGTATTCTGATTTTGTAGTGGACTGAGACATGCATGTTTGCTTCTTGCTAGTCCAAGTAACTAATCTTTTTCCTAATAATAGTGCTCCTCCACTTGTGCTTTTTCTGTCATCAATGTTACCTCCCCAATCTGCATCTGTGTATGCATTGAGCTCAAACTTTTCATTCTTTTTATAATATAGATCAAAGTTATCAGTTCCTTTGAGATACCTCATTATTCTTTTTACTGCTATGAGATGATTTTCTTTGGGATTAGCAGAGAATCTAGCCACTATTCCAACTACTAATGCTATGTCTGGTCTACTAAGTACAACATATTGTAGTTTTTCAGTCATGGATCTGTACATTTTTTGATTAACTTCAACTGATACATCATTTTTGGATAGCTTATTTCCTGTTGCCATTGGTGTGCTGACAGGTTTGGAATCTTCTAATCCAAATGTTTGAAGTAAATATTTGATGTACTTTGATTGTGTCATAACTATACCATGTTTTAGTTGATGTACTTGCAATCCAACAAAGAATTTGATTTCTCCAAATATAGACATTTCAAATTTATGTTTCATTTTGTCAGCAAAAATTTTGCAAAGCACTTCCTTTCCTCCAAACACTATGTCATCTACAAAGATTTCAGATACAATAATGTCCTTACCTTCTTCTGATTTGATATACATCTTGTTGTTGTCATCAGTTCTTTCAAATCTGATTTGCATTAGATACTTGTCAAGTCTCTCATACCATGTTTTAGGTGCTTGTTTTAGACCATAGAGTGCTTTATGTTGTTTACAAACCATATCTTTGTTATTGTCATCAACAAAACCATCTGGTTGTTCAATGTAGACTTCCTCTTCTAATATACCATTCAAAAAAGTAGACTTTACATCCATTTGATAGACTTTAAAACTTTTATATGTAGCATATGCAAGTAAAGTTCTTACTCCTTCCATTCTTGCAATAGGGGCAAATGTTTCCCCATAGTCTAATCCTTCTTCTTGAGCATAACCTTTACATACTAGTCTAGCTTTGTTTCTGGTAATTTCTCCATTCTCATCTAGCTTGTTTCTGAATACCCATTTGGTACCAATCACATTTTTGTCAACTGGTCTAGGAACTAAATTTCAAGTTTTGTTCTTCTTAATTTGATCAATTTTTTCTTCCATAGCTTTATACCAGTCACCATCTTGTAATGCATCATACACTGTCTTAGGTTCAATTTTGCTTAGTAGACATGATTCATTTCTTAGTATATTCCTTGTCATTGGTCTTGCATATTTGTCACCAATTATCTATTCAATAGGGTGATGCCTCTTCACATATTTGGACAATTTTGGTTCTGTCCTTGTTTCCATATTTGATCTTTCAGATTCAGGATCACTATGCACTTCATTGTCAGGTAGCTCTACATCTATATCATGTGTACTAACTTCAGAGTTAGAATGAGCACTTTTTTCATTCTACAACTTGGCTTCTAAATGCAACTTGGCATTCACTAGTTGTGAGTTGGCTGACATTGAAACTTGTTGTTGAATCCTAGTTTGACTGATGGTATCTTTGTCAATGGGCATTCTTTCATAAGAATACATGAAGGTTCTGTAGTCATCCATTTTCTTTAGTTTTTCAACTTGGACATCTGCATGCTCATCAAAGTTTACATTTGCACTTTTCACAATTTTGTCAGTGTTAGTATTTAAACACTTGTATGCTTTACTTCTAGTGGAGTAACCAAGGAATATGCCTTCATCACTTTTTGCATCAAATTTTCCATTTCTAGCATCTTTAAGGATAAAACATTTGCAACCAAATACTTTGAAATGCTTTACATTGGGTGAATGACCATACCATAATTCAAAAGGTGTTGCATTTGTACCTTTCTTGACTTGTACTCGGTTTAGTGTATGAACAGCCACACTTATAGCTTCTCTCCAATATTTTAGAGCAACAGTCTTTTCCATCATTAATATTCTGGCACAGTCAATCACAGATCTATTTCTTCTTTCAACAATTCCATTTTGTGGGGGAGTTCTTGGGGCTGATGTTTGTCTCTTGATTCCTTTGTCATTGCAAAATATCTCGAATTCATTTGATGTAAATTCACCACCTCTGTCTGATCTCAGGCATTTCAAACTTTTTCTTCTTTCCTTTTCAACTCTAGCCACATACTGTACACTCGAAAGTGTCCCACTCTAAACCCTTCTATCCAAATGATTCCATGAGTTTGGAATATTTGAATACCGGCTTAGAGCTCCCTATCCATGAAGTGCAAGAGATTATATTTCAAGAATAAAAAGGCTCTCAGATGAGCCTTAGAGATACTCTTCTTGCTAGTAAACCATACAATGGGAGGTTCCAAAGACAAGATGCAAGAATGCAAATGTCCCAAGGAGTTCCTCAAGAATTCAATGCAACTAAAGATTAAACTAAAATGAATATGAAAAGTGTAGCTATTATAAGCATGGATGAGAGTATTGCAATCCAACTATTAGACTATATGATTTAAGCTACATGTAAAAATGAAAGCTAAGCTAAGCTAGAATGCCATGGATGAGAGAATGTAGACAAGAAATAGAAGTTCTCCACAAAGCTCCAAAGAAACCTGTTAGAAAACCTGTAGCATAACAATATTCAAATGATGGATGGGTCCTTTGAGGGGGAAAGCTCTCTCCCTTTTAAAGTTGTACAGACGGTAGAGATCAAGATGAAGATGGTGGATGATCAACGGTGGAATTGAAAAAGAGGAGTGATCCATGTGCACACACAAATTAACCAATAGAATATAAGTTGACTTGTCATATAAGACAAAAGTCACAAAGCCTTTTCTTTTAATTACAAAATAGAAAAAGGACTTTATTTGTGCACTTTAAGTGGGTTAGAAGAATGGGGTCTTTTATTTATTTAAAAGGGGATATGTTCTTTTAATCAAATAATAAACTTAGGATAGCATAGTCAAACTATAGGTTATAATTAAATAAATTGATTATTAGCAATTTGGTCTAGATAAATGATTAAATTAATTTAGCCAAAATGCTGAGAAGGGGGCTAATAGTCTAGATGACCATTTTTAGGTGATTACATTTGCCCCTCTTTGACTAATGTGTGATCGATCTGGGAACACATTATGTCAAAGAAAATAGAAGCTAAGTAGGCAGCAATAGAAATAGATATCTGATTTCAAAAAAATGAAATGCAGAAAGAGATGGCAAGTCCTGAATGCACAGCCTGATAGCGGTAGTACTGAACACTAGGAAGATGATGTTAGGATCTGAAAAGAATTCTAACACCTAGCAAAGAGAATAGACCGAGAGCAAGTGAGAAGATCAAAAAAATGCTCCTAAGAAATAGATAGTTGTAGCAATCAGTGATATACTAAAAATGTACACTCGAAAGTGTCCCACTCTAAACCCTTCTATCCAAATGATTCCATGAGTTCAAAATGCTTGGATGCCGACTTAGAGCTCCCTATCCATGGAGTGCAAGAGAGTGTATTTCAAGTTCAAGGGCTCTTAGATGAGCCTTAGAGATACTCTTCTTGCTAGTAAACCATGCAATGGGAGGTTCCAAAGACAAGATGCAAGAATGCAAATGTCCCAAGGAGTTCCTCAAGAATGCAATGCAAATGAAAATTAAGTTAGAATGAGATGCAAAGTGGAGCTATGCTAAAACATGTATGAGAGTGTTACAATACCATTATTAAGCTATGTGAGATTAAGATACATGTAAAAATAAAAGCTAAGCTAAGCTAGAATGCCATGATGCCATGGATGAGAGAATGTAGACAAGAAATAGAAGTTCTCCACAAAGCTCCAAAGAAACCTGTTAGAAAACCTGCAGCATAACAATATTCAAATGATGGATGGTTCCTTTGAGGGGAAAAGCTCTCTCCCTTTTAAAGTCGTACGGATGGTAGAGATCAAGATGAAGATGGTGGATGATCAACGGTGGAATTCAAAAAAAGGAGTGATCCATGTGCACACACAAATTAACCAATAGAATATAAGTTGACTTGTCATATAAGACAAAAGTCACAAAGTTTTTTCTTTTAATTGCAAAATAGAAAAATGACTTTATGTGTGCACTTTAAGTGGGTTAGAAGAATGGGGTCTTTTATTTTATTAAAAGGGGAAATGTTCTTTTAATCAAATAATAAACTTAGGATAGCATAGTCAAACTATAGGTTATAATCAAATAAATTGATTATTAGCAATTTGGTCTAGATAAATGATTAAATTAATTTAGCCAAAATGCTGAGAAGGGGGCTAATAGTCTAGATGACCATTTTTAGGTGATTACATTTGCCCCTCTTTGACTAATGTGTGATCAATATGGGAACACATTATGTCAAAGAAAATAGAAGCTAAGTAGGCAGCAATAGAAATAGATATCTGATTTCAAAAAATGAAATGCAGAAAGAGATGGCAAGTCCTGAATGCACAGCCTGATAGCGGTAGTACTGAACACTAGGAAGATGATGTTAGGATCCAAAAATAATTCTAACACCTAGCGAAGCGAATAGACCAAGAGCAAGTGAGAAGATCAAACAAATGCTCCTAAGAAATAGATAGTTGTAGCAATCAGTGATATAGTAAAAATGTACACTCGAAAGTGTCCCACTCTAAACCCTTCTATCCAAACGATTCCATGAGTTCAAAATGCTTGGATGCTGGCTTAGAGCTCCCTATCCATGGAGTGCAAGAGAGTGTATTTCAAGTTTAAGGGCTCTCAGATGAGCCTTAGAGATACTCTTCTTGCTAGTAAACCATGAAATGGGAGGTTCCAAAGACAAGATGCAAGAATGCAAATGTCCCAAGGAGTTCCTCAAGAATGCAATGCAAATGAAAATTAAGTTAGAATGAGATGCAAAGTGGAGCTATGCTAAAACATGTATGAGAGTGTTACAATACCATTATTAAGCTATGTGAAATTAAGATACATGTAAAAATAAAAGCTAAGCTAAGCTAGAATGCCATGATGCCATGGATGAGAGAATGTAGATAAGAAATAGAAGTTCTCCACAAAGCTACAAAGAAACTTGTTAGAAAACTTGCAGCATAACAATATTCAAAATGAGGATGGATTGAGGGGGAAAGCTCTCTCCCTTTTAAAGTTGTACAGATGGTAGAGATCAAGATGAAGATAGTTGATGATCAACAGTGGAATTCAAAAAGAGGAGTGATCCATGCGCGCACACAAGTCAATCAATAGAATATAAGTTGACTTGTCATATAAGACAAAAGTCACAAAGCCTTTTCTTTTAATTGCAAAATAGAAAAAGGACTTTATGTGTGCACTTTAAGTGGGTTAGAAGAATGGGGTGTTTTATTTAATTAAAAGGGGACATGTTCTTTTAATCAAATAATGAACTTAGGATGGCATAGTCAAACTATAGGATATAATCAAATAAATTGATTATTAGCAATTTGGTCTAGGTAAGTGATTAAATTAAACTAGCCAAAATGCTAAGAAGGGGGCTAATAGTCTAGATGACCATTTTTAGGTGATTACATTTGCCCCTCTTTGACTAATGCGTGATCAATCTGGGAACACATTATGTCAAAAAAAAAAAAAGCCAAGTAGGCGGTGATAGATATAGATATCTGATTTCAAAGAATGAAATGCAGAAATAGATGGCAAGTCCTGAATGCACAGCCTAATAGCGGTATTACTGAAGACTAGGAAGATGATGTTAGGATCCGAAAAGAATTCTAACACCTAGCAAAGCGAATAGACCGAGAGCAAGTGAGAAGATCAAACAAATGCTCCTAAGAAATAGATAGTTGTAACAATCAGTGATAGAGTATTTATGCCCCCTCGGGATCGAAATCAAAATGTTGTAAGGGGACATAAAACTAGCTAGACATGAGAAAATTAGAATATAGCAATGTCCAAGCTGACAAATAGATGATTAGAACCCAAGAATGACTATAAGAAACTGATAAAATGCCCCAGTTTGACTAGAGTTGACCTTGAAGGATATAGCATAAAAATTAGGTCGAAATGAATAGAAAGGTAATTTTAGACATGAAAAAGTGAATTGAAGTAGATATGAAGTATGGAAATGATGAAGACATGAAGAAATGAAGATGCCCTGGTGATGACTCAGAGATTAGACCTCAAAAGGTCAGCTAACTGCTCAGAAGAAAGTAGAATTTTAAAAGACAATTTTGACCATCAAGATGAACTCGAATTTGGATTTCGATCTCGAAAATGAATCTAGGATGTTGAAATTATTTAAGAGGTCAAAACTTTATATAATGTGATGATAAGATAGAAAAGAGATGAAGTGAAAGATTAAGAAGGTGAAAAGACATGAACAAGAAGAAAGTAAAGAAATATATGAAAGGAGTTAGCTGATATGTCCACAAAAAATATGAAGAGAGAGCTCTCCCCATATGCAAGAATGCAAGACTAATCTAGAAAATGAACCTAAAATGCAAGATAATATGCAAAGTGGTTTACTAGAAAGAAGTGCATAACATTTAGACTCTTAATTTCATCATGAGATCATACAACCATCACTAGTATAACTATGAGGATATGAATATGATTGATATCAGATAGGTATGTGGAAATCCAATCTAAGCATCAGAGACATGTAAATCAAGATAACTACACAATTAGAATCCCTAAGTTTAATTTAGCAAGATTACACCTGTATCAAGGCATAAGCGCCAGGATAAACCCCAAGTGTGGTCTTGTGAAACAGTCAAGGATGATACATTTGTAAGTCAAAATGTTGAATAGGTCAAGCATAAATGCTTACAACACTATAGACAAACAAAGTATACCCACAAGTAAAAATCAAGAAAATGTGTCCCATGCTCCCAGTCTTCTAGTCAACGACATCTTCGAAAGACTATTAGGGAGGGAGCACATGGCAAAGAAATCATCATAGACAGCACATAAAGTAGATAAAGATCAGCATAGCTCAGTCGTTTAAGTGTTAAAGTGCGTGTGTGTAAGTCACTTGGCCATTTCTTCAAGACTTGATTCTGATAGTGAGAAATATCGTGACATTGGAGACCGTAGGTAAACTATCTAAAAAGTGTTGAAAAACACTTGATGTCAAAGCGGGAGAAGTGTTGAGAAACACCATTTTGTGAGTTGTCCAAGAAACCCTAATGCACAAGAATACCTCAATAGGCTAAGTAGCTATGCCCTCAAGATGAGGACAAGAAACAATTCCAGGCCAGGAAATGTGTAGTGAAGTGGATGATTGAGACTGATAGACATAGGTGCAAGGATTTCAAGTAGCGCTTGTTTCCAGATTTTCACCACTTGATAGATTTTTTTCAAGACTTTTTTCAATTTTTTTGTATTTTTTTGTATTTTTAAATTTTTTTTTTTTTTTTGGTGATACATCAAAGTGCCTATTGCTAGGTTTTCACTAAGAAGATCTTTTTTTCAGGACATTTTTTGATTTTTAGGATTTTTTTCAAGATCATATATGATTTTTTTTGGAATTTTTTAGAAGGTTTTAGATATCACTAGTTCTCAAGCAAGATCACATCATTTCCTCCCTATGTCTAGCAAGGTATATGATATGATGGAGCAACGAGCCAGTGGATAAGCAAAGATGGATGAAAAAAGAGTATGAAGCAAGTGAAAGTGATCCTCAAGGACTGACTCCTCAAGAGTACCCAAGCTAGGGAAAGAGGTGAGATAGTCATATGAAGCATATTTTGGATAAGCAATGGAAGTAATGAGAAAGATAGCATGTAGGATAAGAAATGAAGCCAACAAGTGAGATAGCATGAAGTGTGTAGTCCAAAAGAGTAGCCATGTCAAGAGACCTATGAGAACCATGTTTCATTTATTATGATCAAGACCAAGGGGTCAACTAGATAGTATAGCAATGGGATAGAGGAGTAAGAATAAAGCTCAAGATAGAGGCTATGAGTGAATGGGAGAGCAAAATAGAAAATCTCGTAGATAAGATAGCCAATATGCAAAGATAGCTCAACATTGTCAAGATCAAAGAGAGAAAAGGGGATAGATGGATGGTGGAAGAATTACACATGATGCTTGTTTGCCAGGTTTTCATCATGGTACTTATCCAAGGTACCACAAGATGTAGTTTTTACCATAGGACACATTTATTTCTCTTTACTTTTGCTACCAAGGTGTCACAAGAAGTAGTTTTCACCAAGGCACATTTTCACTTTTTTTTTTTTAAAAAAAAATTTTAGAAAGAGCTCAAGCTTTGTCAATTTAGATAGTGCTCTTATAGGAAAGATAAGCCATGATAAGCCAAGACCATAGAAAGGTATGCTCAAAGATGTTGATAGGGTGATGAAAGAGAAATGGGTAGTAGGAAGAGTATATGGAGGATAAGAGTTCATGTATAGAAAGGAGGTGTAAGCTTTAGAGGATTTCATGTGGATAGTTGAAATATTGGACAAGATCAACATTGACACACACCTTGAAGGGTATTGGAACAATGGAGGAATCATGGATGAAATAGCTTGAGATTTAGATGTATGAGGTGGTAGAAGAGATTTGGAAAAAAGTGGAGTGGAAGGCTTTGGAATATTTTTAGGAAGATTTTTGGAAGAAGATGGAATGGAAGCCTTTGGAAGCTTGAATGTCAACTTTGAAGTATTTTCAATATTCAAGTCTTCTAAAAGAGACTTGGGAATCCATATAGCTTTAGATTTTCCTTTGGATACTTCAAAACACATTTATTCAATTATGGGTTTAGGAACCCATATTTTCTTTGATTTAGCTTTTTTAATAGTGGACCTTTGCGATCTCTTTTGTGCATTCTCCTTCTTAGCATTCACATGTCGATTAGATGGGACATAGTGATCTTCATTTTTTAATGGATTCTTATGTTTATTCTCACTTCCAAAGGACTTGGGATTTGTGGATGAATAAGGATGATATGACTGGTTTAGATGTATAGATGGATGAAAATTCATCAAGGATGAGAGTCTTTGTTGATCTTGAGGTATTATAGGAGAGCTAGGGAATGAGCTAGGAGTGAATGTAGGAGATGGAGGAACATAAGGCCCTAATATGGATGGAAGGTTTGAATGCTTTAGCTTAGATGGATAAGGACCAAGGATAGATTTAGAAGATGCAAATGGATAGTGGGAAGGGATATCAACATCTTTAGAGTGAGCAACATAGTCAAAGCCATCAATAGACTCATGAGTAGCTTTGATAGGAACAAAATTTATAATAGGAGCACTTGAATCTTGAGCACAATTTTGAAGTGGATATGGAGAAGTAGAACATGAGGGGATGCTTTGATCTTGACAAGTAGCTTTGGATAGCATATGACGAGAACTTTTCTCATAATTTTCAGTAAGCTCAAGGGAGATAATGGAAGTGGTATCTTCATCAAACTTAGGAGGTCGACAAGATATAGGATATCGAGGGGAAAAATCTTGAAAGAGATGAAAGGGTGCTTGATCTTGATCTTTCTTGACATTTATAGCTTTTTCTTTTTGAGAGTCCTCTTGACATGGAGCCGCTTCTAAGGAAAAGGGAGAATGAAGAGTGAATGGAGTATTGCTTGGATTAGGCATAGCAGTGCATGAAGGTTGAGGATGTTTAGGATTGGTATCATGGAAAAGGTTTGCCACCAAGTGAAGGTTAGCTTGAGTTTCTTTTAGAGGTAGCCCTTGAGGATACACGTAGTCAATGTGGAAAGCATTAGGTTCTTTATTTGATGGAGGCATGTTGGAAAGCTTTGAAATGTTGGGAGATGCACGAGTGTTGGAAGAAGTGGAGGTATAAAGGAAACCATCACTAGACATAGGTTCATTAATATGATCTTTCTCAAGAAAAGTATCCTCATCACATGAATCATTAGAGGTATCAATTATTCCATTATCAATAAAATCTTGGATTTTATGTTTTAGCTCAATGCAATCTGAAGTACTATGCTCATTATGTTGATGATAAGCACAATATATATCCAAGAATGGGTTTCCATATGAGCTAGACTTAGGTAACATGATGATCTTATTGCCAAGAAGTTTTTGCAAAGTGTCATCATAAGAATCTTCCAAGGGAGAAAAAGTTCTATTAGAAGTATGTTTAGAGTCCTTTTTTTGTTTCTCAAGTGAATGGTATGTATCCATGGATTCATCATTATCTTGGTCAAAGATAGGTCCATCATGAAATTTTAGCATAGGCTCAAAGGAGGTATCACTTGCTTGTTCTCTAAAGAGGTCTTTAGATCTAGAAGATGAAGACATTTGATGTCTTGAAGTAGAGCATGTAGACCTAGAAGAAGAGGATGACCTCAAATAAGGTGACTCGCATGCATGTAAAGACCTTAAGGAAGATTCATGTAATGATGCAATCTTCTCCTCTAACCTTTTCTCAAGTTTAGACTTCATTTATGTCATGCGCTTAGAGAGATGAAGGTAAGAAAGATCATTTGGCTCTTCTAGTTCATTGTATTGTGCATATAGATCTTCAAACTCTTTAGTGACATGGAGGATATCATGATCATCTAGATTTAGTTGAGTTTTGGTAGCACAAGCTTTGAATTCCATAGTTTTAGATGCAAAGCCAAGCATAAAAGAGCCTACAAGATAACCTAATGTTGAAACTATAGGAGGTAGAGTGTTCACTTGCCAAGATAGTACAGAAATTAAAGTGACTTGTCAAACAATATGTCCAAGAAACTTACGACATGAATGACTCAAGTCAATAGCTAGGCAAGATGCCCAAATAACCAAATAGATAGAGCAAGCAGGGTGACAAGTGAACAACTCTCCAACCCAAGAGTGTAGTCAAGAAATAAAGGCAACCATTTTAGCAAAAAGATAACTAGCAAGTGGACATAGACCATGAAGATAGAAAGACCAAGAGCGCTAAGACCAAAGAGCCACTTTAAGCATGTTCAAAAACTAGAGATATAGCAAATCAAAGTCAAATGATGAGACTCCCCTTAGAAGGCAACACAAGAAAAATGTTAAGACTTGATGCTTTGGCTTGGTTGACAAAGTTTGACAATAGTTGATAGCATAGAAAGTTTGATGTTCAAAAATAATTTATTTCCAAGCAAGATAGTAACACATGAAGTAGTCTTCAAACAATCAAGCAAGGGAAAAAGAAACCTTGCATGATACAAGCATATGTGAGGTCTTAAAAGAAAGTTGTATAACTATCATCATGTGTATGTTCAAAATATTTTCACAGGTATAGCACATTTGAGAACACATCAAGCAATATCTCCCTAAAAGACATGGTTCATTACTCAACAACTTGGTCCATGCTTGATGCTCCTTTGCCTCACACCAAGTGGTTTCCCACAAGAGATATTGGCTTTGTCATGGAAATGCTATAAGCATAACCAAGGGAACACAGATGGTGAGTGTAAAATCTTGGGGTGATCTGGGCAGTCCACTAAGATCGATCCTTGCACCAAGAAGTTGAGTAGCTAAAAAAGGTAGTTACTAAATTAGGGTGTTTAGATAGGGCTTTCGTTCATAGTGTTCCTCTTGCTCCCAATTATAGGACACCTCACCTTGCGATGAGTAACCGATCTCACGACCACAAGAGTACCTTAAGCATTCTTGCCTAGTGATCTCCCCATGGTCGAAATCCCATAAGTGATCACACTAGGCGAAGACAATCACTATGTCTACCAAGGTTTTTTGTCCTTGATAGCTTTGAGTTTATAGCGGGTTGGAAGAGCCAAGTAATCTTCTTGTCCCCACTTGGGTCGTTCCTCTCAGATTGTCCAAGAGCAGGCCCTCTAAAAGATTCTAACTACAAAAAGAGTGGATCAACTTTAGAAAGTCAAGATTTTTTATTCATCACAAGGGTGAAGAGCATACTCTCCTATTCCAATCATTTTCTCCCAAACACACCAAGAAGATTCAGTTGCCTCTTACTCTTGAAACCAAATGGTAAGTCAAGATTTCTAATTCACCACAAGGGTGAAGAGCATACTCTCCTATCACCAAAAGATCCCAATTGTAAGTTTTAATGTGCCTAAAAATAAACAACTAGTATATGTCATACATGTAAAAGTAAAGAACAAGCAAAATTGGGTTTTTATGCATTGGGAAACCCTTCAAACAATCATTAGTAGCCCTTGTGCATTTGAAGCTTTGACATGCGTTCTTTTTATGCAATGTTTCGATTTTTTTTTTCACAAGGATGGCAACCTGCAATCACAACTTGTTAGCACCACAAGTTATTGTGAAATAAAATAAAATACTAAAATAAAAAGTGGTTAGTTGCCTCAAATATCCAAATTATCTTCCAATCAAGTGTATGCAAAGAAAGTCCAAACTAATCACAAATGCTCTCATTTTTACTCTTTGCTTTTGACCTAGTCAACAAGATTAGACTTTTTTGCTATTATTTTGGATCCAAAAATAGAAATGAAAATAAGAGACCCCTACTAAAAATTATAGATCTTTTGAAAAATGAAAGAAATTCAAAAAAATCTCTTCATTTGCGCCCTAGAGACCAATTTTGTCAAAATAGACCAGATTTATCAAATCAAATTTTTGATCTCTAATACAACCTCAAAAGTAAAAACCCAAAGAGAGTACCCCCCTTAGAATTCAAAATCCTTTTTGAAAATATAAGTTTTTCTAAAAATGCATTGATTTGCGATCAAAAATGGCTTTTTATGAAAAATAAATAAAAAATCATAACTCCCACAAATCACATCAAAATGATTTGAAAATTGGACTACGACATTTTGAACACATACCCAACATGTAAAACAATTTTCAAAACCAAAATCCAAGCAGTTTAAAAGATATGATCAAATCTTTAAACCAACTAAGTTTTTGGCCTTCAAACCAATCTACTTATGGGTTGGCCTTAAAACCAAAGTGATAATTCTTAAAAAGAACTTGATTAGATCCAATATGCTGCTGTAAAAAACTAGAGATAATAAATGAAAGCAAATGGAGCTAGAAACTTGATTCAAGCCCCACAGTGGGCGCCAAAAATGTACACTCGAAAGTGTCCCACTCTAAACCCTTCTATCCAAAGGATTCCATGAGTTCAAAATGCTTGGATGCTGGCTTAGAGCTCCCTATCCATGGAGTGAAAGAGAGTGTATTTCAAGTTCAAAGGCTCTCCGATGAGCCTTAGAGATACTCTTCTTTCTAGTAAACCATGTAATAGGACATTCCAAAGACAAGATGCAAGAATGCAAATGTCCCAAGGAGTTCCTCAAGAATGCAATGCAAATGAAAATTAAGTTAGAATGAGATGCAAAGTGGAGCTATGCTAAAACATGTATGAGAGTGTTACAATACCATTATTAAGCTATGTGAGATTAAGCTACATGTAAAAATAAAAGCTAAGCTAAGCTAGAATGCCATGATGCCATGGATGAGAGAATGTAGAGAAGAAATAGAAGTTCTCCACAAAGCTCCAAAGAAACCTGTTAGAAAACTTGCAGCATAACAATATTCAAAATGAGGATGGATTGAGGGGAAAAGCTCTCTCCCTTTTAAAGTTGTACGGATGGTAGAGATCAAGATGAATATGGTGGATGATCAACGGTGGAATTCAAAAAGAGGAGTGATTCATGTGCACACACAAGTCAACCAATAGAATATAAATTGACTTGTCATATAAGACAAAAGTCACAAAGCCTTTTCTTTTAATTGCAAAATAGAAAAAAGACTTTATGTGTGCACTTTAAGTGGGTTAGAAGAATGGGGTGTTTTATTTAATTAAAAGGGGACATGTTCTTTTAATCAAACAATGAACTTAGGATAGCATAGTTAAACTATAGGTTATAATCAAATAAATTGATTATTAGCAATTTGGTCTAGGTAAATGATTAAATTAAACTAGCCAAAATGCTAAGAAGGGGGCTAATAGTCTAGATGACCATTTTTAGGTGATTACACATACCATTTAAACATTTGAAAAGCATCAAATTTTTGCTTTAAAAACATAACAGTCATCATCCTAGAATAATCATCAACAAACAACATTATATATTTGTCTCCTTTGTAGCTTTGCACTTCCATTGGACCACATAAGTCAGTATGGACTAACTCAAGTACTTCTTTAGATGTATAGTTTTTACTTTTAAAACTTGACTTGGTCATCTTTCCTAGCTGACATTGTTTGTACATGATAATGTCAGGTTTCTTCAATTTAGGTAAACCTCTGACTTTCTTCATTTTACTGATATTGACCAGATTATCAAAGTTGACATGACATAGCCTTCTATGCCATAACCACACATCATCAAATTTTGCAATGAGACAAGAGGTATTTTCCAGATCAAGATAAAATAGATTACTTCTTGTTTGATCTCCTTTTCCTATCAGTCTATCATCAGTATCATAGATTTTTGCAATTTTATTTCCAAATTATACTTTGTAACCTACTTTGCTTAACTGTGAGACACTTGGAAAATTGTAGTTTAGTCCTTCAACATAGTATGCATTATCACATGAAATTTGATCTGTAAGCTTAATGGTACCTTTTCCTTTGACTTGACATGGAGCATCATTACCAAATCTAACACAATTTTCATCATACTGAGTAAAGTTAACAAACTTACTTTTGTCTCCTGTCATGTGATGTGAGCATCCACTGTCTATGATCCATTTATCATTATTGTTCATGCATGTTACCAGTGTTGTTGGCTCTTCTTCATCAAATTGGTCCTTCATGGCCACATGAACAACTTCATCATCATTATCATCAGAATCCTCTTCAACAATATAGCACTTCTTGCCTTTGTCTTTGTAATCTCTCTTATCATCTTCTCTTCTATTTTTGTACTTGTTGCCTTCCTTGTATTCATTTTTTTGTGTACACCTTGCAGCAATATGTCCTACTTCATTGCAATTAAAACAAATGATAGGCATCTTACCTTTGAATCTTCCTTTGCCTTTTTGAAATCTTCTAGCTAGTAGTGCTTCCAATTGTTCCACATCTTACTCATCAGTGCTACTGTCATTGGATACATATTTCATCTTTCTTCTTTCTTTCTTTGATTTCACCTGATCAGCATCTTTTAATGATAGCTTGGCTTTAAAAGCAGATTCAACATTTTTAGGTCTGTAGTTATCAAAGTTAGATAACTCAAATGCAGTGAGTCTACCTACTATGCCTTCAAAACTTAGATTGTTTCCTGGCACACTTCTTAGCTCTTGTATAGCTGATACTCTAATAGCATAGATAGGGAGCAAGGTTCTTGAAAACTTACTATTAACAGTATCATCATCTAATTGACCATTCAAGCATCTTATTGCACTTACCACTTCTTTTATTCTACCAGCATACTAAACAGCATTCTCACCTTCTTCCATTTTCATATCATCAAACTTTCCTCTGAGACTTTCTCTTTTTTCTCTTTGGACATTCTAATCTCCTCCATAAATTTCATACAGGGCTTTCCACATTTTGAATGTAGTGTCACATCCTTTGATATCATCAAATTTAGCATAGTTCAGTGCAGAAGCAATTTCCAGCATTGTTGGATTGTGTTCCTATTTGTTTTTTAAATATTTTGCAGTAGGAGCACTAGTTGGATCAACATGTTCAATATCAATTGAGTTTTGAGCATAATCTCCTATGGATCCAAGATGTAGCTTCATCAAGCTTTTCCAAGCAACAAAGTTGTCTTTGTTGATCTTGGGAGCTTCTCTCTTAGGCATTTTGATCTTTTCTACTTTTGGTCTTTTAAACTAAATCAACAGCCAAGGCTCTGATACCAATTGTTATAATTCTTTAGAATAACTGAGAAGGGGGGGGGGGGTGAATCAGTTATTCAAGGTCCAAATGCCATGATAAAACTTTTTTTGTTTTCTCTACAAATTCTTAATGGTGCATAACTGAACTTATCATGCATGCACTTTAAATATTGAAACAACTAAGAAAAGTAAACATGCATCACACCATAACACTAAGAATTTGATAACCTAGAAACTCTCCAAGAATAAGAAGGTAAAATTGGGGTGGGGATGATACCCACAAAATAACTGCGCAATTGATTTTAACCACTTCTGATGGTCTACACTGTGAAAAACCTGCCTTGTTAAAGGCTACAACACATTGTTAAATGTGACCTTGTTAGAGGATTTTACCAAACTATTAGAAATGGGCTTGGTTAAAGGACTTTGGAACATTCACTTGGAATGTCACCCTGTTAAAAGATTTACAACATGGCTATTAAACCAACCTAATTCCATAGGTTTTATCTTAACTGTTACAATTGCTAGAAAGTAACAACAATAGCTTTTATCTAATTCAACTTACAACATAACTTGCAGATTACAGATCACACTTCAGTTCAATCCTTTGCTTGGTTTTTAATCACTTCAGTTTTGTTAGCTTGTCTTCCTCTCAAGCTTTTTTTTCCTTAAGTCTTCTTTACTCATCAAACCAATACAATCACATTTGTGGTCATCCAGCAAAATAGAGTATTCTTTTTTCTCTTACTCCTTAGCACTTTTCTTCAGTAGCTCATGATTTCATACTTTCTCACTACCACACTACTGCTTTGTGACCTTATGACTTCTTAAATAGAAATCTGAAATATCTTTCCCGCTCAATTCTCCCTCTCCAATTTTAGGGTTTCAATGGATTAGGTAGGATACAATTTATCTACCCCATATTTCTTCTTCATCTAGAAACCTTGTCTAGCATCCAGTTGTATTCGCTAAAAACTTTTTTACATGGTGTTCTGTGCCACTAGCTCATCACTCTTATCTTCTATCTGGTTTACAAACTTCTAGGTAACAACCTTTTCAGCTCAGATCTAGTGAATCTTAAATTTCAAAATAATGCAGCAACTTGGCATTATTGGTTTACTGATACTCAACTTGTTCTGTGTTACTCAGCACTTGTATCTGGCTCGGCATCTATATCTTTACTCGGCACCTATTTTCATGCTCGGCACTTGATGTTTACTCGGCACTTATTTTCTGCTTGGCACTTGATATTTACTCGGCACTTGTTTTCTATTGGGCACTTGATATTTACTTAGCACTTTTTTTTGTTCAACACTTGATATTTAGTCAGCACTTGTTTTCTATTTGGCACTTAATATTTACTCGGCACACTCTAAAAGTGAACTTGCTCAGCTTCAACTAAGAATCTGTTTGGCACTAACTTGCTTGCTCGGCTCTTTCTCTCTAATGAGCTTAGTTAGAATTTACAAATGGCTTAGCTAAAACCTTACATCTTTGATATGTTTTAGTGAACCCATTCTCTGTGTCTTAGAGTATGTCATCAATACACTTTTTCATTAATGGCTTAGTTGATCCTTGTATTTCATTACAACTCTCTAGGTACTCTAGTTACATCTTATTGATTGCCTCCTCCTTGTTAATCAACCAATTGATAGTATTTGGATCACTAAAGCAATTGTCATTCCTGCAAGTAGCAAGTTTGACATCAATGACAAAACAATGATTGAGAACATTCTTTACTAGTTTCATTACTTTTTATGTATAATATCTTCAATCATTTCCAACAATCTCCCTTATGATCTTTTTCAATCATTTCCAACAGTTAAATTGGTCTAGTTGATGATTAGCTAGGTTGATTACAAATTCTTAGAAAACTATCATCAGATTAGGTATAATAAAACAAACAATCAATTGTTCCCACCTAGCAAGATCAAATACAATTTTTCAAGGTGATAAAATTGCATATGCAAATGTATGTATGTATGCATTATGTATGTATGTATGTATATGAATGTATGTATATATTTATGTATGTATATACATATGGATATGTGTATATGTTTATATATACATACCTACATACACACGCATATGTGTGTGTCTATGTATGTATGTATATATATAGAGAGATCTTGTGGATTATGGAGACCAATGGAGATCTAGGATTTCATTTCTGTGCCCTTGTGATTGTTGCATTTTTTTGCCATGCCCTTGTGATCTCTGCATCTTGTTGTCATGCCCTTGTGATCATTGTATATGTATTTATGTATGTATATATACATGTATATACATATATATGTATATATACATGTATATACATATATATGTATATATGTGTGTGTATGTATATAAATAGAGAGATCTTGGCACAACATAAAAACAATAAAACTCACTCAACAAGTAGCATGGCCACAAATGTAATGGTAGTGCCTATTGGTAAGTAGATTCCTCTTTTTCTCTCTCATTTTTCATGTGTTTATTTCACTTGAACTATTATTTCTTAGGGGGCATTTTGTAATATTGGATTCATTTTATGTAGGAGGCGATGAGGACATTCCTAGATGTACCCATGCGATGAATTATTTGTGAGCAATGCAGATGGACTTCCCCTGAGAGTATTAGGAGGCAATGAGGACATTCCAAGTACTTTAAAGATTGATCTCATGAAATTTCAAGTAACTTACCATGCTTATACACGTATAGATGTTTAGGTAATCAATCTTACATTTAATAAAAGAAATATGTGCTTCAAAACCAACTTTGCATTAAACAAAAGAATCATGCATGCATAACCAATTTTACATTTGAATAAAGCATCCCCTTATAGAATTAATAATCTATACTTGTGGCCTATCTTAAGACATTTCAGTAGATGCAACCTAGTCTACCTAGCTTTTGAAAATAGAAGGCTAAACTTTGATTTTTAGCATTAACTTGATTGATCTATTTAGACCCATTGATTATTGTCGCAAGCTTTTAAACATAACTATATAAGGATTTAGTTAGGATGTATATAGGTTAATGTTACATTAACTATAAACTAAAATACAAAGGTTGCACTAGGATATTACAGTATTGTAACTATAAAAAACCACCTAATTCACTTTAATGGGTGTATGATGACAAAGAGTTGTAGTAGGTGAGTAAAGCTCACCAATGATTATAGGAATACAGCTACATCAAAACAATTAGAAAACAATACTACATATTTGTTAGAGTGAGTAGTTCAGGGGTCTTGATCCCATTGATATGGGTATGTAAGCAGCTTGGTAAGCGGAGTATGCCTCCAATGTGCAGACATCTTGGACATAGTAAGGTAGCACTTAAATATTTTAAGACATTATATGTTAACTCACAAGGCTCATTCACTTGTAGAAGCCTCTACCACAATGATATTACCTTTAAACTATGCAAAGTATTTTGAAGTGGTTCCCAATCTTGAAACACTCTTATAAGAAATGGCAAAGTAAATGTAGATGTATTACATAAATTATTATTATTTATGTATGTATGTATGTACGTACATACATACATATGTGTATATGTATGTACATATATATATATATATATATATATATATATATATATATATATGTATGTATGTATGTATGTATGTATGTATGTATGTATGTATGTATGTATGTATGTACATACACACATGTATGTGCCTATGTATGTATATATAGAGAGAGATATTGGCACAATAGAAAAATTGATCTAATTGCATAAATATTCTAGAATTCAAATAATAATAAAATAAAACTCACTCAACCCATGCTAAGTGACTTACCTCAAGATCCTACACAAATTATCACCATTCTCATTGCTCTCTCCATTGGCACCATTATTCGTTATATCTATCAAATAGTTTATGGACTTATTTAACCTTTATTTGCCTCTCACCAAATCACCCAAGATGACTAGAATATCTAGTTTAGCAGCTTCTATTCTATCCAATGAACAATTTCTTCTCTTCTAACCCACTATAATCTTATCACTTTCCACTCATCAATAAGAATCCAAAAGGCTAGTAGGGTCACAATTCTAATACCACTAAAATATCTAAGAACGTCTAAAATAAAATGATAGATAAACATTTCCAATTCCGAGCATGAACAAGCAAATCAGATTATTATTATTTCAATATGAAATAGAAAGCAATGCCAAAAATTCAAGATATGTTGCACCTCATTCTATTAATGATGATTCCATGCTACAAGTCATGGACTAAATTTCTCAGTTCTACTTGGACTAAATGGAAACTCCGAAAAGCATATCCATGTCAATATAAGGTATCCACTACCATAGCATGCCAATGTAATGTTGAATACATCACAGTGCAATGGTCGCTACCAAGTATGATGATCACTATCAAATAGTATGACTACTACCTAATATGCTTGTAGTCAACAAATTGATTACTATGAAATATTATCTTTATCAAACAATGATATTGTTCCTAACACAAAATGTTGATGGCACTACTATGAGATTCAAGATATCAATCATGGCCACCTAATATAATTGCAACCAATTTATGATGTCTAGTGACTAAGATCACACTTCTAATGTTGATGGCATTATCAGATATGTCAATGGGAATAGCACTTGAAAACACTTGGACCTTGATCACTAATCAATATGGTCTCCATAGGAAACTTCTCCAAATTGAGAAAGAGCGGACCAGGGAGGATCTTGCACCCCCAAACTACAAGCTCAATATAGAATTTAAAATTGGAATTACCAAATAAGAGAATTATTGATGATGATTGACCCCATCTTGATTCATCTACCAATATGAATTTCCTTTCTCCAAATCATTGCAAGTTTTTCCTCAATTGAAGAGGTTACAACATTCAAATTGAAAGATGAGGCCACTCTAAGAGTGTTGCCAAAAGAACCTACTAGAAAAGGGTCCCCTTTCCAATTACCTATAATATTCTACAAGAAAAAGAATGGTCTACAAGTCAAAAATAAAGATAGGTCCAAATTAGAAAAAGGGCACTTGACACTGCACTTGGGTGCTTAACTTAATGAATGAGCACACCAAGAGAAAGACCTTGCATGATGAAGGATTCTATGATTTTCTACATATTTCACCACATAGCAGTGCATTTTAGGTTCACATACATTATTAAGTAGACATTTTTGAGCACTAGGTGTGTGAAGTCTCAATCAAAAACATATAGAAGCAAAAAAGGTCATGGACATTTTCAATGACATGTTTGCCAAGAGCATACACAAGTTCCTCAAGGTGACTTCAATTATTAAATTTTTAGATAAATTTTTCTTGTCATCATTTATTTCTTTATTAAATTTATTATAAGAATTCATCGCATTTTTTATTAGGTGATGAAACCTATAGGTTTGGTTATATGTTTAGAAAATGGGAGAAAAAGCCCAATTACAAGGCCATTCACACAAACAATCTATTGATTTTAAAGGACTTGATAACTTAATAAACATTACACATTTCCAAGGAGATTTGACTTGAATGTAAATTGATTTTAGAGTGATTCAATAGCATACTATCTCATCCATGGCACCTATTTCATTTTTAGTTCTGCAATTTTCATATCTTACACATGATTCCAGATACTTTACACCAAATGTGTATTGGAAAGCATCTTCAAAAATAATCCAATGCATTACAAGCTCTAAATCACACCACTACTCTTCCTCATTTATCAAATATTATACTTATACTTGAATCATATGCATTACAAACTCTAAATCACACCACTACTCTTCCTCAAGATCCTACACAAATAAAAAATGTTGCCTCCAACATTGCAACCATATGATAAATTAGAATAGCACATGCCCGAGCCATAACTAAGTTAAATTGGTCTAGTTGTGGATTAGATAGGTTGATTACAAATTTGTGTAGAAATTTCATCAAATTAGATATAGTAAAATGAAAAATTAGTTGTTCCTAGCCAGCAAGATCAAATATAGTTTTCCAGGGTGATAAAATTGCATACACAGATGCATCACTTGAATACCAGGCATGAAGCACATTCCCCACTTTATAAAGAATGGTTGGATATAAAGGCTCCATATGAAAAATGAAAGTCAAGGATATAACCATGCATGTATTGGCACCTCCCTAAGAGGATCCCAAGTATCTACTACTGTTGTTAATTTAGGCATCACTATATGATCCAGACTGTTATGAAGTACTAAAGCTGGTAGTAACTTCTCCCATGTCTCCAAAAAATGTAGCATAGGTATAGGGTCCCTTGGCTCCCAAGAATTTTTGGAAGCTATTCTCACTATTAGAAGAATAACTTCAGTGAAGAGTTTAGTTTAAGGAGTTGAAGAAGCAAGTTATGCTTCTATATAAATGCCATAATCACAAGGTTTAGTCCCTTGCAGAAGCCTCTGCCACAATGACATTACCTCTAAACCATGAAAAGGATTTATGTGTGTATGTGTGTGTATGCATGCATGTATGTATGTATGTATGTATGCATATATGTATGTATGTATGTATGTATGTACATATTTATGTATGTATGCAAAGAGATCTTGTGGATTGTGGAGATCATTGGAGATCTAGGATTTTGTTGTCATGCCCTTGTGATTTTTATATTTCATTGTCATACCCTTGTGATCTCTGCACCTCATTGCCATGCCCTTATAATCTCTATATATGCATGCATGCATGTATGTATGTATGTATGTATGTATATACATATATATACTTTTATATATATATATGTATGTATGTATGTATGTATGTATGTACATACATACACACAAATCTGTGTGTACTTATGTATGTGTGTGTGTATGTATGTATGTATGTATATAAATAAAGAGATCTTGGCACGATAGAAAAACAATACAGCTCACTCAACACATAGCATGGACACAAATACGATGGAAATGCCTTTTGGTAAGTATATATTCCTCTTTTTTTCTCTCATTTTTCATGTTTTTATTTCACTTGGACTATTATTTCTTAGTGGGGCATTTTGTAATATTGGATTCATTTTATGTAGGAGGGAATTAGGACATTCCTGGATGTACCTGTGTGATGAATTGCTTGTGAGAAATGAAGATGGACTTCCCTTTAGAGTAGCAGGAGGCGATGAGGACATTCCAGGTACTTTAAAGATTGATCCTTTCTTAAAGATTTTAGATGTTAGGGGGTGGGGCCAAATGAGCTTCCACCTTCACATGGTTGGTCCTGAGTGTTGAGTTTCCTAGATCTGTTGCAAATGTAGTTGCACTACTTGTGTATGGTATGTGTTTTCCATATGCAACATCCTCTCATTTATATTAGGCATAGGTCAATGAATAGACATGTCTATTCAATAAACAGATAATTAATTATACAAATTTAATTGTGTTATATATATATATATATATATATATATATATATATATATATATATAATAAGCTTATGTCTCACATACTATTATATCTCATATATAATTATATAAATAACTATAGAGTTATCTGATAGAAGCTACCAAACATTAACACTCCCTCCTAGCAAGGGAGGATAAACACAAGACAAATATTACACCATTGGTAATATTAGGAATTTAATGATATCTCAGAAGTTTTCCACCATTAATATTGCATACGATATCAAGAGTATTGATCTCTAGAATGTCAACATATGGTATTCATCAATTACTCAAACTAGGGTATGATATCACGGGTCAGTGCAAGAAGTTGGGTCTCACTTTTGGCCAAAAAGTGAAAGTATTTTTTCTATTTTTAAATTTTTTTGTCAATTGATGTCAAAATTTGAGGCATTTAGAGATTGAATATAAAAATACTCTAGAAATAAAAAAAATTTAGTGTTCAGAATCTAGTTTTTGAATATGTAATTTATTTATGTACCCATATGATAGATTATTGTTTTGGTATGGATCTTTAAAAACCACTTTTCCAAAATGCCTATTTTAAGACCATACCATGCTTGTGTATAGACACCATAATTTGACACAAATAAATGAATTTTCACAAATCCTTTTAAAGGGAGTTACCTAATACACCTAAGATTGATGACAATATTTTTTCTTAATTTTTTATTAAATAATTATTAATTTTATTAATTATTAATTGGCTATAAAGGTAAATTTTTAAACCTCTCGTGTACAAACCACATAATTTGATCATAATCTCACTTTTTTCAAAAAAAAAAATTTAACCTCAAAAGAATTGCATGAAGATTGATGACATATAAATTAATTTAAGAAAAATTATAAAATAAAAAAGTTATTAAAGTTTTATTGAATGTCACTTTTTAACGTTTAAGAGATAGTTTTGATTAATAAATAATGAAAAGATAGAAAATAAACTAATACCACTATGAAATTTACATTTTTGGAATTAGAAAAGTAAGACCTATAATGGGTTTTTGTTTCATCAAAAAATTCAATGGGGACAATTATAAAAAAAATTACAACAATCCCAGAAATTATTGATTAAATGCCTTAGAAAAAAATGGATCATAAAGGCATGGCTTGGTGGGACCAAGCCTGTGCCATGCCTTTCCCCAAGGCAAAACCTCATGCAAAAGTCATGTGCCATACCAAATTCTCACTCATGTCTTAAGAATTGAACACTCGATTTGTAATTCAAAAATCAAGTGTCTGATTACATTTCAACCATTGTAAGAATTGGGTACTCGATTATTTAAAAATTGGGTACCCATTTCTTATGTACTCGTTGGGCCCCAAAAGCAACCCCCACAAATCGACTTTCAATGATTGAATAACAGTTTCGATCTGCAACAGCAAATTCTGTCATAATTATTTTGTTTTCTTGTCTTCTTATACAATTTGCAAGCTACTGATTCAAATTCAAAATTGGTGCAAACATCAGATCAAAACAAAAGAAGAAAGAAAAAGTTCTAATAGATGAGGAGATTGCAGCAAATAAAGAGAATAAAGCACGATGTCAACAAGAGAGAAGACAAAGAATTAGAGACTTGAACAATGTTTCAAAGGAGAAAGACATCAAGGATACCATGATGGATGAAGAGGTCAAAGAAGAGAACCCAATACAAGAAAATTCAGGTGCACATTCTAATCATGCATTCAATATAGGTGTGTCTCCAAACCCTCAAATTTTCTCTCTTGATGAAATTGGTGATTTTTTAGAAGCAGGTTATGATTTAAATAATTTAGATTTTCTTCATGAGAATAAATTGTCAAATGATCATGTACAAAAAACTCTAATTGAAATGCATGCCTCGAAAGAAATGCCAAGAAAAAATGAAAATGAGATTCAAATCCCAAATAATAGTGAAAATGAAATGTCAGTTGAAAATAAAAATTGCATGAATGTAGATATAGAAACACCAACTACTGAACAAACATGTCAGAATGATAGTAAAGTGTCTAAACATAATTTTCATATTCCTAATGATGTGCTAGATAATCTTGAGGGATTGGTTTCATAGAAACAAATTAGGACACATGCTAATAGATTGTATAGACATTTTTTTAATAAAAAGGAATTTGGGTTTCAATGTCAATTGATGTTGCAACTAATTAACATCTCTAAAATGTGAAAAGTAATGAGAAGGTTGGGAATGTATGCAAAACTCAAGAATAAAAATGAGTCTTTAAAACAAGTTGTATCCATTGTTGCTAGTGCATTTGATGTTATCAGAAAGAGAAGTCATTCTAAAGATAAAAATGTAGTACAATGAGCAATAACAACAGCTTTAGTTAACAAATCAACATCTAACAAAAGATTGATTAGCAACATAAGTGGATATCTTAATGTGAATCGTAATATTTTAGAAAGAGTTGTAAAGAGAAGGGCTAACTTTGAATATGATCCAGCAAATATTTTATGGACTTCTAGTGGTAGACTCCCAAGATGTGATATGAAACTTACTAGTGAAGTCAAAATTTTGATTGAAAAATTTTGGAATGATAATACAAGAGTATCAGCTAATTCAAAAGATGTTCTTAAATTGAGAATTAGGTCAAAAATATGTGATCCACATCCTAAACACCTTTTGGACATGACTCAAACTAAATTGTTTAGAAAATTTGTAGATGGTAAGGTATTAAAAATTACCATTAGTCAAAGATCTTTTGAAAAATGTAAACCATGGTCTGTAAGGATTAACAAGGAAAGAATCACATGTTGTAAAACTCATATTCAATTTTGTTACCATTATGATGTATTTTGATCTATACGTGGTACCATGCATAGTAAAGAAATGTTGCAAGAATGTGGTATAAAAATACCACCTCAAACTATAAAGGATTTTATATCAAGTTTGTATTGTAAGCCACCTAATGATCAATACTTTCATTTCAATGCATGTCTTTTTGGTACATGTGATACGTGTGGCAATCTTTCTTTGTTAGATGAATGTTTGCATGAAAATGCTTTGACTACTTTTGGACAACAATTAGTTAAGGTAAAAAGATTCAAAACTATTGAATATCCATTGAAGGATGGGAAGATTGGAAGAAGGTGTGATCTAGTTACAGATAAAGTTAGTTGTCATGCATTTATGAATGAGTTTAGGAGTGTGATCATACCAAAATATGTTAAATACTCTCAATATGCTAGATGGCTTGATGGACAATTTTGCATATGTAAGAATACATTTCTAATTGGTACTATACTTTCAGTTGTTGATAACGTTGCACATAACTACACACTTGCACCACAAGAAGAGGTACAACCACAATATTACAATTCAATGCAAGTAACAATTTGTTTTCATATAGTTTATAGGCATGCACCTGATAGTACAGAGGAGGATCAAAAAATATTGAGAGAGTACCATTTTTATATAAGTGATAATAAACTCCATTCATTTGAGTTTGTCCAATATTTTTTCAAGGTCTTTTATGTTAATGTAAAAGAGAGACAAATTCAAATGACACAACATTGGATATGGTCAGATAATTGTACAGGACAATTCAAGAATGCTAGAATGTTCTATTGGTTGAGTAGGACACATAGGCAAACTAACATCCAACATGTGTGGAGTTTTTTTGAGGCTGGACATAGTAAAGGAGAACATGATGGTGTTGGTGCATGCGTGAAAAAAGCCTTTAGTAGAGAGCAATTAAAATTTGAGGAAAAAGTTAAATTCAAAAATGCACATGAGATTGTTGAATGGTGTAACAAATATTTATACACAGGATCAAGTCAGAACTCTACAATCAAACATTTCTTCTACCTAGTTGAAGAAAAGAATATCCTTTGAAGATATGACTGTGATACAATTAGTGGATCAGCTAAATAGCATTCATTTAGGAGTTCAGATTCTAACACTTGGACTATATGGAGTAGGGAGCTTGCTTGTTTTTGTCAATTTTGTCTTGCAGGTGAATGGGAAGAATGTGAGAATACAGAATGGGTTGAAGATTGGCAACAAAAATCATTAGCACCTACTGACATGCATTTTCAAGATGATATAGTAAATGAAGGCCGAAATGTTACTTTTGCATTAGAAGACTATGATCATATTTCGGACCTTATAGAACCTGGTATGCACAATTTAATTAGATTTTTTTTTTATCTCATGCTTCAATTTATATAATTTTCATATGTATTCATGTGATTAAAGTGTTTTTGTAGTTTATCTTATCTTGTAGGACATGTTTATGCTGTTATTGTGCCTAGTAATAATTATGAATAGACTGAGTATTGGTGTGCTAGATGTATGGAACCTAAGAAAAAATTGATATCTCATCAAGTAGACAATGATGGTTTTGAGTATCTAGTTGGGTCTTTCATTTTAGGTAGCACTTGGCTACATAGATACCTAAAAAGAAGAAATGGTTTACTAGCATTTGAAGACTACCAATCCAAAAAGAAGATTTTACACTATTCTCATTTGATTGTGGCAACGAATATCAAATTAGAAAGATACAAAGGGAGACCCATCAATAAGGTTATGGACAATTTCAATGGACGAGCACGAGACAATCATAGATGCATTGCAAAAGAGAGAGGATGCAGATGGTACAATGGGATGACTACATTTAAATCAAACACATGTAAGTTTTTTCTTTATTATGTTATTTTTATATATGTACTTATATAATTTAATTACATGTATGTTTGCAATGTCAATACCAAATTAGAGAACTTATATATATTCCTCTTATTCAGGTCTCAATTATAATTAATGCAAATTTAAGTGTTAAAGTGGATCGAGCATCAACGTCTTGTGCAATTCCACATAGTGAGTATATACAAATTACACATATATTTACATAGTTCAGATACCTCATATTAATTTATGTGTTTATTAATATGTGTTTTTGTTTTACAATTTTATTTTATAGGACCTCATTTGAAGAGATGTGTTGAACCAATTTTATATTTTGAGTTCACTTCTATATATTTATCATTGACATTGTCTTACATATATTGTAAAATATGTTGTACAAACAAATTTAAAAATAGGAGTTTACTTCTATTTGAAATTTAAAGGTGTGCACTTGATATTATAAATTAATTTTCAATTTAAGTAATGACCTCCTATTTTTTTCCATTACTTTTACATTCAAGCATGTTTAAATTAATGTTTTTTTGAAGTTTCAAATTACTATTGATTGTAATTAATAACCCTTCACCTTTACATGATCATTTAAAGATCATTACTCATTGTATTGGTCATATGATATTGTTATGTTGATAATTAACATGTATGTTTAACTATGTTAACCATGTTAAGTGAGAAGGAGGGAAGGAGGAAGAGAGGGAGAGAGAAGGAGGGAGGGATATGGGGAGGGTTATAAGTGCTTGTAATTTATCAGAAAAGGTTATAAGTTCTTTTAGTATATTAGAAAGGGTTATAATTCCTAAAAGTAATATTTTCTAATGTGTCCTAGTAAATTCTAATATTTCCAAGAGGTTTTGATGGGTCATATGTGGTCATAAGAAACCTTAGGACCCATTATGACTCCTTGGAACCCATTCATACCATTAACATACTTTATAAATGCTTAGAACACATTAATCATCATAGGATACACTTTAGGGTTGTAATGTGTCCTATTCAATCCTATTTTTTCCTAAGGAGTTTTAGTGGGTTCTAAGTGGTTCTAGGAATCCTTGAGACTATTTACAACCTCCTAAGAACCATTATGACCCATTATGAGCCTTTATATAATATTAGTCATTGTAGGACACCATTTAGAGGTCTAATGTGCCTTAATGAATCATATGTTCTAAGGGGAAATTATGGATTTTTAGGACCCATTAGTACACATTAGGTCTCATTAGGACACATTAGGATCCACTCACACACATTAGGACCCATTAGACCTCATTAAAACTTCTTACAACACAGTAACCATTGCAAGACATAGTAATGTGTCCTAAGTGGTCCTAATATCTCACAATGGATCACGATTGGTCCTATGTGGTTTGAAAACCCATTAATACTATTTAGGGTTCACATTATGACCATTTGAAACATATTAAAATCCATTAATACCTCTTAGATAATCTTAAGGGGCATTTAAGACACACTAATGGGTTTTAATATGCCTTAATGGGTCCTAATATGTCTTAAGGGGTTCTAATGTGTTTTAAGTGATCCCATGACCTTTTAGGACCCATTAGGAACCCTTATAATCCATTAGGGGCCATTAAGACTCATAAGAACCAATTATAACCCCTCTGAACACATTCACCATCATACGATACACTACTATGTCCAAAGGAATTATAATAGTTCCCAAGTGGTTGTAATTAGTCCTAATGTTTCCTCTTGGATTTTAAACTATGGTTTTAATATATCATGAAGGGTCATAATGGGTTCTTAGTGGTCCTAGGACATCTTAGGGTCTATTAGGATCCCTTAGAAAACATTAACTATAATAGGACACACAAATAGGATGTTAATGATTCTAATGTATCATAAGGGGTCATAATGGATTGTAAGTGGCCCCAGGACCCATTACAAAACCTAAGAATATATTAGGACCAATTAGGACACATTAAAACTACCTCAATTGGTTATTTAATTACTTGGGATGTAAGAAAACCTAAGTCAAAGTTACAAGGAACCATCTAGGTATATGACTTTCCTAGGTAAATAATCGTATGAAAATACGTACATAGCCTTGATGAGAATATGTGTCAAAGGAAGGGTATCATCCATCATTTTATTAAAAAAAAACTTCAATCTTTACCTAAATATTATAAATTTGAATTTTTAGGATGAAAAATATTTATAATTTAGTAGGTCAAATTTATTTGTATGAATCTCAATGCATAAATTTGATGTGATATTTATCCAGTAATCTTTTTGATATCAGTACTAATGCTCTATAAATAGATAAAATTATTGTTCATGTAGCATTTATACTTACAAAATGTGATAAATGTTCATAAATAAAATATTTCGCAACAAAGAAAATGGTTTGAATACTTAAAACATGATGAAGCATAATGATATATACTACATATACTAGCATGATAAGAAGTCATAAAAAAATAGTACATGGTCTAACATGTCATAACATGATCTATGAAGTCAAAAAATGCATGTCATATAGTTAACTATCCTCATACAAAGTGTATCAAAATAAACAATATGTGTCATAAAAACACAATATAAAAGTTCCACCGAGACCTAATCTATCTGATGGAATGTCCTCTTTACTCCACGCAAAGAGGACTTAGATGGATCATGCTATGTAATATGAGTTGTCTCATCATGTGGGACACCTTGTGAGGTAGATGGATCATCCTATGTGATGGGAGGAGGTGCACTAGGAAAGCTACCAAATACAACAGTGGTGAGGTCCTGTAATTTACAATACACACATTTTTAAAATTTGATAAAGAGCATTTAATGAACTAAGCATGTACATAAATCACAATACTGACCTCAAAGGATGATGTAGGTACCTCCATCTAGCTAAGTCTTGTACTCTGAGCAACACTCATGGCAACATAGTCCTAAAATTATGGATACATAAAAGTTGAGTCAAAATTATATATACATGAATAATTACAAAGTACATAAACTAAAAAGTACATAATTTGTATACTAAATTTTTTATACACTATAAAAACATGTATATATATCATACCTAAGTAGTTTCCACTATCACAAATGTGTCAATAGGTATGCTAGCATGATGATCAAAAGATGGATTCAAAAATAAACTATATCAAGGCCTGTATGGATAAGTATGATCTATCTCCTATTCATAAAATCAAAACACATAAAATATATACATGAGTCAAAATTGTTTAGATTATAAGTTAATAACAATGTACATACATAAAAATAGTACAAATTATTTGTCTTTAGTCAAAAGTTCATATCGTATGTATTTGAGGCTATGCCTCAGTGGTAACTGGTGTAGCACCAAACAATCCCTACAAAATAAAATAAAAAAAACATATGAGCACATGTTAAAATTTGAGTTTGAATCTACATTTTTATTGTGTAATTAAAAATGCATACCATATGAGGGACACCAACATCTATAGGTCTCAAAAAAAGACTATACTGCCTCCTAGGAGGAATAGTATCATTTGTCCTCTATTATTTGAAAAGTCCAAATTAATATGGTTTATACAATTACACATATATGTAAAAAATAAATAATTATGTACTTTATATTTGAATTTTTTACATGTTTCTCTTCACTTTCTTCGGGCTCTCCCTACATGAGGTCAACAAATGATGACACATTAATCTCATCACTACCATCACTGTGGGTAGTGTATACATCATCATCAAAATCAGCACCCTTAGCATAATGGTCATCGTGCACTACATCAACATTTCTCTCGGGGCCTCTGCATATGACTCCATAGCTAGTACAAATATGTCCAAGTGGACGAGCATGTGTTGCCTATGTCCACTATTGTAGTAAATTTCCCAAAAGGGCACTCAAAGAGGTAAGAGCAGATGAAACTACTCGATGATGGTGTGGAGCAGATACAATGGGTGCAGGAAGAGGTACAAGGGGCTGAGGTCGCCTACGGTTTCTCATTCTATCACTGATCTTTGCCCCAGGCCTATCTTGAGGCATCCCTCCACCAACCCCCTAAAATTATTTGATATTAAAGTAATTGGGTTTCAAACCCAATTCAAACTCATTCCATAGCCTCCTAAGGAAGTACATGGGCACCTCGTGATTAGCGTGTGGTGGATGGTCAAATACCATCCACCATTGCTCCCAAAAGTGTGTTGCTATGCGTGAATGTATGCACCATCTAATTGAAATACAAGGCTTCTTCTCATTAATCTCCTCACCTGTCTTAGGGTTTATAAAATATCTTTGAAAATGCCCTTTACCTATTTTGAGGTTATGGACCTATCTATATGATAAGCCATTGGAATAGAAGGCACACAAGTTTTGCCTCCATAATCTAAATGAATCAACCTCACAATATAGATGTAATATGGTGTGAAGGATGCCTTGCTTGCTATCTACAAAGCATAGTAGGTGAGGAGGAGGGTGTGCCTCACATCTGATAGCCTAAATATCTTGCATGAGGTCATTAAGGTTACGCCTCATGGTCTCTCGCAAATCATCTACGATAGGTGGTGGAGGAGGATTAGGTGGGAGTGGAGGTGGGAGTGGAGGTGGAGGTGGAGATGGAAGGGGTGAAGGCGAGGGTGGGGGTGGCAGTAGGTCCATCAAATATAATCTACATATATGTTTAAACAACATTAAAAATGACAAAATTACTATTTAATAAAATTTAAATCTAAAATATCAATTATATAAATGCATAGATATTTAAAACCATATCAATTAAATAAATAAAGTTAAACACTTAAGTAAACTTTAATGTTAAGGCCAACTGAACATTATACTGAATTATAAGCCTTAATCATAAATCTTAATCATAAACCTTAATCATAAAACTTAAATATACACCTTAATTATAAAAACTAAATTATAATACTTATCCTATTTATATTCTAGAATTGAATACAAATCCTAATACTAGATCCTAATCTTAAATGTTAAATGTTAAACTAGGGGATTGTATTCTCATTATGGATTATATGTTCATCTCAGGATCAAACAAAGTTAATTTGATTATGGCAAGGTTATGGTTTAGAGTTTTGTTATGTTTAGGGTTTTCATGATGGCTAAGCTTAAGATTATTATAATGATTATGACTAATGTTAGGGTTTACCTAGGATTATAGTTTTCTAGTTAGAATTATACTTAGGTTTCAGATATTTATTATGGTGCTATTGTTTAAAGGATATATATAATATATGGTGTTAGGATGAGAGTGAATGTTGCAATTAGAATGAAAGCTTAGAGATAGAATTATGACTTGTTTTATATTTATGTTTATAGCTTATCCTAAATATTATCTGCTAATGCAAAAGTTATAAGTCTAGATCCTAATTCTAATACATGAACCCTATCCCTAACCATAATAATCCTAATTCTAATCATAATCCTAATTCTAATCATAATAATTAAACTTATAATTTATCTTCTTTATAATTTAAATCTTAACTTATCATTTAACAATTGTTATGAATTGTGAGCTAATAGAACTTTTCTTCCCTCTAAATCTCTATGTTGGAATGTGTTATATTAATTGCATTTTCTAATTATGACCAAAGTCTTTTTACCATTAGAAAAATTTGCATTGTATTACTTGATTACATCTTTTATAATTACTTTTGGATTCTTACTTGTCTTCCACCTACGAACTACTCTTGGGCCATCCAAACATTACCCTCAGTAGTTTCAAAATTAATAAAATATGTTTTCGTAATTTTGATTTGTAGGTGGAAGAAACTTCATAAATTATCATTTTTCTTAAGGTGTTTTAATGAGTTTCTAGATATAAACCTTAATTATAAACCTTAATCATAAATCTTAATTATAAACCTTAATTAAAACCTTAATCATAAATCTAAATATACTTATAAAATCTAAATTATAATACTTAGATCCTATTTATATTCTAGAATTGAATACAAATCCTAATACTAGATCCTAACCTAAAATGTTAAATGTTAAACCCTAACCTTATACATGTAAATCATAGTTAAGGTCACGATTAGGGTTTAACATTTAAGCTTAATATTTTTATTTAGAATTAGGAGAAGGGCTTAGGATAAAGGTTTAGAATTTAGGATAACTTAGTTAGTCTAAGGGTTAAGAATTTAGGATATAAAGGTTTAGGATAAGGGTTAGACTTGACATAATTAGAATTTAAAACTTAATGTCAAGGTTTAATATTTTGTAAATTAGGTGCATGTAATGATAAAATGGATGTAATCATGAACTCAAGTCACACTAAATAAACCCTACATGATGCTAGAAAACTATAAAGTGTAATGAGATTATGATCTTATAATATGAATTAGCTCTCAAATGCCCATAATTCACTCAGAAGCACTTGCAAATCACCTAGAATTATTTGCATAACCTTATTTAAAAAAATGTAGATATCTCAAAAGCTTGAGTTGATGGCACATTTATAGAAATCTATGGGAGTTCAATGGTTTGGATTTATTCTCCATGAGTGGTGGAGGTTGAATCCTTGATTGATCAATACATGATTAAGCTTTATTGGTGGGAATTAATTTCATTTTCCATTAGTAATGATATGGATAATTGATCATTTTAATTAATAGTTCTATCCATAGGATTTAAAAACTTTATTTGATTAATTTTGTTAGGATTAATTAATGAATCAATGCCCCTTTTTTAAAATTGATTTTTTATATTAAATTATTGATGTTTTATCATGGGCCTCTGGAGTAGGAAGCCAAAGGAGAGCCCACATAAGATGTCATTAGGGGACTCTAGAGAATATTGAGAGTAGCACAGTGATGGTCTAGACATAGGTGGTCATCTGAGCTAGCATGGTAATTGATCATGACAAGCAAATTGCAGAGCTAACTTCTCAACTGAGGATTACATAGGATGAGGCCACTTATCATAACTCTAGAGAGACTTACTATTATGATGAATACTCAACAACTATTCTAGTGGAAAGACAAGTTATTCACTTCTCTATATATTCTTAGGCATCCAAGGGTGTACTCCCTCCTACTCGCACTAATGTTCCACCTCCAACTTTTGATGGTGAGGGAGGGTTATTTAATTAGATGCATGATTCCTTCTTCTCTTCTAATTTTTTAATGATGTATCATTATCTTTGTATCATTTCGAGACCTTGATATTGATAATGCTTCGATATCACTCATTTTTTGATATTTTGATTATATCACCCCCATACATTGATAGTATATGCGATGATTACAAATATTATTTGATCTCATTACATGTGTCATGATAAATTTTTCTAGTTTATACATGAGATGCTCCTATATGGTGTTTTTCTTTTCTTATAATATGATGCTATATATAAATTTACCTAAGTACCCTTCTTGATTATCTATGATGGATGTAGTAAATGACATGTCTCTATATGATTCTTTTGATATGATATGCATGGATAATATAATGAAATGTTTAAATCCTTCCTATGCAATAAATGATGTAATTAGATATGTAAATGTTTTTAGATTCATATGACATGTAGATGTAGATATGATGCTCCCCTAGGATAATAGTTTATCATTTAAGGTTACGATTATGGTTTGACATTTATAATTATTACTTGGTTCTTAGGATAATTATTTATATATTAGGGTGTAGGTTTTAGCAAATTAAGATTATGGTTAGGATGACAGTAAGGTTTATGATTAGAGTTTTGGTTAAAATTGGGATTATAGTTAATCCTAAATGATACCCAGCCAAGGGATCCAAAGAACTAATCTAAAGTTTTACTAAGCAAGAAAAATCATGTACAATAATTTACATAAAAAACATAAGAGATTACATTCCTTAACAATTCCTTAACGAGCATATTTATATTTCATTTTTAAATAATTATAAATACTAGAAGTAAAATAAATAACACATCCACATGAAAGAATAACTACTTGAGTTCAATCCATTTAAATAATATATATTTGTTCCGAATGCCACTTGGCAAATTAATTCAGAATGCACAATCATCCACTATACATGTCACAGGGTATGAAAGGCTGAAAGAATATACATTTATAAAATAGTTTACATCATCCATTTTTGATCCATGAAACAAAGTACAATACAATAAGTAAAATCATTAAATACTAATTTTTTTTGTTTGGATCCCTTGACAGGCTGTTACGTAATTAAATACTTAGTTATATGTTTAAAGTTTCATTGTACAAAACTATATGGTTAGGTCAAAGTTATAGTTAGTTTAAATACTTTCTTTGTTATATGGTTTACAAACTAATCTAGATAATTAATCACTAGTTATTTGAAATTAATATTTATTTGTAATTACATGTTTAAACAATGAATTTACATCTAATCTAATCATTCAACATTGTAATAAATACATAAATTAAATACATTTCAAAACATCTAAAATAATAATTTTTAGATGAACATTATTTTACATCTCTTGCTCTCTCATCCTGATGATGGATCATGTAGTGTGATTCGAAACATTGATGACAAATATCTTTACACAATCTAATCTAGAAACTCAGTATCATAACTATTATAGATTGTGGAAATCTAATCACATTAATATCTACGAAACTATTATTTAAATTAATAGATACAATAATCTAAAGATAATACTCATTAACAATGTAAATTTACAATTTTACATATATTAAAACTATAAAAAAAAAAATTGACGTACATATAAAATGTAAAACTAAAAATAATTAAGTAAAATAGTACAAAACAAATTAAAATACCTATTATGTCAGAAAATAGCAGCAGGGGGCAGTCAGTAGAGGTAAAAAATGGGCTCTCGTATTGCTCTCAAATCGGGCTCCCATTTTTCAAATGATGAAAATGACCCCAAAATGCTTTAAAATGAGTATTTGTAACTTTTACAAATCAAGTACCCAATTTGTAAAAAAATTGGGTGACCAATTTTTAAGCATTTTGGGCACCCAATCCGCTTTTCAAAATTTTGGTGCCTGATTTGCAAATCATGACTCGAGTACTCGAAGTGCAATTTTAGAAACGGGTACCCGATTCTAAGTAAACTGGGTACCCATTTTTGAGGAGTACAATTTTGCGGATTTGACTTCCATAGAATTGTGACCCAACTTCTTGTAGTCACCCTCACATTTGATATCAAGAGTCTTGATCTCCCAAAATATCAATGATATTCACCACTTACTCAAAATATTTAGATATCACATTTGATATCAAGTGTATTGGCCTCCCAGAATATCAATGATATTCACCAAGTACTCTAAGAGTAATGGCCTCCTAAAATGTGAGATGCAAGACATTCACCATTTACTCAATTTATTTCATCTCATAATACAAGTTTATTATAAGATCGTCACCTTACAACAACTTCTCAAATACAAGTGATGATCATTTGGAAGTCATCACTTCCTCATGATGTACACAGGGGATAGGCCCATATAAAAGTCACATGGTCATAGTCCTCTTGATTGTGACAACTTATTGATCCTTATAGAAACCATCTCAGCACGGTTTACTCCCTCTTAATCAATAAAATTGGGTTCATAGGAGGTTAACCAAATAACATCCTTAGTCTTCTCCCATTGAATCTTAATCTCCCTCTTTTTCTTACAAAAACATTCTCAGAGGAAAAGATCAAGGAAAATAGCTCATATAGAGATATAAGATAAGAATGATAACATTAGTTTGATTTTTAGGAATTCAACTCATGCATATTACTAACAACAACATAAATGATTATACCATGACTCTTTATTTTGTATATAAAATTAAGATAATACTTAATCTTTACTTTACACACTTCCTATCTCTTACTGATTGTCCTTTATTAGGATTCTTTTCTACTTATCAATATATGGTTCTTCTACCTTCATTACCTTCAATTCTTATTCCATATTTATTTTGGTCTATCATATTATCATTGAATTTTTATTGCTTCTCTTTGTCTTGGTACTGTTTCCTTTCACCACTTATTAGTTGTTCATGTAATAGCATTTGGCTCCTTACCAACTTCTTGCTTATGTCGATGCATGTCCACACTATCATGTGTGTTCATATTGGGATTTTGTACCTTTTCTCTTCCTTACCTCCCAAATGGCTAGCATGTTTTTTTTCCACTTATATTTATTATTCACAGGTAGATGTGTAATTAAACATAGTGGAGAAAAAATTGGTTGTAACTATTTCTTAACAACAAATAAAGACAAACTATGAGATTAGTATGGTCATCCACATAACCATAGCTTGATAGGTTTTTGTATAATTAATCTTTAACCATCAGTTGTACATAGTGTGTCATTAGTGAAATGAATACCATCCCTCCCTGTGTGCTACCCAGCCTAATGTCATCAGATAAACATTTCTTTAAGAACCCATAGGGATTACAACATAGCATTTATTTGAACACCCAATTGATTATTACAAATACACAAGCACCCAAATTTCAATGATTTTTTATATATTTTCATCAAAATCATTTTATTGAATGTTGAGTAGGCACTAATCCCAACTCTATCATTTTCTTCAAATTTCTGACTTGGACCAAGATAGCATAGTATCAAACTTGTCAGATAGAGGTGTCAATTAATATCAAAAATATCTACAAGTTTTCTACCAAGAACTACAACTATCAAAGTTTCATGAAGTTCCAACATCTTTCAATATAGACTAAGCCCTTGTAGTCCAACAGGTTGTGTTCATTGTATCACTTGTTGATTCACCATTGAAGCAAGTATGTCCAAATCATAATGATTTAACTAACCTTCTTATGTCTTATGTCCACCACGATGGGACACATTTCATGTCACTAATAATTTTAGTCTTTTAATCGCACCATTTCCATATTAACCCCTATGGAGAGATTTTGACTCATATGCACATTTTTCATTGATAATTTTACTATTGGTTGTCTAACTCTCCTTTATCACCTTCTTACATTTGCAACTTGGCTCTAATACCATGTTGAGTTTCCTAGATCTATTGCAAATGTACTTGCACTGCCTGTGTATGGTATGCATTTTCCATATGCAACATCCTCTCATTTATATTAGGCATAGGTCAATGAATAGACATGTCTATTCAATAAATAGATAATTAATAATACAAACTTAATTGTTATATATATATATATATATATATATATATATATATATATATATATATATATAAGCTTATGTCTCACATACTATTATATCTCATATATAATTATATGAATAACCATAGAGTTATCCAATAGAAGCTACCAAATATTAACACTGATTAGGAGAGAATATTAAACTATTCTTGAAACCAAGTGAAGTTCAATATTAACCTATGATTGCATAACAACTAACTATGTGAATTTATGATTGCATGAAAACTAATTGAGTGAATCTACTATGACCTATGAGAGCATCATAGTTGACTTTGAGCCAAAAAAACAATTATTAATATTGCAAGTCATTGTAATTGTGATGGCCTAGTCTAACGGCTAGTTGTTGCTCCCACAAAAACTTTGTCACATACCCATCGCTATTGTGATGGTATAGTCTGACAGATTGTTGTTGCTCCCATAGCATTATTGTCGCTTTTACATGGCATGTGTGATGGTGACCTCGACAGCTAGTAGTCACAATTGTAATGGTGTAAAGATGAACTCTTGTCATGGTTACAACCTTATCCATCACAATTGTGACAGATGCCCTTGTCATTGCAATTTGCGACAATAGAAGTCTGACGCCCGTCCGACAAGAGCAAAATTGTGATGGTATCGCTTGGGAAATGGGTGGTTGTTGTAATTGGGATGGCCTGTCATCCCAATTTGGGCCCAAATATAGTAGTACTATCCAATGCCATATATGATACAAGCCAACAAGATCTCATTGATCAGGGAAAATTTGTCACAAGTGGCATACTCAAAAACTCTGATCACAAGGCTTTCAAGAAACCATTATCTAAATATGAGAAAAAAGAAACATCCAAAGCCAAAAAAAAGTGTAATGACACTAAGGTTAGTTATTCCTATACTAATACAGATAATATGATCAACATGATTAAGCTAATAAGTGGAAGCATCTACATGATGGGCCTTAAGTTCAATGAGGAACCCAATTATGATAGTGATGATGAGAAGCCTAAGGTAGTCCTGAGAATGTGCAACTCTCATCAAAGCTTCAAAGGCACTAGACCTAGGGTGACTCTTAGGGTGGCAGATTCCTCCTCTTCACATGGTGAGACCTTAAATATTGTCACTAAGGGGTGATCTAAGGTTGTTCTCAAAGTGGAAAATGATCCCAAGAATGCCTCATCTTCCAAATGGGTGGCTACACCTGCCATATCTAGTTATGATCTTGTAAGTCAATTATAGCTAACCCCCACACAAATCTCTATTTTTGAGTCACTAGAGTTGTCTCCTTTGCACAAGGAGATCCTAGAGAAATATTTACACACTGCTAATGTTCCCACAGACATTTATGCTAAACAATTATAAGCTATGGTTAACCATATTTCTTCACCTCATTATCTTAGATTTTCTAAAGAAGATGACAAATCTCTTAGTGATTCCAATAATCTCAGTCTCTACATTGAAGTTCAAATGTATTGAACCTAAGTTCAAAGTTCTGATAAACAATGGTGTTGGGTTAAACATTGTTTCCTTCAACATAATTCAATGACTAGGAATGCCATAGTTTGCAATAGATCCTAGAAAGAAGATCACTATCAAAGCATATGATGAGGTTGAAAGGTCTTCCAAAGGTCTAATTGTCCTTCCTATCCATCTAGGTTCTCCTGAGAAGGATGTGGTATTTCAAGTGTTGGACATCCCACTCACATACAATCTTTTACAAGGTAGACCATGGAATCATGAAATGCAAGTTGTACCATCTACATATCACCAATGTATCAAATCCCCATTCAATGGCGCAAAAATAATAATCCTAGAAGACAATTCTATGTCCATAAACATACTTATAGTTGTTGAGTCACTACTACCCCATAATCAACCCTCTAGTGAATTCAAACCATCTCTTATAGAATGAGAAAAGAAACTAAAAATAATGAGCATTGGGATGAGGGAGTACACTTTAAACTCCATTGTAGCACTACCAATTTCTCCATGGTCCTATGGAAAACCCTTTGAGAAAATGAAGCCTTCCACTTCCACCATGACTATTTTTGGCACTTGTTCAATCATCAATTCCTTTAGAAGTTGAAAAACAAGATCAAGTTGCTAGAGATTGGATCTATAGAGAGGAAGAGGATAATAATGAGGTCATTTTAACTACACCCATTTCTCCTAAGAGAGATGGAAAGGGTTACAAGTTTATTACAAAAATGGGTTATCAAGGTCAATGACCTTTGAATGAAAAAAAAAAAATTCTCTTTTTGAACCCCTAAGTCACACCAAAGGAAAAAAAAGAAAAGATACTACATGCTTAAGGTACATGTTGAAAATGACTTGCCACAGTTTGATAGGGAGGTCCCTACTAATTGTGATTCTGAAGATGATACTCAATACACTACTACTACTTTAACACATGACTAGGACTTCACCCCTTCTACATTCCTTATTTGGGGAGAAGATATTCTATTTTATGATAACACTATTGAAGTGTCCACATCTAGGCAACCCAGCTTTGATGAATCAAATGTTGAAGATCCTAATAAAGAGAGAATTAGAAGAAACATAGCTCAAATTGTGGCTCGTGATCAAAGTACTAACTCTCAGGAATATGATGGGAGTCCTTTTCTAATGCTTCTTGTAAATTGGGTGTGGATGTAATACATGCCTATCTTACCCAACTGAATGCAATTGATGAGTCTTTTGTAGGGTCAGATGAGTTAGATTCACAACTTGCCTTAGTTGACTGGGTTAATTCTTTTAGGTCTCCTCCTGGTTTGGACTCCTTTGGAGCTTTCTCTATAAGTCTGACCTCTCTCATCACCAAAGATGACTCCTCTCATATCAATAACCTTGAAGCTTCCACCTCACTTTCCCTCATGCACCTGATCTCATAGATTGGTTTGTTCAAAATAAAAGACCAAAGGTGCCCTCATTCCAAAATGATTATGAGATTGCATGTTACCTTAATTCCATTGAACTTGTGGTTTCTTCCACTAGTCAACTAGCAATCAATATGACTAAAAGAGACATCCAATACCTCAATCACAAACTAGAGAAAAATGGAAAATAAGTGCTCTAAAGGTGAAAACCACCTTGTGGTAGTGTCTGAACCAAAAAAGGTAAAAACAAAAACATATCGAAGGGTGAAAACCTTTTTGAGGCACTTGAGGATGAGGTATTGTGTAGTCTCCCAAGATACTTCCAGGATAGATCATTGATTTTGATGGAACTAATGCAACCAACCAATCTTAGTACTACAGAATCTCTTAAAATCATACATGTGGCTCAATCCTTATTAATGGAAGAAAAAAATAATTCACTCATTTTCTCCAAGAGAAAAAGATCGACTTTTCACGGACGTATGTTGACATGTCTAGACTTGATACAGATCTTACTATGAACCATCTCTATATACTTGTTTGCATTGATCCCATTAAAAAAATTTGAGAAAGATGTACCCACATGCAACCCTACATGTGAAAGATGAGTTATAAAACCTCCTAAGTGCAAAATTCATTAGAGCTATTGATTATGTTGAATGGATCTCAAATATTGTATCTATTTCCAAACATGACAAATCCATTCATGTATGTACTTATTTTAGGGACTTAAATAAAGCATGCCCAAAGCATGATTTTTTGCTACCAAATGTACATATGATAGTAGAGATGACTACAGGTTATGAAATGTACTCCCTCATCGATGGCTTCTCATCTATAATCAAATAAAGAAAGCTCTCAAGGATGAAAAGAAAACCGTTTTTACATGTGCATAGGAAACATCTTGCTAGAATGACATGCCCTTTGGTCTTAAAGATGCAAGAGCTACATATCGAAGGGCTATGACTAGAATCTTTCATGATATGATGCACAAATATATAGAAGATTATGTTGATGATACCTTAGCAAAATCTAAACAATGAAGCACTCACTTGTCTAACCTAAGTTTGATACTAAACTGCATGGAATAGTTTCAACTTAGGCTTAGTTCTTAAAAAAGTGCTTTTGGTGTCACATATGGAAAATTTTTAGGGTACATAATCTAAGCGAAGGTCATAGAAGTTGATCCAGAAAAGGTGTAAGAAATTATAGACATGCCACCCTCCCAAGAATATTATTCAACTAAGAAGTCTACAAGGATGTCTTCCATCTATTAGGAGGTTCATCTCTCAATTAGTTGATTGGTCACAACCATTTAACAAAAATATACACAAAGGATCAACATGCATATGGAATGAAGAATGTGAGAAAATATTGGTTCAAAAATTAAAGAGTGTTTATCAAAACCACCTATTTCATGCCTCCAATTCAAGGAAAACCATTAATTCTATATATTTTAGCTACAGATAATTCCCTCGGAGCTCTTTTAGCACAACATGATGAAAGTGGGAAACAAAGGGTCATATACTACATTAGCTACACATTGGTCAATTATGAGCTCAATCATAATAGCATTGAGAAAGCTTATCTAGCTATAGTATGTGTCACATAATTTTTTCCACTACATTCTCATGCACACCACATAGTTGGTTACTGAATTTGGCCCTTTACAGTATCTATTGAGTAAGAAAGTGCTTATGAGTAGACTAGAAAAATGGATGATGATTCTTTCCAAACTTTGCATTCAATGTGTTCAGTGTAAGGCCATTAAAGGACAAGCTATTTCTAATCAACTAGTTTAATTCCCCATCATAGATAGTGCTCCTATGTAAATTGAATTCCCAAATTCTTCCATCATGTACATTACAAACAAAACTTGGAAGATGTTCTTTGATGGGTCATATACTCAAAATGGTGTTGGTGCTAGAATTTTGTTTGTTACACCCCATGGCTATACCATCCCTAAGTCCTACAAGTTGTTGTTTCCATACACAAATAATATAGCTAAATATGAAGCTCTGCTTAATGGAATCAAGCTAGCTCTAGAATGGATAATAATAGAGTTGCATATCTATAGAGATTCTCAACATGTCATCAACCAAGTGAACAATGAGTACCAAACTAAATATGACAAACTCATACCTTATAAGAAGTTGATTGATGCCTTGAGGAATTACTTCACATTTGTCACATTCCAAAAAATTCCTAGGGTAGAATAAAGTTGTTGATGCTATGGCTACTTTGGTGTCTATCCTGCATCTACAAGAACATGAATCTCACTTTGAGTTCTTGGTGGAACAACTATGCCATCCCACTTATGATTCCCCTGATGATCAAGTAATCTGTACTATTGTCAGTCATGACTCCTCCTGATATTCTATCATTTTCTCCTACTTGTGTAGGAAAATAATCCCTAAAAACCTCACACAATGAAAAATTCCAACTTATCTGTAATGCCTCTCACTACAGCCTCATCTCTTGTGACTTATATAGGAAGGGCTTAGAGAAACCACTCAGATTTCTAGAGATATATGAGTCCAAAAAAGCATTAGCCAAAGTCCACAATGGCATTTTTGGGTCACTCTAATGGCCTTGCACTTACTCAAAAATTTCTTAAGGTAGGTTACTATTTGGCAACTATAAAATTCAATGTTTTGATGTATGTTTTTGATAAGAAAAATAGGTTTTACAGGGATCATGAAACCCAAAAGAAGTTAATACATATCAAAATGTTGATAATAAGCAACAAAAGCCCAACCATAGTCCATACATATCAAAAGGCTGATAATAAGCAACAAAAGCCCAGCCATAGTACTATAGCCAACCAAAAGGCCAGAACAATAGATAGACAAAAAGCCAAAAGCCAAAAACTACAGAAACCAGATAGTCCAAAAGACAGGAAATGAAAAACCTTTGTTACTCATCTGCCTTTCTTTCCAACTTTTACATTGTTTCTACCACTTCATAGGCTTTTTGGATCTCCTCAGCCATATGCTCCTACTTCTTCTAACTCATCTGATCCAAGTTGCTAAAGGTAATGTCCATAGTCATGTCCTCATCCATCCTATCTCTGGCTATGTCCTTTTCCTCATTATCCTCTAGGAAACCCCTAGCTTTTAGCTTTTTGACAAGAGAAGAGATATTTTTATTAAGAGAAGTTAGAATTGAAATTATTTGGTTGCCAAATTATGATTGTAATTTTCTAGATTATGAATTCTTTTTTCCACCAATCTGAGGCCATCCCCCTGATCTATCAAATTTTCATATTCTAACTTCTTCCCTTGGTTTTCCAACTGACCCACTCTTTCTTTGACCTCCTCCAGTTCATGGTAGAGCCATTTAATTGACTTGAAATTGTCAATCATACTATTTCTAGCATTATTTATCAAATTCATGCCAATTTCCCTTGCATTATCAGTAATAGCCACCAGGGCTAGATCAATGAGTTTCTCCATCTAGAGCTTTCCCTCTTTACCTTCAAGGATTTGGGGGTTCATGATTTCTCTCACAATTTCCATTTTTGATATTCTAATATTAAAAAAATTCCATGCAATGTACCTATCCTTTATAACTGCCTCTCCACTCTCATCCTTTGCCTTCTCCTTGTCATGTTCCTAAGGATGGGAAATTGGGGAAAGAGGAATGGCTATGATCCCTGGCCTCGGATCCATTTTCCCCTCTAGGGGCACATCCTCCTCCTTAAACTTGCTCTATTTTTTAGCTACTAGCTCCTCCCTCTTAACATCCTCCTTCTCCTTATTCTCTTTGTTCTTATTATAATAAAAAAGTTCATCCTCATGAATTCCAAGTGGGTGAGCTTGTTCTTCGAGAAAACTCTAGGAATCAGCAAAATAGAGAACAAAAGGGTAAGTTTGAGCCTAATTGGTTGGGTCCATATATTGTCACTATTATATTCAGATTTGGTGCCTATTAGCTTTCCACCTAATGAAGAATAGCTCTATGAGCCTATCAACATTCTTAACTTAAATAAATTATATGCCTAAGGATTCTATGGCTCAATTGTTTGTACATACTTTATGATCTTGAAAAAATCCAAAATAAATCATATTTGATACTGAAAAAATCCTAAAATTTGGAAAATGTCCTAAAAAATGATCATCTTAATGAAAACCTAGCAATAGGTTCTTTGATGTATTACCATAGAAAAATACAAAATATAAAGAAATCACAAAAACTCTTGAAAAATTGCCCAAGTGGTGAAAACTTGGAAATAGGCACTACTTGAGACCCTTGCACATATGTCTATCAGTCCTTCTTTGCACTCACTTGCTTCAATTTTCCTTGCCTAGCTTGGAATCAACTCTTTTTTAGATCTAGGGGGCACAACTACTTAGCTTATCAAGGTATCATTGTGCATTGGTGTTTCTATGGAAACTTGTCTAAATAGTGTTTCTCAACACTTCCCCTTGACATTGAGTGTTTTCCAACACTTATTAGATAATTTTCCTAGTCTATGACGTTGTGATATTTCTCACTATTAGATGCAAGTCCTAAAGAGATGGTCGTGCAACTTACACACATACACTTAAACATTAAACATATTAAGACTAGATTGACTTTATTTTTTGTGTTCTATGACAATTTCTTTGTTGAGTGTTCCCTCCCTAATATTCTCTCAAGGATGTCATGGACTAGAAGACTGGGGGTATGGGGCATGTTTTACTTGTTTTCTACTTGTGTGTATTCTTTTTTTATCTAAAGTGTTATGAGCATTCATGCTTGTCCTATTTGACATTTCGGGTATACAACATATCATCCTTGTTTGTTTTTGCAAGACCGCACTCAAGGGTTATCCTAGCACTTACATCTTATATATAATTGTAATCTTGCTATACTAAACTTAAGGAGTCTAACTGCATTTGTCATCTAGACCTATATGTCTTTGATGCTTAGTTTGGATTCCCATATATCTACCCAATAGAGATCATATTCATATTCTCATGAGCATTGTATGAACTTCTGATGTCCTTGATAAAGCTCAATGATGAAATTAGAGTCTCAAAGTTATGTTTCCCTTGTGATTAAACCTTATGCATACTAGTTTGCATTTTAAGGATCATTCTAGCTTAGTCTTACATATTGGATATATATATATATATATATATATATATATATATATATATATATATATATAGAGAGAGAGAGAGAGAGAGAGAGAGCTCTTCATCTTTTATAGACATGTCAACTTAATTATATTCATATTTTCTCACTCCCTCTTGATCATGTTTTTTGCTCCTCATTGATCATGTCCACTCAATGTTTCTTTTATTCCTATCACCATAAGGATTTAATATCATTATCATATCTAATCTATCCAAGTATCACATCTTCAAAATATGAGTTTGCATCATAATACGAGAGCTAAATACATCCATCGGATAGATACATCTATGAGCATACATAAACATGGGTATATATAAGTAATATCACATGGAAACATAAGAGAAAGTGATAAAACATCCATACAAATCCATCACATGAACAAGAAAAGAGACATAAATGATATTGAATCCAATATCTCATATATAAAGATGAATTAAAATACATATGCATGTGAGATCCAAAATATGGATAACTATCTCAAAATACATCATCAAAATGTCACAAGGACATCATCCTAGACCTAGCCCTAGACTTAAAACCAACTCCCTCCCTCATGAGTAGGATGTGCCTAAGGGGAGGTGCATGTGTCTTTGATGGAGGATGATTAGGTATACCTATACTCTCTTAATAGAGAAGCACTCGCTAGAATTGTAGCTATATAGACTCCATGATAATATGCTCCTCTGGCTCCCTATCTCTCTACCTCTCACTAAGCCTCTGCTAGATCCTTGCACAAGAATCTCTCCCTAGATCCTTTGGAAAGGATCTCTCCCACCTGTCAACCTCTACCCTTGTGTCAACTAGCTACTAGTCTCAAACTGAAATGGTCATCCTCAATTATTGTACCTCTGCCTCCAGAGCCTAGATTTGAGCATCTCAATGATCCTCCATGCCTCCCCCCACATGTTGCTACCACCTTGGCTCTACCCTCACCACCTCCTAGCATTTGATGAGTCTCTCCTCCTCCTCAGATTCCTCCTTGTCCCCCTCCTACTCCTTGGCTTCCTCCATCTTAGCCTCGCTCCACAACCATGTTCGGCTACCTGATGCTCCTCTAGAGTTGCTCCCTACCTCCCTCCTCCTGAAACCTCTCCCTCCAATGTCTCCACCATCTCCTCCCTACCCCACATCTTGAGGTAATGCATCTGACATATTAAAATGAGCGAAGGGGTGCCTTTGTATCTCATATGCATATGTTGGTTCTACTCTTGCATCTACTTCATCAGGGAGATACTCCCACACCTTTTGTTATAGAGTCATAGTATCCTATAGGGTTGTCTGGTAATCCAACATGGGCAACCAATATCATCTCTCCTCTCCAATAAACCAAGCATAAGTAGTGGTCCCTATAGACATCCCCTACCACTTCCCAAACTGCCACCATACATGGTTGATGAAAAAATGCTCTACAATCTCAAAATGTTTGTCAAGCAGTGATATGTTGTAGAACATGTATCCCATCTCATCATCAGCATCAACCCATCTTAGACACTACCTATATGGCCTCTACTCAAAACCTGAGAGCTCATTAAATAATCATTCATATTATTTCACATCCTTGGTGAGGTTGGGAGATGAAACTGGTATACCTATAGATGAAAGGATATCTCCTCTCTCACAATGTTTCTTGCAGCCGAACCACTACTATATGCTCCCACGCCCAGATATGGGCCAAAATTGTACCACATTCCCATGTCCTCCCCTTCAAGTACATAATCTTATGTAGCTCATGATACATGTCTATGAGGATAGCCATTCCCCACTTCATTTGCCTCGGTCATCCAACTAGGTCTTATACCAATCTACCCTAGCCCAAATGGAAGCCCTTTTGGCTCCTATCTATCACTAGAGCCTGAGCTACCATAGAACATACAAGATAGGCTATGGGATACCGATCCCTGTACTCCTTTATCAACTGCTCCCACCTCAAGTGTCTACCTAGGATAGTGACATCCTCAAGGAGATCATGTATTGTTGCCCTCCCCTCTATCAAGGTTTGATCATAATACACATGTGACACACTAAAGCTCATGTCAACACTCATAGTATGAAATCTATGAACCAAAAGAAAAAAAACCTCAAAACATTTATGCTTTATGAATCCCCATGAAATGGTACCCAAAGGATGCGATACACATCCTCTAGTGTGATTGTGGCCTCTCTAGTGGGAAAATAAAAAGTGTTATGCTCACTATACCACTACTCTACCAATGTTGAGAGTAGGCTGTAGTTTTCCTAAATATGAGGCATCCTTAACAACCAACTAAAACCCATGCTATCAAGTATCACTCTATCATAATCATCTAGATAATGCACTACTCGCAACCCCACCAAATTTAGGGCTTTGAACATCAATTTAGGAAACGCCATTCGCATAACCAATACAATGGAAAAAGTGCATCAATACTAACCATGATGGATCTAAATATATGAGGAAATGAGAAATCAAAATCAACATGACTAAATCCTACTTCAAAACATGTGAAATTGCTCAAAATACATCTGTGTAATACTTTCTATAATACTCATGCGATACTTCTAGTTGATCTATTATTGTGTGATACTTTGCATTATACGTGTGTGATACTTTGTAATCGTGATACTTCACAAGGTATCATACAACTAATGGGTAGCCCTCATACAATACTTCCCCAAATAATCGAGCGATACTTTTTCATTGCCAGAAGTATCACATGATAGTTTCCATAACAAGCATGCGATACTTATAAAGTATTGCACAACATTTTGCACAAAACTATTTAAAAATGAGTAAAGTGTGCCAAAAACATGCAAAAAATGACTAAAATACTCAAAAAAATATCAATGACTTACCAAGGCATCATACTGTGGAGGTCGATTATGTAACTGATTACACTCGATTTGATGCCTGTGTGACAAAATTCTTGCCTCTATCATCACTATCTCTCTTGAACCCCTTATAAAGCCTTTGGACCTCATTTTGACCTAATTTTTGAACTTCCTAGAATTGCACAAAAATTGCACCTCTTCCTAACTTTGGCATCCTAGATCCATTTTCAGGATTGAAATTAAAGTCTGATTTTATCTTTATGGTCAAAATCGCATTTTTAAATTTTGGCTTCTTCTATCTAGTTAGCTTATTTCATTTTACATCCATATTTTCTACTTGATTTGACCTAGTTTTAATACTTTATTCTTCTTGGTCAAACTAGAGCATTCTATCACTCTTTGTGATCAATCTTGGGTTTTAATCATATATTTATCATCATGGACCTTTCTTTATCTTGATTTTATCATATCTTTCTCATTTTTCCATCCTCTTTACTTCATTTTGATTTCAATCCCAAGGAGGAAGGAATATTCTATTATCATTGCAAATTGTTCTTCTATTATGGCTATCCATTTCTCAAGAGCATATGCTTGACCATTCTATTTTCTCTTAATCTATCTTCTTTGCTTGATGTTATTACTCTCTTGAGTTTTGATATCATTTTCCTCCCCTAGTACTCAGTATTGTCGCTACTAGGTTATGCATTCAAGATTTGCTATCTCACTATGAATTTTGTTCTCCAAAATTAGATCTCTTTATCTACTTTTTCCTACTTAGCTTCTTCATTCTTTGATGTAATGTGTTCTCAAAAAGATCACACATTAGTCAAAGAGGGGCCAATGTAATCACCCAAAAATGGTCACCTAGACTATTAGCTCCCTTCTCAGCATTTTGGTTAATTTTATTCTATAGTTTGACCACTATATCCTAAGTTTGTATTTAATTAAAATGGACATCTCCCCCTTTAATTAAATAAAATACCCCTTTCACCTCTTATCCTAAGTTGCACACATAAATCATTTTCTCTTGTTTTCAAGTTAAAAGAAAATATTTTTGTCTCCTATGGAGACACAAAAGTCAACTCCCTCTGATTTGAGGAAAAGATTGTACACGTGGATCATGCTAAAAGTTAGCCTTCACCCTTCATCATGTGCCTCAAGATATTGATCTCTACCATCTGTACATCTTTAAAAGGGAGATCGCTCTCCTCATCTAAGGATACAAATTTGAATTATTGTTATATTGCAAATTTTTCTATGGATTTCTTGGAGCATTTCTGAAGAACTTCTATCTTCTCTCTCATTCTTCCGTAAGCATGCTATCTTAGTTTCATAGTGCATTGGCTTAGTTTATTTTGTGCGACAGAATAGCTCACATAGTTTAATTAGAAGGATTTGCAACACTCTCATATTACTAGTTTAGTTGCATTCTTTTCATCTCATTTAGCTAGTTGCATTGTTGCATTGCATTCCATGGAAATTCTTGGAAACTAGCATTATTTCTCGTCTTAGAATCTCTTGTTTCATGGTTTATTTGCAAGGGGTTGCATTCCTTAGGTTTAGAGCCAAGAGTCATCTTATTATCCCTTTGCACTCCATGACTAGGGAGCTCTAGGCTACCATTCAAGCTTCTCAATCTATGGGATACTTTGGATAGAATGGTTTAGAGAAGTGCGCAATCTAAGTTTACACAACATTCTTCTACGTCATCAATGTTCTAGCACAATCCATGATTGATATGTTCCTCCTTTCAGCTATACCATTATGTGGAGGGTTCTTTCATGTAGACATCTATCTCTTGATTCCTCTATTATTTCATAATGTGTTGAATTCCCTAGATATGAATTCACCTCCTTTATCAGATCTTAGACACTTCAATCTTTTACTTTTTTGATTTTCAACTCTTGTGAAATACCACTTAAACATTTGAAATGTATCATATTTTTCTTTAAGAAATATCACAATCATTATTCTATAGTAGTCATCAATAAATAGAACACAGCATTTGTCACCATAGAAGATTTGCACTCCAATATGTCTACAAAGGTCAGTATGAACCAACTCTAAAATAAAATCAAAAGTATAGCACTTGCTCTTGAAATTAGACCTTTTCATTTTTCCCAGTTGACATTGTTTACATGTCACATTATTAGGTTTCTTCATTCTTAGTAACCCTCTTAACCTCTTCATCTTACTAATACTTACCAAATTATCAAAGTTCACATGACATAGCCTCTTATATCATTACCATATACCATCACATTATGCAAACAAACATGTATCATCATATAGGTCTAGATAGAACGAATTACATTTTGTTCGATCTTCACTTCCAATCAATTCACCAAAACCATTATAGATCTTTTCTTTTTTGTTCTCAAATTTAACTTTGTATCCTAAACTGTTCAATTGAACCACACTCAACAAAATGTAGTTAAGTCTGTCAACCCAATCAGCATTATCACATCTGACCTATCTGTCATTCTTATTGAACATTTACCTTTCACAAGACATGTGCATCATTACCAAACTGCCTCTTTTATAATGTTCTAAAATTTCAAACTTACTTTTATCGCCATTCATGTGATGTGAGCAACCACTATCAATAATTCATCTATCACCTTTACTCACATATGAAATAAGTTCAATTTTCTCATCTTCATCAGAATCATTTTTCATAGGAAGATAGACAACTTCTTCATCATTACTATCTAAATCACTATTAGTCTCTTCTTCAGTAATGTAACAAGACGTCTTACATTTTCATTTGTAGTATTTGTATCCTTTGTTGTCTCTTTTGTCTCTTCTTCCTTTGAACTTGTTGTCTTCCCTTTCATCATTTCTATCTCTGTCAGGATATCTTGCTGCAATATGACCAATTTTATTAGATGAAAAACATATTTAGGGAGTTTACATTTGAATTTTTCTTTGCCTCTTGGCAACCTCCTTGGCATTAATGCTTCAAGATCCTCAAGATCGTCATCAGAAGGTTCACTCTCATTTTCCTCATACATTCCTTTCTTCTTCTTAGACTTGTGTAAAACCAATTGTGACTTGAAAGCATATTCAATAGCAGGGGCATTAGAATTATCAAAATTTGACAATTTAAAAGAAATAATTCTACCAACTAGACTATCCAAGATCAAGTCATTACCAAGAGTACATCTCAGTTCTTGTATTGTAGAAACTCTAATGGCATCATTATGAAATAAGGTTCTTAGTACCTTGTTGATCATAGTTTCATCATTAATATTTTTAGTGGCTCCTCTGATAGAATTCATAACTTCTTTGACTCTTCCAACATATTGGGCAATGCTCTCACCAATTGTGACTTGAAACAAATTCAATAGCAGGGGTATTAAAATTATCAAAATTTGACAATTTAAATGTTGTAATTCTACCAATCAGACTATCCAAGATTAAGTCATTACCAGGAGTACATCTCAGTTCTTGTATTGCAGAAACTCTAATGGCATAAATAGGAAGTAAGGTTCTTAGTACCTTGTTGATCATAGTTTCGTCACTAATATTTCCATTAGCTTCTCTGATAGAATTCATAGCTTCTTTGAATCTTCCAACATATTGGGCAATGTTCTCACCTTTTACCATCCTCATGTTATCAAACTTTCCTCTTAAGCTTTCTGATTTGGCTTTTAATACATTCTTATCTCCTCCATGGATCTTTGCCATCTTTTCCCACATTTTCTTTGTAGTATTGCGGTCCTTTATATCATCAAACTTTGAATAGCTTAGAGCATATGAAATATCCAACATTGATTGATTATGCTCTTGTTTCTCCTTTATCAGTTGGGCAATCATAGGTGTAGGTATTGTTACATATTCATTTTCCAAGTAGAATATTGTTGAATCTCAAATTCTAGCAATGTACAACTTCTTTAGACTTTTCCATGCAAAGAAGTTCTCCTTGTTCAACTTGGGTATCTCCTTTCTATACATCTTGATGCTAAAATTTTCTCTACAAGAACCAATGCTCTAATACCAATTGTTAGAATGATTTAGAATTAAATGAGAGGGGGGGTGAATTAGTTATCCTCGGGTTCAAATGTACCAATTAAACTTTTGAACTCTTCAAACAACTTAGATCTATTCTCTAATCCACTCATTCTCTGTAGAAACTTATCAGTAACATAAACTTAGTCCATTGGCTCAATAATAACTTAGATATAGAATGATAAACATTAAATAGTAAAACATCTCAAACAACATCCACACAAGTATAACACTTGAATTTAACGTGGGAACCCAATTTGGGAAAAAACACCAGCAATATGTCACCAATTTTTCACTCTTCTAAAGTGAGATCTACTAGGAGCCAACCTTTTTAAAGGTTGCGATACACATTGTTAGGTGTGACATTGTCAAAGGATTTAATCACCCTATTAGGAGTGGCCTTGTTAGAGAACTTAAGAAAACTCTATTAGAATGTCACCTTGATTAAAGGATTTACAAATGACTGTTAGGTCAACCTTGATTAGAGGATTTACAAATGACTGTTAGGTCAAATTTGATTAAAGGATTTCAAGCTGATATAATGGTTAGAAAGTAACAGTGGGTTGATCTGATAAATTACTTAATCAAAAAAATAGCAAGTTGATCTAATAAATACAACTCACTTTGCAAATTCATATCACAATGTAGCTCATCTTCTAACTCACTCACTGAACTCCATCATTGTCTCTAATCTGCTTGGCAATCCTTCAGGAAATCACTCTTTACCTCATCTCTTCTCCTTCTCAACCTTTTGCTTTAGTTTGTCACTCAAAAAATTAGCAATTGCTAACCTTGTTAGGTTAATCCTTATGCCTCCTTAAATAGGTAGCTTGATCTTTTTCCTCTTAAACATCACCATTGATCTTAGGGTTAGGTTAGATTCATCGAATCCTTCCATCATTTTGTTCATCCCTCTCCTTTTAGAAACTTCTCAAAATATCTCTTTGAATTTATGCCTAGAAATGCTCAAACAGGATTTCTCTTGCATTAAATATTTTATCTCATCAATCCTTATCTTCAACACGCTTTACATATTTCAAAAATTCAACTATGTCGGCCAAGAATCTTAATTCTTTCACAAGGTAACAAATGTTGGCACTCAGCCAAAACTATTATTCTCGGCCTTAGTCATCAATACATTACTCGGTTGATACTAATTGTCTTGCTTGGCTTACTATGTCTTCGCCCAGTCTAACTTTTCTGATACTTTTTCTTTACTGGTGCTCATCGACACTATATTTGTTCACCTTCTATTAATAGTTCACATGGTTGAGACTAGTATAGCTCAGCTTCAACTATAAGTTCCTTAATATTCTAGTTTGAAGCTCGATTAAGCTTATGTATTTGTTCCTTCATTGATAGTTTCTACTAGCATCTCTACTATCAATCAACACAACTATCTTCTACACTTAGTGTTATGATTAAATAACACATTACCTTGTCAAAGTCTAACTAATCAAGTACCCATTGTAGGTCCGCATAACTCAACCTTTCCACTAGGTCTTCTTGTTATCTCTTCTTCTCAAATCTTCTTCATCAATCATCATGATATGATACTCTACTTAGGTAGCAATTGTCTCATTGGTAAGGTTTGACATCAATGACAACATAAGAGTTGTTCCAATTGTAGTTTCCAACACCAATCAGCATCAATTAATCTGTATTGATCATGATCATCAGCATCAATTAATCTTTATCAGTCATGATTAGAAACTTCCATGATAAAGAAAGAATGTCACTACTAAAGCTCCTTGTTTGGTCAAACTAGAATCAAATATCTTATTGTGGTAATCAATGTAGTCTCTGTTAAGAGGGATTCTCTAATGAGAGAAAATGAACTATTGTTATACATGTTGCTAATGAGTTCTTTGTGAGATAAATTTGAGGTGAAATCCCTTGTTCCACCCTTAACGAGTAATTATGGTGGATCCACCCTCTACGAGTAGGCATGGTAAAATGCATACTTCTATGGAAAAAGATCAAGGTGCAAGGCCTCATTCTATCCTTTGTAAGTAGGAATCGTGAACATGCATTCTTTTCTAGAAGAATTTAGAGGTGAAAGTCCTCATTCCACCCTCTGTGAGTAGGTATGGTGGATCCACACCCTCTATGAGTAGGCATGTTTCATGTGTGTGATTCCATGACCTTAATCTTATGCTTTTATAACGTAGCTATGGTGAATAGTGTTATGCTGAGATAATGTTTTATTGATATGAATTTATTATTGCCATTTTTTGTTACGATTATGTGCACCTTCCATACTAAAGATCTCTCTTTCAACAAGGGAGAGGTGAAGATTATACTTGCAATAGATATCCAAGTGATCATGAATGGCATCCAAGGTGTGGTAGGTGTCTCACTCTCTGGCATTTTATTATATAAGAGTCATGTGACATGCAAAGAGACATGCATTTGGAAATATGAAGAGACCTATAATTGGAGATTTATTATTTTAATGAAAGGAAAAAAATTCTACTGTGACTTGGATTTTCTCAAGTTGAAGGGTTGTTTATATTTATTTCTAGGCAAAATATTAACTCTATTGAAACATTGATTTTATAGTTCTTAAAAATATTTGTAGTGTGTAATTCCCATCATAATACTTTTGGGAAACATTGGTAGCAAGTTTTTTCCTCTATAATCAACTGATAACACAACTACTTTCTTTGCATGATAACTGTTTATTTGGGCTATTATAGTATGCAATTCACTTAATATTAAGAAATTATTTATGAAGTTTATTAGAAGATCAAACTCTATGTTGGTAAGCACAATGTTTATTACCTACAATTCATGCTCAACAAGTTTGGCTTTAAGGGTTCACACCCCCCATCTTCTAGAGCGTCTAAATCTATGATTCTTCCACCTACCCATTTAAAGGAGAATCCATGACCAAACCATTTATTTTTATAAAGAGACAAGTCGAATTATGGTAGAAATCTTCGTACATATTCAAACCATTAAGATTGGAGAATATCATATAATGCATCAAAGTGGTAGTGTTTGATTCATACCATTTTTTTAAAATAAACTATAATTTTTTACTTGAGAACTGAAGAAACATAGTATAACTATGCAAACATTATTCAAACAAGGATTCCAAAGAAAGCATTTTTCACAAAAGATTAAAATATTTCTCTACTTGTAACGTAAATAAATTTGTCTTATCAATTCCAAACAAATTATATTAGCTATAACATTAGACCTACATATAAGTAATTACACCTAAAAATATATTAATAAATAAAATATATGTGGTGATTTTAGAAATTGTCACATTAAAAAAGAAATTTCTTTAATAAATAATTTGTAGACACGATATGAAAAGGATAAAAATGAATTTTATTTTTTTATTAAATAATCAAGGTACAACCATAGTATATTATAAATAAAGTCAAATTAAGAAATTGTCACCATATTATGGATCAAACCGTGTACTACATCAAATTTTCTTTGAAATTTTGCAATACACAAACTACTCAAATTTTCTTTGAGATTTTGCAATATACAAATTACCATCCAAAGAACATTATTCTAATATTCACTCAGATGTCCATGAAAATATTTATAAATCATTGCTTAACTCTATGTTGGTAAGCACAATGTTTATTACCTACAATTCATGCTCAACAAGTCTAGCTTTAAGGGTTTACACCCCCATCTTCTAGAGCTTCTAAATCTATGATTCTTCCACCTAACCATTTAAAGGAGAATCCATGACCAACCATTTATTTTTATAGGGAGACAAGTCAAATTATGGTAGAAACCTTTGTATATATTCAAACCATTAAGATTGGAGAACATCATATAATGCATCGAAGTGGTAGTGTTTGATTCGTACCATTTTGAAAGAAAAAGAAACTATATTTTTTACTTGGGAACTGAATAAACATATTATAACCATGCAAACATTATTCAAACAAAGATTCCAAAGAAAGCATTTTTCACAAAAGACTAAAATATTTCTCTACTTGTAACATAAACAAATTTATCTCATCAATGGCAAATATCGCTTTTCCAAACAAGTTATATTAGCTATAACATTGGACATACATATAAGTAATTACACCTAAAAATATATTAATAACTAAAATATACGTGGTGATTTTAGAAACTATCATATTAGAAAAGAAATTAGTTTAATAAATAATTTGTAGACACGATATGAAATAGGGTTAAATGAATTTTATTTTTTATTAAATAACTAATCAAGGTACAACCACGATATATTATAAATAAAGTCAAATTAATGGATCAAAACATGTGCTACATCAAATTTTCTTTGAAGTTTTGCAATACACAAATTATTCAAATTTTCTTTAAGGTTTTGCAATACACAAATTTACCATTCAAAGAACATTATTCTAATATTCAATAAGATGTTCATGAAAACATTTATAAATTATTGCTTTTATCAAGTTATGAAGGATGATCAACTACAAACATTACTATAATGTCAAGAGTTCATGTTGGGAAAAGTAATTGTCATGGACTCCCAATAAATGTTACTAATGTCTATACACTCAACATTTTTTTTAAAAAATTGTTAATGTTGTCTATACACTTCAATAAATTTAAAACAATTATTGAGTTTAATATTTTTATATAAGAGACAAAAATACTTAATAATACGTAAAATGAATAATTAAAAACTAATGATTAGTCATTCACATTTGGATGAATTAAACATCTATGTGGAGAAAAATTATTGAATTGGTTGTACATTATCACAATACGTAACACATATAAGGGTTATATTATCTATTGTGAATTTTAAGTAGCCTGGTAAGTAGGCAAAGATACTATAATGCAAACAAGTATTTTATTAGAAAAAAGGTACGACATAATTTTTTGTTAGATTCTTTTACTTTTTGTTGCACACTATAAACAACTTAGTCAGAAAGGGCAAAACTTGATGGATAGTTGATTTATGAAATTACATTTCTAGGAGCACAAAAAATAGAAAATCTCATATGACCTATAAAATCACTTTTCAAGAAAAAACTATGTTGAAACATTACTTGGGGTGGGTACTAGAGTTGCCCAACTCAAGAAAGTAAATGGCGTTGTCTATGCTCATTGGGTTGTATAGACCAAATTGATGTAAATTGCATTATATTTCACATCATTTGGAAAGCATCAAAATCCTAGGTTGTCAAGAAGATAAGGTAGAACGGGCTTTATCAAGAGTATTATTAATCAAGTTGATTTGAAAGGATAAAAAATTACATTTAGACTCTATCACTAATATGAATTCCTTAACATGGTATCGGAGCAGAATTGATAGAGCTCTTATAAATAAATTGAAATTACTATTCAAATCTAAAACTTATGCTAAGGCAATTCTAAGGAGTAACAATGGCAAACAGAGTCAAATTAGAAGACAAACTCAAAGGTCCATTAAACTTTGTATCATGGAGAATTAGAATAATGATCATTCATTGAGAACTCAAAATAGAATCATATATGAAAGAAAACAAAACCATGTCGAACAGTGAACTAGATAAAACCATATGGAAAAGGAATAACAACAAAGCCATGAAAATCTTTATAGATCCATTGAAGGATCATTTACTACCAATTATATCAAAAATGGGAACTACCTATCAATTATTTAGGACTACAAACACGTATGAAATTAAGAATACTAACAAGGTTCTTAATTTGAAACATCAACTCCTTCATAGCAAGATGAATAAAGGGGAAACAATTATGTCATATTTTATGAGAATTATGGAACTAAAAGATAAAGAGTTATCCTTGATAGCCCTAAATGGGTTACCAACTTCCTGAGAATTTTGTATTCAAGGGATTAGAGTATGGCCTGAATTTTCTAAATTTGATCAACTTAAGAATGAGTGCACTCAAGAAGAATCAAGATTCATTATGATAATAATCAATCTAAATAAATAGGGAAAATACAAGCCCTAAATGCAAATACAAACAATAACAGGAAGAAAAGAAATCTCAAATGAAAAAGAAGGGAAAATAGCCCTAAAAAAATCTTTAAGAAGAGGGATATGTCCAAAATACAATGCTTCAAGTGTGACAAACTCAAACACATGCACATTTAATTCTCAGAGAGAAACAAAACTTCTTCCTATATAAGTTGAAGTCAAGAAAGCTAAAAATCAATGTTCTTAGTCGTATCAAGTGAACTAAACACTACCAAGAACATTTTGATAATTGATAGTGGTGCATTTCGATATATAGTTTGATTCAGAGAACAGTTCTAGACTTTTGAAGGACACTCAACTAAAGAAGTTACAATAGGGGATAACTTCATGTATATAGTGAAAGGAATTGGTACATGTTAAATACAATTAAAAACTAGAGTTACCTTACAACTAACAGATGTATTATTTGAAGAAGTCCAATTTTAATATTGCGGAGTTCGATGGCTCCCGCTCCTCCTTTTCAAATTTCTGGAGCCCCTGCGCATGTTTCCCCTACTACGGTCTCTGACCCCGACTGGCGTCTGGGTGGTGGTGCGGTTAAGGGCGGATGTTGTTTGGTTGCTTCTGCGGGTGGGGGAAGGGCTTTGCCTGCCCCTCGTTCGGCCTTTGAGTTGCCTGCTTCTTGTCTAGGGTCTCCTGGCTCTAGAGGTAGGTCTTTTGCGGACGTGGCTGCCTTTGAAGCCGGCCTACATGATGCTTCCATCTCATCTAGTCCCTCTCACTTTTCGACTGTTAGTGCTTTAAAGCCTATAAGGGTTTCTTTAGATCCTAATTTAGTTGAAGACACTTTCCATACGGCTGAAGACCTTTCCTCTCTTGCTGCCATTTTTCGCTTCCGCGGCTACTGGCCCTCTCTTGCCGATCTACATGGCTAGATCTCCAAGAACTGGTTGCCACTGATAAATAAAAAAGCCCACATCTTCCCGTGTGCTAGGGGTTTTTTTATTGTTAAATTTCAATGCACCATTGACAGAAAAATTATTTTGTGTCACAATAATTTTTCTTGGCAGGGCAGATTTCCTCTCATGGCCAAACCATGGCACATGGATTGCGATCCTCTCTCGGAATCCTTTAATAAGATCCCTACCTGGGTCTGTCTCCCTAATCTTCCGTTACATCTTTGGCAAGATTCAGTTTTTGAAACTATTGGGAATGCTATTGGGGATTTCTTATATGTGGATGCTGATACTTCGGATATTCTCCACTCGACCTGAGCTCGCTTTCTTGTTGACTTGGATGTCTCTAAGGGCCTTCCTGAGGCGATTTGTTTGGATTCCCCTAGGGGTTCTTGGACACAATTGTTGGATTATGAGGGTGTCCCTTTTCGTTGCAGGATATGCCACTTGATGGGTCATATTGCTGCTCGTTGTGCTGCTGGGAAATCCAAACCTAGGCGACCACTTTCTTGGTGGTCAAAGGCCTCCTCTGAGCACTACACAGTGAAACATTCTTTGGTTGCTCCTGACGATTCTGAGGCTGAGGCTAGATCCGTGCCGGTGACTGAGGAGGATGCTCTGGTGGATCTTTCCTTGGATGCTTCTAAGGACTTTGTGGCTGAGGATTGCGTTCTGTCCGAGCCGGTGGTGGAGGTGGATGCTTTGGTCTCTTCCCTTGGTTCGGATGTCCCTCCTAGGGGTCAAGCGTCTTCTGATTCTCTCACGGAGGTTGGTGCGGCTTCTGCGTCCCCTGGGTTCCTCGGGTCTTTGTCTTCTGAGGCGTGGGTTGCTGAGGCTACGAAGATTGAGGACGGTTGGATTGCGGTTAAGCGAAAGAAGAAGTCTTTTTCTTCTGCCCCCCCTTTAGATAGGGTCCTTCGGTCGGGTAAGGAAAAATTCATATCAAAAGGAAAATCCTTTGTTTCCTTATGTTGACTGGTTTTTTGTGTTGGTGAACTGGTTGCTTTACTGGTTCGTTGGTCTCTGGTCTGGGAGGTTTTTCAGGTTGCTATTCCAGTCTATTGACCTTCCAGGTTCCAGTACTATTTTGGTTGTTTTTTCTGGTCACATCTATTGGTCTCAGGTCCCTATTTAACCTGGTTTAGTTGTTTTGCTGGTTTCAGGTTTCTTTTTAACCTGGTCATGCTTAATGGTTTATCTTTCTCTTAATTGTAAAGGGTTTTGGGGCCCCTTCAAAACCTGTTTTTACCTTAATCTAAAACAGATGTATTATTTGTGTCAAGCAATAAGAAAGATTTGGTGTCCATGACCAAGGGTGTTGTGTCACTTTTCTAGAATATAAAGTTCTATCTTGGCCAAAAAAATTAACATTAAGAATTCAATTACTATAGGATCTAGATATGGAAGTTTCTATAAACTTTGCAATATTCAAAACCAAACTTTATGAAAGTTTGCAAATCTAGTAAAATTTGGGACAAAAGGTTAGGACACCTTCATTTTCATGCACTACCCTCTATAAAAAAAGATTGTGATAGGTTTGCCTAAACTAAAATCTAAACATGTTGGAACTTGCAAGGGACGTGCTTTAGGAAAGAACTCTAAAGGATCTTTTCCATGTAGTGAACATAAAATAAAAGTTGTACTAGAACTTATTTATGATGATTTGTGTGGTCCAATGTTAGTGTCCCCCATTAGGGAGATTCTTGTATTATGTGGTTTTTCTTGATGACTGCTATAGGAAAACCTCAATTTATTTTTTAAAGCTTAAAGAATCAAATGGATTATTATTGAAATTTAAAGAGTTTAAAGCATTAGTTGAAAAGTAAGCTAGAATGAAAATTAAGACTTAGAGATCATACAATGGAGGAGAATACATTTTAGAAAGCTTTAAAGAACTATGCACTTATGTTGAGATCAAGGAGGAGTATACACTACCTTATAATCTACAACATAATGGAGTAGTAGAAAGAAAATAAAGAACCATTATTAAAGTTGCTAAAGCCATTATCCACAATCAAAACCTTCACACAACATTTTGGGTTGAAGCCTTATATGGTTGTGTACATTTAAAACAGATGCCCTCATTCAATTCTTGAGAATATAACACTTGAAGAAGCCTTCATAGGAAACAAACCAAACTTAAGTCACTAAAGAATTTTTGGTTGCCTAGTGTATATTCATGTTCCTAAAGAGAAGTTCAAACTAGAACCCTCAAGAATGAATGGTATATTCGTTGGCCATAGTGTATCCTCTAAAGCCTACAAAATTTATATTTCATGACAAAGAACAATTGAAATAAGCAGATATGTTAAATTTGAAGAAGATATTGCATATAAAATATCTACAAAAAATTGAAGAACTTAATGATGAACCAACCAAAGAATTGGATGAGAATCGTACTATTGAGATTCAGAGGGAGAATTGTACAGAAGATCATGAACTCATGCAATCTTTCATAAAAGTGATAAAATTTCATCCAACAAGAAAAGACCACTATGGGCAAGGAAGGTTATCAAAGAAAATAATGTAGCCCCTAATGAAATTTTCAAACAAAGCAAGAGAATAAGAAGTCACTCATGCTAGGCCACACTTACAAGTGAACTTATCAAATCTGAACCATCGAATGTTGAAGAAGCTTTAACATGCCAAGCTTGGAAAGACGCTATAATTGAGGAAAATCAAGCCATGTTGAAAATGATGTCCGAGACATGGTACGTAGATCTAAGAACAAATCAATGGTCTCCTCTAAATGGCTATTCAACATTAAACATGCACCAAATAAAAGTATTGAAAAACACAAGGCTAAATTTGTCGCTAGAAGCTTCTCTTATAAGGCTGGAATTGACTATGAAGACACCTTTGCCACTGTTGCTTGATAGACCTCCATTAGAACTATAATTGTCATTGTTGCATCCAAAGGATGGAACATACATCAAATGGTGTTATTGATGAAGTATGTCCAGAGCAACCAGAAGGTTTTGTCATACATGACAAGAATTCTCATTTGTGTAAATTGAAGAAATATCTCTATGGCCTTAAACAAGCCCTCAAGGCAGAGTATGAAAGGATAGGTAGATCGTTACCTTAACAAACTAGGATACTCTGGAAATGAAGCAAATCCAAATATATACTTCAAAGTATCAAATGATGACATGATAATACTTGTGCTTTATGTTGATGATTTACTACTAATAGGGGAAGATTATCTCATTGCAAAATGTAAACAAGGCCTTGAGTTTGAATTTGATATGAAAGACCTACATCTCTCGCAATATTTTCTACGATTAGAAGTATGGCAAAAAATAACTATATTTTCCTAAATCAAGGCAAAGCATCTAAATCTGAGTCTACAGATCCCACACGCTATAGACAAATAATTGATGCACTAATGTATTTGCTAAATGCTCAATGCTGACACCTATTATGCAACAAGTGGATCAAGTCAATTCATGTGTGAACCCAAGAAAAATCATCTAATGGCAGCTAAATACATCTTCAATGGCATTCAGATTTGGAGTAAAAGTACTACAAGTTATTTTAGCCTAGGATCCCCAATGATTACTGCTTCTATAAGAAGCAATCCTCAGTTGCACAGAGTTCTACTAAAGCATAATACATTGCACTCTCTATGGGAGCTCGAGAAGCAATTTGGCAATCAAAGTTGCATACACTGCGGCAATCAAAGTTGCATAAAACTATATATCAGTAAATCCAGCCTTTTACAACAAATTTGAGATTCCCTATGTGTGGTTTTGACTATTCAAGATGTATATATATCCATTGATGTCACTAGTGGGAATATATCTTTCATAACACATACTTTTACCTTCAACAATATCACTGTTATAAGCGACTACACCTGCAATATATAAAACGTGTATTAAAGTAAAATAATATACTGTGGTAGAACAGTGTTTTAAAAGTACAAAAGATCAAATCAAATGTTTACAGATATGAGATCAAATTCATTATTTATATCAAGAGTGTTATCAATCAATTAGATTTGAAAGAACAAAAAATTGTATTTAGACTCTATTTCTTATCTGAATTCCTTGACAATAATGGGTTCATAATCAGAAATGGATAAAACTCCATTACAACTACAAATATTGAATTTTCCATCACAATTAAAAAGTTCGGTAACTAACTTCCCATTGATCATAAAGCAAACTGGAAATGAATGTTCTCAGATGCATCTTTGTTTCTAACTTCAATAATCTCACAAGAGTTTGTAGTGTCAATAGACTTTTATCAAAATTTAAAATATTAAAGCAGCAAGCACTTTGATGAAAGATAGTATTGCGCTGGTTAGGCAAGTACCTTGAATAGAAAATTGATAGCAAAAGCACAGATCTTTGATACCTCCTAAAAGTTTAAAAAACAAAATTTATATACAAATAGAATAATTTCCAATCAATAATTGGGAAAATAAATTAGGAATTTGAATAAAATGTGAAGGTATTAAAGTATCAGATTTTTCATGTTTATGCTTTCATCCAAAACCATTATAACCAATTTGATGTCATTAGCCTTACCTCCTAAAACATTTGAGGCATTACTCCGTTCAATAAGAAAAGTGGAGAAATATTATGATATGAAACTATCCCATTAACTATCCCCCAAACGGAAATTTGAAGATAGTGAATGAATTAGTTGTCGGAATCATACCCTGAAGGCCGGATTCAAATTTGTGCCTGGACTCTTGCCAGTCCCCGCAGGATCCGTGTTTTTACCCTACGGATCCAGAAGGGTCTGCAGTCATATGAATCCAGCCAGAACCACAGGGTAAAAACGTGGATTCGGTTCAGATCAGCATAAATCATGTGAGGATTTGCTCGTATTCTCAAGGATCCAGCGAAAATCCGCAAGAATACACAGGCCAAAAGTGTTAAAATTATTTAGTTTTAGTTTTAAAATTATTTAGTTTTAGTTTTAAAATTATGTATATTTCACTATATATACATGAATCCAAATTATAGATTCATACTATGAAATGATTTAGTGTTAGAATTCTGCATTATACATGAATCCTTACGAACCATAACGGGAAAAAATAACGAATCCACAGATCACAATCGGCAACTAAGGTGACTGCCAAAATAAAGGCAAGGCACCCAATATATGACAGAAAAACTATTGTATTGAAGGATTGTAGCTAAATTAGCCATACAAAATAAATGTATTCACATTGCAAAAGAGAAGATATTTCAATACTGCTTTCAAAATAGGGGATGGGATGCTTGGGTATGTCAAAAAAAATTTAATAAATATATATTTAATATAAAATATGAGTTATAACAATGGTTTTCAAAACTAGAACAGTGAAAGTTTGCAGATGTAATGCATTGTTTTGAGTTTCACATTTGCAATTTGTTTATAATAATATTATATGTTAAATGTTCACACATAACAGAAAAGACAAACTTTAAACATGAACAAGAAGATCATAAATCATATAGCACTGACATAGAAAATGATAAACTGCTGACTTGAACAATGACAAAGTTTACTATTAATCAGTATTGTATCGAAGTTTCAAACTGATTGCATATTGAAATAAGATTTATAAACAGCAAGCTGATATGCAACCAAAAAACTGATACCCATATGATGTGAACTTCTTACTATCAATCTATGGAGGACCTTGGAATGCAAACATAAATTGCTAATCTAGTTAAAACTTTCTACAGCACTTTGACGTACTAATATTGAGACAGTAGAATAAAAAACAATTGCAACTTCAGATCACAATACCCATTTACATTCCATAAATTTTAAAATCATCATGATGTAGCAAATACAGTCAAGAAATCAATTAATAGCTTCTTTATCCTTGAATGTGTTGGAGACAATTGCTTTTGTAAGATGCCTAAAGGTCGTGTACCATAAGCTAAAGGTTTTATATCCTTTTGATGCTCCAAGTTTGAAACAAATATCACCCATGCAGCATATTATACTTGAGATTGGGCGAATAATTTAAGAAGTCCATTTGCTCCAAATTATTATGTCATTTAAAATATACTTGCATTTGCAAAGATCTTCACGCCTTTAACAAAATCAAGATTAAGGCTGAACAAATACAAACATCAACATCATCCATTGGCCCTGATTGAAGACCCAAAATAACATGAGACTGATAAAAAAAAATTGTAAACGCCACTGGAAAAGGCAGCTTCTGATACATGAAGAAAGCTAGATAATATTTGAACTGCAAGAGGAAATTCCTCCTGCCTCAAACACTCTAGTCAGAAAACTTACTGGAAAAGGAGACATTACTTTAGCACCTTCCCTAGTAAGTTACAGCCTAGAAAATTATACACAACGCATAAGCCATAGGAGCAGCAGAATTTTCCAGTTTCCAGCTGCAACATCGTGGAGACCTGATATGCACATGTTTCAAGATTATCCAAATAAGCAGGCAACTTCAAGTTACCTTCCGGTATGACTTTGTACCTTGATTTCTAATGTAGTGTGCGCAAATAAAAATTGGTTGTGTTAAAGGGCGCAGTGTTCAGAACCAATCTTCTCCAGAAAAGCCCACCATCAATGCCTTGTAAATTTCATTTTGACAGCTTTATCCTGTTTAATGGCACAAATAATATACTCGGCATGCAATTCCCAGGAGGTGTCACCAGCATGTGACATTGGACTGACTTTACAAAAAGAAATTGCATGTGTGGCTGTATGGTGAAATTATCAAGCAGCATGTGTGATGAAACAACTTCAGGAGAGGTCAAAAGATCCTTGACCCTCCTGTATTGTATAAAGTAGTCTATCCCGCATCACTTCCTGCAGTCGACGAGTCAATATTTCATACATATTCTATGATGATCTGAAAAATTTTACAACCACATGATACACCACATAATGAGACTAACCTTGCTCGAGTAAGGAGGAAGTTTAAGGTAGTTAGCACAAGTCATTACACTTGGCAAGTCTCCATCAGCTGCTTCTGCAGATGCATTTCCATTTGCAACTCCACTTGCCATTGAATGCTGTAATTAAATTATCAGAACCCCAGATGAAACAAATAATCATCCAAAAATAACATATCCACCAGATATAACAAATAATGTACCTTCCTAACTATTGTCAACTTTGGTTTCAGTACAGCTAGGCCTCCAGGAGGAAGTCTCGGAGCCCCAGTCACAAACTGGCAGAATGCTCGTTGCTGTTCAGGAGTCAACTCCCCCATGATTTGAAGAAGCTGCAGCCCCAGAAAGTCGGCAATTAAAAAGCTCTTATTGCAATGCCCTCAAATATGCTCAATAGATACAATCGAAACAATACAGCTAGAACTTACATTGATAATGGGAGGGCTCTTAGCTGTATATCCATGATCAAATTTGATGTGATCAGCAAGAGTTTCTGCCTGCAAAATGTGCAATACTTGTCAATTTCAAGAAAGCATTTATGGATGAATAAGCAATAAAAAAGTAAAGAATTTGCATACCACCCATAGCTCACGCCGACCACAAAGAAGATAATCTAGCTCACTCGCAATAAATATCTGCAAAAATGAAAGAGGGAAGACCTGCAAAAAGTAAATACAAGACGTTACAAAGCAGACTGAAAATTACAAAAAAACAACTGAAAATGCTCATCAACATAAAAAAGCATTTATATGTAATAAAAACACCATATTTGCATGGAAGACACAAAGGCTACTACTGAGACTGATCATTACCAAACAACATAAACAAGGATGGTGAACATAACCATAACCAAGCTTGGAAACCTATCTTCCAAACCTTAAGAATACATTGACAGAATTTTGTTTTCAATAAATTCATATTCTGAAAATGGCAAATCAAACACGTACTTAATCATCCTGATAAGCAGATGAAATGTATGATCCAAGACATCAATTAAACAGAAAGTGTTGTGGTTATTCCAGATAATACCCACTCAACAAACTCTGGAAAAATATATCATAAAAAAATAAATATACAAGGACAGGGCAAAAGTGCATTAAATTCCAAAATGGAATCTTGCCTGATTAAATCCAGCGCGAAATGCGTCCATTTGTGGCATAATGCCTGTTTTGACAAATGCATCTACTACCAACTCAACATACTCTTTCAAATTATCCAGATCCACCTGCAGCAAATGGAACTGTGTCAAAAGAATACTTTAAAAAATGACCTGCATAGAACGAACACATACAAGTAAATCCACATGGCACATATGTTAAGAATCTAACACAGAAAACGTACCATAGTATCACTACCCCCTGTTTTAAGACAATATTCAGGATATCCAGGCAGTGTAAAATCAAGGCAAAGGTCTTGAATTTTAGCACCACGAAAACGTAATTCAGATAGTTCTCTGCTATTATCACCTGCCATAGATTCCAAGAACTGCTTCCTACAAACAAGTGCTTGCATTTCTTGTAATGTTGTTCCAAGCTCGGTATCAAAAGACATAATATCATATAAATCAAGTTCCTATATAAGACAAAACACAATTATCAAATTATTTGAGGAACACAAAAATCAATAGGTAACAAGTAACTATCAGACCTGTTCAAGACCTAGTGTGTATAACCTATAATAGTTAAATTATAGTTACCTGTCCAAGGACTAGTTTATAAAAGGCTGGTGAGAGAGGTAAATCCAGTAGTCGACCATCTTGTAGAGCTTTTGCCATTACCCGTCCAAGGAGACGAAAATAATCTATCACTTTAGAAAACCGGGTTCCACTGGAAGAATCTGAATTAGATGGCCATGGACAAGGAAATAAGCCAAGAGATGCTTGCACAAACTCTCCATTTTGATCATCACACTCATGATTGATTTTCTTGACAGATGATGATGAATCAGTTATCTCAAGTGGCTTCTCAATGGCTCTGCTTTTAGTGACAGGAGAATTCCTCCACATGCCAAGTGCACTCCTTTGTAATTCATGGCTCAAAAGAGTGTAGAACTCTAAGGTTGGTCCAAGACCTGTACCCACCTCACCAAAATATTCCACTTCAAGAACAGCTTTCTGACTAGAATACATTTCCATTACCTTTGCTGCCGAATCCAATATGCGGCTTCTTGAGACACGAACCTTTTGGCGCTGCAACCTTCCGACACGCAATTCTCTTTCACCAACCAGATTTGGATTATCAGCAGTCTGCTGTTGTTGTAACCGCTGCAAGGCACGAGACAATCCAAAAGCAGTTGAATGAAAATATTGCCTCCTTGTCTCAAATGGAAATAGGAAGGGGCAGGCTTTGGTCAGTTGGTGACACCATGAAGGCAAACTTCCACTGCATAATGCCAGTGCATCTTGAATTTGACGTGATAATTTTGAAGTTAGTTTGCTGCTTAAAAATTCTTCTTGTCGAACAATGGGGCCTACAATTCTCAATTCATCAAATGTAGACATCTTCCCCTCTGCAAAGCCATCTAATGCTGCTCCAACCCTTAAACGAGGTGCTAAACAGTTAAGACCTTCCAAAACTCGTAGTAGCAACAAAATATTATAGGTGGGATTTGATTTTTCTAGATCACATGGAAGCTCTCCTTGCATAATGCTATCCAAGAGTGATGCCTGTTGCCATGAAGTCTCAGAGCTGGAACTGCTAGTAGTAGCATTCTTAGAAGTTTTAAGTGTGGAAGAGCCTGTAGAGAATCCTGTGAAATCTCTCTCAGATTGGAAATCTGCCCTTTTATATGTAATAGTGTAAATCTCATCCCAAAGCCTTCGACCCTCACCAGGGGCATTATCTAATCCAGTATATCTTTCATCATCATCTTCATCTGCTACAGCTTGGCGTTGGATTGCTTGATATATTGTTAAAGATCTCTTAAGTTGCTTCCCACATGACAAAAAACTCAGTCTAGGAGGATCATTTGTACAGTTGACCATTGATAAAGAGCGATGGTCTCTAGTTCCCATTCCACCCCTACTACCAGAAGAAGAAAATCCAGCCATTGTTGCTGCTGCAAAAGATGTTTTTGTGCCTAAAGAATTACCAGGTTTCATATCAGTGGATTCGTTTCTCGTTAAAATGGTAGATCTGCTTTCGTTTCTTGTTAAAATGGTAGATCTGCTTCCAGATCCAGTACATGGATGTGATTGAATTTTTCCTCTTGAAGATGTATGAGAATCCTCTTCCATGGCATCTCCAAGTTTCACATCATGCACTCTCTCTGGCACACAAACAGGAACTGGCTCTTCTCCATATACCTACACACAAAGTGTATTAAGCAAAAGTTGCAAAGCCCAATGCCACAAATATGTGTAACACATGAGCGTACATATATTGCTTCCTATTTATTTAGCATTCTCTATCAATAGCAAAGTAACAAGAATTGGAATCGGATCGAAATCGGCAAGGCCGAATCAAATCGTGAATCGGCCATGAATTGGAATCGAATCGGCCATGAATCGGAAAATTTAAAAAACCCTTGAAATTTAGTGAGTAACTTATTTCATAAACCCTTTATCACTGATTCAATTCACCGATTCACAAAAAATCGGTTGGCTTGAATCGAATCGCCGAATCGCGTGAATCGCATGAATCGCCGTGATTCTTGGAACTATGATCAATAGATACCTATTATGTGCTAATACAAACATACACACCTCATGTTGTTCGTCTCCATCATCAGAAATGTCATCATCTTCTATCACTAATGCCTCATCCATATCAATAGGGGAGACATCAAGGTCCTCATCCTGCAACAATTAGGAATAAAACAGATATTATTTAAAGTACACTATCGTAGAAATTTGGGAAATTCTTCAGATTCTTGATTTCCCCGTTATGCATTCAAAACTATGAGTAAAATGAGCATTACTTCTTCACTTGGAAGTGAATACCCATTGAGATTGATAAGTTTAAAATACATTCCACCAAGATGTGTACACATTCACATTGGCAGAACATGCCTTGATTTTTACATGCACAACGGGCATTTGTTTGGAAAGGTGCACCTTCACCATAGACGCACATATATGAACAAATAGAACTGATATAGTTTGTGACCCCTGTCAACTGACTGCCACATCATCTCAGCACAAAAGATCCCTGCAATCTTGTTTAAGCACAAAAATTGGTTCCTTGCATTAATTGTATTTAAAAAGTATTTGAGGCCCCAAAACCTTTGGACATTAACAGACACTAAGAGTTGTGTCCAGCCACAGTTACCAGACCCTCTTGGCTATTACAAAAATCATTTCACTTCCAAATCTCTTAAAAATAAATAACACAGAAAAATCATAGTTAAACTAATAGCCAGACCCTTGGCCCATCTCCTGTATCGGAATCCCCAACTTAGAGACCCGAATAGGGATGTCTCTGCCAATAGGATACTTCAGTTTAATTGAAATTTTCCTAATAGAAATCTAATAAACTTATATTAGGAAAATTAAGTAGTCTGTCTATTATAATTAATACTTTCTTCCCTTGAGATCTATTTCAATGGTATAAAATGTTTCTTTTTATTTTTAAGCATTTAATATATACTAAATCCCTTAAGCATGCATATTCATTGTATAATTATCTCTCTAGGTGCCAATCTCCGACTTATTTGAAAATGGCATACTGCTGGGCACTCCTGCACCCCCCGCCCCAAGCCTATTCTGATTCATGTCTCAAGTTAACTATGAGAAAGATATTACTAGCTTAAATAGCATGTGTCTGTGTTTTCCTAAGCAAACTGCTTTCCAGGTCAAACAGCGAAATGCACGTACATCTACGAAAACAAGAATCAACAATCAGATTAAACACAGTTAAATGCTTCAACTAACATTTAGAATACATTATCAGAACAATGAACATAATAAACAAGGTCGTATGTGAACATAATAATACACATTGACATCCAGGGTGCTGTGCCCCAAAGTACAGCAATACAGCATGTGGTTCCCATGTTCCAGTACAAAAGTATAACACTATTACCTTCTATCTAGTATGACAAGGAATCCTAGAGATGGTTTCCTCGTATATCACAGGAAGCACAAGAAGAATGAGCATCGAGAAATTCATCCTTGGTAAACCATCTCCCTAAGTTCTCTCTTCACTTATCCTTCAAGATATCTGCTTGATTATGTTTGGAATTTTTAGGCAGCATTTTCCATAGTGGCTATCAGAAACTTTCTGAGGACATACTCGAATGCAGTCTTGCATCCTTGGGTTAACATTAACAGCCTTTTAATGTTGAAATGAGCACTAAAGATTTAGATAAGTCAAAGTTATGCATATTTTAAGTTTACATGCTCAATTATGTTTGTTTTATTGGCACTCTTTAACATACAAGACTTTTCAGTGAATTATCTTGTTAAGCATACCATGCATGTGCCAGGGTGGATTGACTTCCGTAATTTGTGAGAAATCTGTCATCAGCTTCATATCAACATATTTGTCCCTCCAACTCCCTGATTCGCCCTTCGACCTTCTTTTTCCTTCTAATGTTTTAGTACTAGTTTCTGGTCTTCTATTAGTTGCAAAACACTAAATAAGCACTCAAGATTGGCAGATATAGGTAAAATTACAGAACCGAACCACCCCATGAAGTAAATGAGGATTATCATAAGGCAGATACAAACACTGGGAGGAGATTCAATATGCAGACATAAATCTATTTCCTTTATGATGCTTCCTATCCAGTCTTCATACACCACAATATCATAGCTACCAGAAAAAAAATCACTCAAACCTAGTATCTCCTTAGATCAACATTGACATACTTGCACATAGATATCAGTCTCCAAGATCAGATTTGTAAGGCAAACCTAGAATCTCCTTACATCATCATTGACATACTTGTACATATATATCAGTCTCCAAGATCAAATTCGTAAGGTGTGAACAATCAAATCTGCCTCCGAGACTTGAATTAAATTTAATCCGAGGACAAGATCTTTTCAAAAATTAGACATGCAGTTAGCTCAGGGCCATTTTTTTAATAGAGCATCAAAAAAGATAATATATACAGTTCTACACCTAGATGGAACAACAATATTTATTTTAATCTAAATGTATTGAAAAGGATAGTAGCGATAGCATATTCCGTATATACTCCAAATGATTAAAAGATTATACATACATCTCTTTTGACAAAAAAAATCTTTCAGAAGCATTCATATTCAACGATTTCCAAAAGCTGAACATTTATGAAGTTTTGTGTACTTACCATGTTAATTATCTTATAAGCTAAGTGAAAATTTCTAATTAAACATACTTTAAATCCTAGATTGTGTTACAAATATAGATTCAACAAAAGTGGAGGATAAAAAAATTTAGATAATTCATTGGTAAGCATGAATGGATCCAACATTCAAACCTCATACAAACACTCTTTTTTAACATACCTCAGATCCTGAATTACCCAGTGTTTGCTTCATCTGCAGCTCCCTATCAGAAGCTCCTTTTCTATGTGTGGTAATTCTTGTCTGTGAGCCCCTCAACTCACTTGGTACACATTTCAATACAGCCTTTCCCTTCCCTTTTGATATGTTAGCATGGGCATCATCCATTTCTTTGCCAGCAGCAGTGCCAACTCCAACCAATGACCTAGACCTTGTTGTTGGGCAGCGATCAGATGTAGCTGAAGCTAATTTAGATGGACATGATGTTCCTTCTGTGCCAGGTATACCTGCAACACTATCAGAAGTGCCAATTGCTGATGATGATTTCTGCAGAGATTCACTTCGCTGAATTCTAGGCCAAAGAAATTCTTCAACAGCAGCCAAATTAGCTAAAGGATCAATGAGAATAACATTGGATGAATAATCACGAAGAGACTTTTCGCCTTGTGCTCTACAAAGACGTAGTTTGAAAGGCTGAGACAATGCACTAAGTCCTGCTGCAACACTAGCATTTCCACTAGCTGATCTTGGAGCATGGCTCAAGATAACAGGGAAACGTTCTAAGGAAGCTAATGCATCTTGTAGTTTGTTTACTAAGAATTTCATAGGAGCCTCTTTCCCTTCAGTATTTAAAGGAAGAGCTATGTCAATAAACAATGTGAATCTTCTTAGTGCCCCCTGATGAAGCTTCATAAAATCTGCTTCTTGCATACTTTCTCTAGATAATGTAGTACAAGAAAAATAATTCAGTAATGACTCTACAACCCCACTACCAATAAATTCAAAAGTTGATACACCATCACCTTTGCTAAGTTGTTCAAGAATTTCAGCAATAACATTCAGACATTGCTCATCATTAGAAGCTGATATATTTCCAACAGCTTTACCCTTCCCTTTTGACTTCCTCTTTGAATCCAGCAAATTGCCATTTAACTTCATGCATAAGGTTTTTAAAATACACAGTCTCTCTGTAACTCCTGCATCAACAGGACCTGAATCAGCAGGGAAGTATTTATCTTTGAAACGTTTAGCATGAGCACTAACAGCTGCACGAAGACCAGTATTGAAGGTTGGAGTCGATGCATCCCCGGCAGTTGCTGAGCCCTTCTGCTCTTCAATTCCATTCGTTTCACTGTTTGATCCACCACTTGGCCGCTTGTTGCGTCTGTGCTTTGCCATTGCCCCTGTGAGACGATCTTGATCCTTCCCTGTATGCATTGAAATTGTACTAGGTTGATTTGAAAGTATTAGTGCATCTACAGCATGAACAACGCCCTCTCTAACAAACATTGTGGAAAATATATCAGGCAGTTTTTGCATGAGAACCTCTGCCATCTGCAAAGCTGGTACCAAGACCTGTGGATCTTTCCAAGCAAGAATTCCAGCTAGAAAGCTGCACTTAAAATTACTAATATCTTGTCACCGAATTTATATGTAAATCGATAATCTCTTGTATGGAATTTAAAGCTTAAGATCATATATAATCTAGGAAACACATTAATCATAAATATAGCTTAATACCTTGAAATATTTGTCACTCGAAGCAAAGATTGCAGCATGTCAGATGTACTGAAATACATCAATTTGCTGATAACAGAGAGACATATGTGCCGAACAGGGGCATTAACACTCGAACCGTAGACCTGTTTTTCCAAGAAGATCAAGTGTTGACAAACTACTAAGATTGAAAAAGTCGAAGTTTAGAGTTTCACAAATGTGTTCATTGGGCTGACCTGTACTAAAACTGGAAAAAGATCCATTCCAAGTTGTTGCAGAAGCTCTGGTTGATCACGGAGTAGTTGTTCCCGAGAAGATATCTCTGGAATGCTTCCATTTATATCTTCTTGTTTTGCAGAATTGCTTCCAAAACTCTGCTTCCCAAATGAAACCTTTGATTTTATTCCATAACTCATGGGGAGGGAGATGGTTCCTTGGGGTAAAAGTGGAAGAAGTTCATTCACTAAGGAGACAATTTCATACATCTGCTTAAAATAGAAAATAATACATGCACTTAATTAGCTGAAGGTTTCTACGCATCTGGGGCACAGGCAGGCCTACACCTAAAATATTATATAAATTTACGACCTGAACAGTAACATTGAAGAGTTAATTTAAACATAGATAACCAGGTGAGATCTGCACATCATGAAAAATGGAGTTAACCTTTGGCAATAGTACCAAATACACCAAATTCATAAACCCCTCACTACATGACTAGGAAGTTCATTTTGTAAGCAAAAATATGATATTCCCATAATGCTCCTTACGATTCTCAGAACCATTCCAACTATAAGCATCCATGATTTCCAACCTTATTTGGAACAATTATATTTGTGATAAGACAGCTTTAATTTTGAATCATCCAATCTAAAAAGGACTCTGTCAAATTTAATTTTATTCATCGCTGCTAGCTTTTCCACAAGGCCTAGAAAGTTTTATCTGGGATAAGTAAACATATGCTACTACCAGGAAATAGTAAATAGATTTTTCACTAACTACACAATAAATACCCTTAGGTCATGCAAAACAAATCTAAATTTGATTTTGAGCTGGGGAGATTCATGGGCACAAAGTTGAAAACAAAACCCCACTTATCTAAATAATAAATATATGATAACTATCCCAGTGCTAGATAAAATGGCAAACCATCTCCGTAGTGAGAATTGAATTTCCTTTTGATTAGCCAGCTCAACTCATGCATCTTATATGACTAAACAATTGCAAAATTTATATACCACAGTAAAAATCACTTTTGTTACTTGCATTACTAATTTACTACTAGAGCTAGTAAATTGGTAAATTGTTCAGTTACGGTACTGGAACAAAATTTAATACATTGGGCAGTAAAATTGATATTACCAAATCAGTACCAATGCCCAGATTCCATTAGTTGCAAGGACTCTTGGACTCCAATCATCGTCTTCAAGAAAATAAAATTGTCACATGTTTGGGGTCACCAAGCTTGCGAAATTCCTCCTTGTAGATGGTTCAGAATAGTGCATGTGATTTGCAGTAACCAGATAAACATTTGCTATACACTACATCATATTCAACAACTTTTATCCGATCTAATTTGAATTTTTCCCATATCTATGAGTGCATTGTTCATGGCATGCACACAAGGAGACTATCGGTACCCTACAAAACTTTGCCTGCGCTCAGTTCTTTCTACTCAAGTTAACAATGTTAACTGAAATTCTTCAAACTTGTCAAATTGCAAAATGTTTGTATCAGTCTAGTTCTACCACTAACAACTTTGTAAATTGTATGAGGTTATATTGTACTTAGTGGAAGAAGAAGAAACTCCAAAACTAAGGGAGATGAATACATAAAGGGGAGGTGAAATAGTTCTTGATTGATGATCTACTCCAGCAATAAGAAGAAAGGAAAGAAAGGTCAAAGACTTTGAATCTTGATACCTGATTGGCAAAATGACTAAATAAACTTCATTCAAGTGATATATAAGCTAAAAGCAAATATGGAAGGCAAAACAGTCACTCTTTTCTCGTGGCAATGAAACCTAGAATTCTAATCAAAAAGAAAATGAGACAAGAAATCAGAAAAAAGAGAGTAAAGTAGTCAAGTTGTCACCTTTTCAAAATAGCAAAGCCCAAAGAAATTCATGCCAAGGTGATCAACAATTATGTCAATCATAAGAAGTGGCGAGATCTGTTAACAACGTAAGCAAATTGCACTTTTTAATTATTGATGCTATTCTAAAAGTGTGTTTCTAGTGGCAAGGAATGACCAAGAGTATAACCAAAATTAAGACAAGTTGAAACAAAGACTAAGTTGCATTTTTCATAGGCACCCTGTCCCAAAATTGCAATGCAATTGGAAAATACTAAGTTACTGATTTGGATGTGGAATCCAGAAGGGGATGTGAGATGCAGGAAAAAAAAATTTGGATGCAGATGCGGGAGGAAACATATACACACATACATGAAATGCAAGAAATATCTTTGTTACCAGATTCGCCTGGAAATGGCCGGATCCGGACTCGGGTCCAATTCGGATCCGGATCCACGTATGGATCCGTGAGGATCCGGGCAAGATTCGTAATCCTGCCTGTGGATCCGTAAGGATCCGCGGCCCGCGGATCCTTACGGATCCACAGGCAGGATTACGAATCCTGCCCGGATCCTCGAGGATCCACGCGCGGATCCACGTGAATCCGTGGCAATGACAAGAGAAACTTGCAAAAACGTGGGGCCATTATCATTTTTTAATGTTTTTTTTTTGTCCTAAAGGCCCTAAACCCTAAAAACGACCCTCTAAATCACAATGCAAGTTCATTTGCTCTCTATTTTGCTCTCTCATACTTGCTAGTTTGAAGTGAAGTGCTTGGATTCGAAGAAGATCGATTGTGGAGCTTCAAATACCTTGCAAGAAGTGTTTAAGGTATGCATTTCAACCATATTCTTGAATTTTTTCATAGATTATTGATTTATTTTTAGTTTTCCAAATTTTCAAGTTTTTGTGCAAGTGTGAAGCATGGTTTTCTTTCACTTTTTTTTTCTGGATTGCAAGAATAGAACAATGAGTAGTCAAGGCTCAGTGGGTGGGGGTGGGGCTGCATCACCAAGCTTCAAAATTGATAAGGGGTCTCCTTTATGGAGACACACAACAAGAGTTGCACAATGTCCTGGGGGTGAGGCATACATATGGAAATGTAATTTTTGCAACATACAACATAGAAGCTCTTATTCCCGAATTAAACTACATTTTTTGGGCCCTGCGGGTGAAGGAATTCACATGTGTCAAGGTAGTGATAAGAAGGGATTACCAGCCGCACAAATAGCAGCATTAGCAAAAGAGCAAGATGATGCTGATAGAGCAGTTGCAAAAGCAAAACATGGTGCTTCCAAAAAAACAAATATACCAACACCATCATCTGATCAAACAAACACAAGAACACATCCTTTTTTGCCTATGCCAACTACAAATGATGAAGATGAAGACCCATCTCCACTCACCCGCAAAAGAGGCCCACTAGATAGGGCATTCCAAATTGAAAAGAGAGACATTGCTGATCACAAAATTGGACGTTGTTTAATTGCAAATGGTGTTTCATTTAATTTTGCTAAATCACAAATCATTTGATAGTATGACTATGATACTTAACCCTTTTATCAAAATTCAAGATATTTCAAAATTCATATGATATATCAATATGTGCTTGTCCAACATTAGAGTTTAGTCTTAGACAAATATAGGTCATGTTCAATATTCCAACAAAATAAAAACTTAGTTAATAATTTAAGATTCAGTCAACTTGCATCAGAGTTTGAATCATAGGGATTCGCAAGAAAATTCACATTCTCATCATCATCTCCAACTGCTGAAAGATCATTTGAACCAAATATGGTTCCACTTATGCTAGATGCACCATGTGCCTTGCTATCATCATCTCCATCTTCGACTGTAATAAGATCATGAAGTGTTACATCCAAATCCGCACACTCAAGGGCTACATCCCAAAGCTCTGTTGCCCCTTCCTTGTAATGATCATTCTTACATGAAAAAAGACACAAGTTGGTGTGGACAAAGACCAAGTCCTCAGTTTTCTTGGAGCCCAACAGGTTGTGCTTCACTGAATGGATAAAGGAGTATGTACTCCAATTCCTTTCAGCAGAAGAACTATCAACCTAGATAGTTATCATAACAAATGAAAAGAAAATTAATTTTAAAGAATGTGTGAAACACTAAATTCTAGAATGCAAGTGTAAACATAAAAGTTTAAAACAAAACAAAATTAAAAAACTTACTTGTGAAAGGATCTTGATTGCAAGAGGTTGAAGATGCTTGAAAGGTTGACCATACATGTACCACCATGTGATAGCTCCCATTCTATTTTGGTCCTCTAGTGCAAATGGAGAATGTGTGAAACACTAAATTCTAGAATGCAAGTGTAAAAATAAAAGTTTAAGACAAAACAAAATAAAAAACTTACTTGTGAAAGGACCTTGATTGCAAGAGGTTGAAGATGCTTGAAAGATTGACCATACATGTACCACCATGTGATAGCTCCCATTTTAATTTGGTTCTTTAGTGCAAATGGAGAATGCTTTAACCCTGAAGCAAACAGCCCAAATTATACCCTCACTTTTTCATGCATTTCTTCTAGTGGGAAGAGTCTTGTAAGAGCTTTGTGGCACCCCTCAATAACCTCCTCATCCGCAAATGGTGCAACTCTACCTGGCATGCCAACTACCTCCTCACTATAGTATCTAGGAGATAAGGCATATGGAAGAAGGTGCAATGGGGTAGTCATCTTATTGATTGCTTGCACTTGTTTGCATAAGGTTTCGCTTTGTGTGGGGTCACTCTCATATGCTTATATAGAATGTTTTACCTTCTCAACTATGGTGTCCATGCCATCATACACATCCCCCAAGCAAGATGTATCTGTATCACCAAAACGGAGCATAGTCATGATGGGCTCAATGAAATCCAATACATATGCCACACGAGCCCACCAGCTCTCATTCAAGATCAAATTCCTGATCCTTTGTGCTCTTTCTGAAATTGCGGCCTTCCATATGTCCCATTGATTACCGATGACCATTTGGCCCAATTCATCTTTTACCTTGAGAAGTCATCTCATAACAATTGTATGAGATGCAAAATGGGTCTCGGCAACCTAAGCAAGTTAACAATATGTCAATTGACAATAAAATTATAAATTTTAATTTTTAACTAATTTACAAATCCATGAAACTTAGTAATTTAAAAAACTCAATTTACCTTCAACAACTCCAATTTGGAGTATATTCTAAAAATGGATTGTGACATGTGGTGGTTTGTAACAAACATTTGTATCTCCTCCCCCTCTAGGTATATTTTCTTCACCCAAACTATTTTGAGTGCCAATCTTCTGCATGATTAAGGGAGTGAACAATGCATGGGGTCCAAAAAATATGGTCCTACTAACCCTCAACTAAAGCACCCGCACCCCTTCAATTTTTGGCATTCTCTGTGACCACTTGTACCACATCCTCACTACCCACCATCTCAATGGCCTCGATGTGAATTCTAGAAATGAATTTGGCATCCTTCACTTGCCCTTCACAATCAACAACCTTCAAAAACATTGCCCCTTTGGGGGAAATTGCAATCACATTAATTAGTGGCCCATTTCTTATATCCTTTCAACCATCTAACACAATAGTTAGACCCAAATTTTGTTGCAATAGAGTCTTACGCACCTTTTCATACCTCGAGCTTATGTAGTCAGCTGGTAATTCTTTGATTGTTGTCACCATTTCCTTCCAATATGGTGATCTCACAAAGTTGAAAAGAAGTCCATTCGCATAGAGGCAATGTGCAATAGTATCATCGGTGCGGTCTCTTGCCTTCATTTTAAATGCGGTGTGCAATGGGCCTCTTTTGCAAGTTGAAATTCCCACTTCTTCTTCATCCTCTCCTAGCACAGGTACTTGCAAGAATGGGTGTTGGGAGGATGCAATTGGTTTAGTGGGTGCATGCATCTTGCTCTTTGAGGATGGACCTTGATAGTAGATTTTTTTTTTGATCTATTCATCAATGCATCAGCAGCTTCTTGTTCTCTTAAAAATGAAAGTAGTTTGCACTAGTCATCCCAGTACCATTTTTGCCTTTGCACATTCCAAATCCTTTACCAGTAGGGCCCATAAAATAAAGCTTCACTTGGGAATAAGAGCTATTGAAAGGTTTTTCCTTTGTTAATTTGACAATAATTGCACTTCCAATAGTATGAGCCACCTCCTGCAACTTATGATATCTGTATTGTATGTCTCCACAAAGGAGAACTAATATCAGTGTTGACATTATCAATCCCTTCCCCTCCGCGGCCCCCGACTGAACTTTAGCTAGCACTACTACCAGTATCCATTCTTGCCTAGTTTTTTGCAACCTAATCTATAAGAAAATAAATAAATTTTAATTAGGTCCTAACAACTATGAACACCATGCATACAAGTGAAAAGAAGTGACAAAAAACTACTAAAATAGATACCCAAACTTGAAAAACTTGAAAAACATATCTTTCAAAAAAAACTTGAAAAAATTCTTCAAGATCTTGAAAAAATTCATCAAAATACTCAAGAATCGGATTGATCACTTACCTTGAATGATTTAAACTCCTTTGAGAAAGCTATATCTTGCTCTTTGATCGATCCTCTTCGAAAATGCTGAACTTGGCTTCACAATGGCAATGCAAACTAGAGACCAAATGAGAAGTGGATGTAGGTGCAAACAAAGTTCCAAAATGAGTTGTGAATGCTTCAACATTCACCTTTAAGGTCATTTTAGGGTTTCATAGCAAAAAAAACTTTTAAAAAGCAATTAAAACATGTGCATAATGGGCAAGTTAAATTGTTTTTGAGTTTTTTTTTTTTTTTTGGGGGGGTGGGGGCCGGCGCCTTTTGGCCATTGAGCCCGCAGATGCGTCCGGAAGATGCATCCGAAAGCCTATGGCTGACTTCCGGCTAGCTTCCGCAAGGCTTCCGAACGCACTAGCTTCCAAACACATCTGGTAGCTTGTAGCTAGCTTCCGGCCAGCTTCCGCAAGGCTCATCCAAAACTCGACCGTTTCGGCTTCCGCACCCAGGGGCAGGAAACACAAATCAGTAACATAGGGAAAATACATGGCAAAAGCACAGCAAACATGAGATTTCAAGTTATTAAAAAATGCACTTTTAGAGTGGCAATGCCACTCGAATTTTCAACAAGAGATTGTAAAAGTGGCAAACAGTTCATTAATCTAAAAACCCTCAAAAAGATCAATCTCGAGTAACCCACTGTTTCCGCGGAATAGCTAGTAGAAGTTGCAATGACAATGGACAAAGAAGTAAACATAAAGTGAAATTAGTATAACCATTAAGTAAATCACACTACTGCAATGTTTGGACTAGCCTAGGAACACAAAATCTAAATCTAAGTGGCAATTAATGAGTGAAAGCATGATTTAATTAAATGGGAAGACAATCATTGAAACACGATCGGAGATTAAGTTACAAAAACATTAAACTGGTCACAACTTTCAGCTGGTATAACCAGAAAAAGAGAGTGGCTAGCTGGAAATCAGAGCATGAAACCACTTTGATCAAAAGTGATTTGAATTTCAGATGTCGCCTTTTTAAGCGACCTCGTCATCTACAAAGCACAACCAAGGAGTTCAAGCCATCCCCACCACTTAGCACCAATCTTAGCATCAAAGTTATGTTACCAATTCACCACTACACCTTTCAGTTCAGATCCGATCTGGCCCAGGGTCAGATTAAGGTCCAGTTCAGCAAGGGTGGTGAGAAGAGTTTGAAAATGTTCCTGCAAGCTCATCTACGGTGATGCCAGACAAATCTGCAATGAATTTCAACAATTTTCCTTGCAATAGGAATGAATTTTGACCTTTTTTCTTACAACTGCTATGGATTTCACCATTTCCCCCTTCAGCCACAATGAATTTCATTTTTTTCCTACAACTTCAGCAGCACTCACATTGATGTAAATTGTGTTGGGTTTGTTATGCATCAAGACAAATGAATTTAAAAATGACATATATATATTTAATTAAAATTTAATAATGCTAAAGTTAATAAATAAAAAGTCAATTTTAAAAATGATAATATTTCTTATTTATAAATATAAATTAATTATAATTTTAGTATCGATTCAACTTTATATATTAATTACAAATATGTTATATATTAACTATTTTAATTATTGGAGGATCACCTTGTAGTGTAGTAGTAACTTGGTTGAATTATTAATGGTGCAACCAAGGTTCAAATCCCAGCTTGGCCAAAAAAAAAACAGTGTTAATGCTGGTTGGGCCCACCTTGGTTGTCATGCATGGTGGTGGATAAATGCACATATATGGCATGCTCATGATGAAGATCACAGGGTTGAGGTTGCTCACCAATGGCGAGAACAGTAGTTAACTCACAAGATCGTCGTTATTCTAGGAGTGCTTGCGGACCCTATGTCAGACCCACATCGGGTGTGTTGATCGTGCCCGTCAAGCTTGACATCCCTATTGGACTTCTAGGCTTGTAGGTGTTGGTGGTTGTATTTGGGGATGAGATCCCCCAGATTTGTAGCCTCACTAGTTTGTAGCTCCAATCAAAAGCAAAATGTGAACCGATCAAAAAAAGCTATTTTAATTATTGATATCAACTTTTTTTATTGTATATTATTATTAGGTACAACAAGACTGTGGGAGAAATGGAGCCATCGTGGAAGCTTTATGTTCCTTGGGTTGTTCTTCATAGAAATCCACTGTTGTAGTGGTTCAAAAGTGGCTAAATGATGGGGGCACTCTGCTCGGTTAGATTGAAGGTGTTTTCTCAAAGACAGCAAACCATTTGGGGGTTGGGAAGAACCAAGGCAGGGATTGATGGTGCACGGATGTGGAAGGGAGATGGTGCCCATGGATATAAAGCCTATCGAGGAGAATACACAAACTAGGGTAGTAAGCTTTTGGAGGGCCTACAGTCTGTGGGCGGCTATTGGGCATGACCCACAGAGATGTGGATCAAGTGTCAATCTATGATGTCACCTCCAAGGACAAGGCGGGAAAAAGGGCTCCCTAGGTTTGTCTCTCCTGCAACCAGGAATGGCCCAGGGAATCTCCAGGTAGGAGAAGACATATAGGTGCATTCAAGCATTTTAAATATTTTAGACTAGTGTCCCCTAGTGTCCTTACCATGGAACTCAAAGGAGTAGAGGAGGTGTCTTATAATGTTGTTGTTTTTACAAAGTTTGATTGGGCAGTTCAAGGGCCTTTGGCCAGATATGAATAGATTTCAAAAGTGGATCACTAATAGAGCTTTCTTATTGCTGGTTTTGAAAATATTCAGGACAGAAACACAATTTTGTGTGACTATCATTAGAGCTTGGAGTACAAGTATCCGTTGATGTTGAAGCCTTGGAATCCTACCTTTAGTCCTACATCTAAAGCTTTTGATAGGGTTTCACTTTAGGTCTAACTCCCTTAACATTCCTTTACATCTCTAGTTTAAATCATGTTTTGAGGCTATTGGAAACTCTATAGCCAATTTTATGATGGTGGATGAGGGATCTTCAAACCTTATGCACTCAACATTTGCTCAGAATTTTGGTAGAGATGGATATCTCAGTCTTTCAAAAGAAAATATAATCAAAACTTCAAAAGGTTGATGAGTACAACACTATAAGGAGAAGATAGAAAAGACAATTAAGGAACTTCTAGACATGGGACACATCAGACCTAGCTCCAATCCCTTTGCTTCTTCAGTTGTATTGGTGAAGAAGAAGGATGGCACTCTACACGTGTATTGATCCGTGCTCTAAACAAGAGGACCATCAAGAATAGGTACCCAATCCCTCGCATTGATGAGCTACTGGATGAGTTACATGGCACAATTTACTTCTCAAAGATAGATCTCAAATCGGGTTACCATCAGATACGAGTTCGCGAGGAGGATGTGCAAAAGACAGCCTTCCGACGTCACTATGGTCACTACAAGTTCTTGGTTATGCCATTTGGACTCACTAATGCGCTAGCTACATTTCAGTCATGTATGAACCACATCTTTAGAAAGCAGTTGCGGAAGAGTGTATTAGTATTTTTTGATGACATATTGATTTTCAGCAGAACTTGGGAGGAGTAATTGCAACATCTAGATGAGGTACTCAATATCATGGAGGAGCACTCATTGGTGCTAAGGAGTCCAAGTGTGAGTTTGGATTAACCAAGATTATTTACCTTGGTCACATGATTGGCGCAGATGGGGTGAAGGTACATCAAGAGAAGATTTAGGCAATCCTAGATTGGCCACCACCGAGGAATGTATCAAACTTCAGGGGATTCGTGGGTTTTTGCTCTTACTACAGGAGGTTTGCTAGAGGCTCTCAGATAGCGGCTCCCCTCACCAACCTCACACGGAAGGGACTTTCAAATGGATAGTTGAGGCAAAGGAGACCTTTTATAGGCTCAACTAGGTGATGAGCACATGCCCAATCTAGGCACTGCCTAATTTCTCTCGACCGTTTGTTCTTAAGTGTGATGCTTCAAGGAGTGGTATAGATGCGGTTCTCATGTAGGATAGGCATTCGATCGCTTATGAGAGTAGGAAGCTCAAGGATGGCGAGAGACTATACTCCATTTATGGTAAGGAGATGTTGGCTATTATGCATGCTTTACCCAAGTCCAAACAGTACCTAGTGGGGGGGCAAATTCACAATTAGGACGGATCACAATAATTTGTGCTACTTCCTAGAACAAAAGGATCTTAATGAGACAGCAACAGTGGGTGAGCAAGATTTAGGCCTATGATTTTGACATTGAATATGTCAAAGGTAAGAACAATGTAGTTGCTGATGCACTTTCCAGGAGACCCTTAATAGCAGAATGTTGTGCTATTTCTGAGATCTCAGCAGATTGGAAGTCTAAGTTGCTAGTTGAGTATTCTAAGAATACTCAAGCATGTCAAATTATTGATGGACAGCTTCAGTACAGCAGGTACAAGATAATAGATGATGTGATTTTCTATAAGGATCATATTTACCTCGTACCAAGATCTAAACTCAAAGGTAAGATTATGGAAACTCTACATGATGCACCACCATCAACAAGACACCCAAAATTCTTCAAAAACCTATAGACAAGTCAAGGAAAGATTCTCATGGAAGGGCCTCAAGGGCGATGTCCTCCAGCATATCAGCGAGTGTCAGACTTATCAACAGAACAAGTCAAAGCATGAGTTTCCAGCCAAGTTATTATAGCCTCTCCCCGTTCCAATACAGAAATGGAAGAGTATTTCCAAGGATTTTATTACAGGGTTGCCTAGGGTGCAAGGCAAAGATTCTATTTTTGTGGTGGTGGACAGATTAACAAAATTCGCTCACTTCTTCACCATAACAACAGATTGGTCAGCCTCTCATGTAGCTGAGTTATTCTTTCGGGAGGTTTTTCGTTTACATGGTCTTCCTCGCACCATTGTGAGCAATAGGGATAGCAAGTTCCTTAGCACATTTTGGCAGGAACAGTTTAGATTGACCGATACGGAGTTAACACCCAGCACGAGTTATCACCCCCAAACGGATGGACAGACTGTAATAGTTAACAAATGGGTGGAGGATTATCTCCGAAGCTATTTAGCAGGACAGAAAAGAGACCAAGTTAAGTGGTTGTATCTAGGGGAGTACTGTTACAAGTCCTCCTACCACATGTCCATTCAAATGTCTCCATTTCGAGCTATCTATGGCAGCGAGCCCCTATCATTCGTAGACTTGGATTTGCAGGACAGCAAGGCACCACTAGCCGGGGATTGAATACAAGATCAGCAGGATATCCTTAGATCTCTTCGAGAGAACATTCTATGGGCCCAGAATCAGCAAAAGATGTACGCTGATCACTGGCAGACTGAGCGGAGTTTGTGTTGGGTCACGTGGTTTATCTCCGTCTCCAACCATACAGGCAGAGTTCCTTAAAGAAGAGTGGGTCTCAAAAACTTCAACCCAAATTTTTCGGTCCATATCGCATTACTCGAAGGGTTGGTGAGGTCACCTATGAGCTAGATTTACTTGATGACAGCAGAATTCATAACATGTTTCATGTTTCATGTCTCAAGAAAGCAATTGTCCAGCATACAATACCCTCCATAAAGTTGCCTCCACTCGATGAGGAAGGGAAGCTTGTATTAGATCCAGCAGAGGTGATAGAAGTCAGAGAGAGGAAGCTGTGTAACAGGTCCATTAAGGAATATCTAATTCGTTGGAAGGATTTACCTTATGAGGATACCACTTGGAAAAGCGAGTCAATCCTACAACATCCGGCATTGAGATTGGTTAAGGGCAAGCAATCCTGGGAAGGGAGGACTGTAATGTCCTCTTCTTCACGCTAGCTATAATGGCACCTAGTTGGTCTATCTTTCCATCTGGATAGACTAACGGCATGTGATTTAGGATGCCAGCGAGTCACAGGAGTTTTGGTTTCAATTGAGGAGATTTTAAATGGGATATCCTAAGGTTAAAGTCACTTTATTTTATTGAGTTGAAATATAAGATACTTTATTGTTTAAAAGTCACTTTATAACAAAATGACTTAAGTGACTAAAAGACGAAATAGTCTTTTATCCCACGCTGCTAAGATGTTTGTATCTCTCCACACTTCCAGGTTGTAAAAGAAAAGAATTTGCGTTGGATTGTCACCTTGAATATGAGAAATGTTAACATATTGCTACAAGCGATTGCTTAAATGTGACTGGTAACTCTGAGGACAAAACCCCTCAAGTTGTTTGAGGAAGTTGGAAGTCACCCCAGCCCCTCATTTGGATTTAGGTACAGTTTCAGGCAGAAATCAGTAAGAAGAAAGTGATATCAGTTTCAACAATTGGAAGTAAGTTGCATCGAATTTTCCTTCATACTTATGAACAGTGGCTTTGCCGGCTATGTAGTAAGGTAGGAGATCAGAATACAGGTTTGCAAGTGGGGACAGTATTGCGTGACTTTCTCACACCAGTCAGAAGGAGTTCTACATCAGATTAAGGAGGCCATTGGAATTACAATCACAGTCTGAGCCGTCAATCACTTACTCAACCAATACTCGGCATATTTCTTTATCACTGTTGGTGGATGTCTGCAAGAATGGTGTAATCTGCAGGTTGAAGATCAACGATGCGCTGGAGTCCCACCAATCACAGCAGGAGTTTCAGAACCTAGGCAATGCACGCTAGCAGTCACCTTAGATCCCACGTCAAGGAAAGAGGGTCACGGGTGTTGATTACCATTGAAGGCACAGCCTGTGGCAGATTACAAGTCCCAGATGACACGGTCAGTTCACCTTCAGCGGCTAACTCCAGGTTCCTTATCCCTTGTTTATATTTTTAAGACTGTAATCGACTTCTGCAAGTAATGTTATTGAACTTCATTCATTATCCTTGCCATATTTTCAATGAGCATTTCGTACACAATATTAATCTGACAGCATCATTCCAAGTATTGCTATTATAATTGAGCTCCGCATTATTCAATCTTTCTTAGACTTTTGGCATGCATTAGTAGAATCGGATTTTTCAGTGGCTTCATAGTTTAGTACAGAGATCACACACCGTTTGACAAAATTCCATCAGCACAAGTTTAAACTTTCTGAGCAGATTAGGCAAGGGTTACTACACACCTATTCATTATACGGCAGAGAAGGACAAGAAGTATAAGAGCTATTCTCAGGCTATGAACAATGAAATGTCACAACAGTCTTCTGGGACGCAGAATCACATTGTGCGGCCAATATGGGGCAGCATTAATGTGGCTAACATTGGCGGTGATATGGAGATGAGGGACAGTAATTACACTGCAATGCCAGAGGGAAGAGAGAGAAACAGTACACTGAAATCTCAGGAGTAGAGGGATGATTCTGGGTTTCCCAAAGACTTGAATCAGCAAGGTGAAAGTAGTTCTCTGGATATGGCGATGTGCTGCAAGGTTAATCCATTGGAGTGGAAGAAGCAGGCAGACACATTTGAAGAAGGTTGGCAAACTGTGAAGGGAAAAGGGAAAAGAAAGAAAAGAAGGTATCCTTTAATATGCTCCTTTGTTCTCAGACAAAGGGAGGTGTGAAAACGTTGAACGTGGAACTGTGTGTATGGCATGGAGCAAGACTTATAGGTTTTAGATCTTATGGGTCTCTCCTGTGCCTTCTTTCTCTAGAACGGTGGTTCCATTGCTGTAAACAACCTTGGACTGGGCCAGGATCTTTCCCACTATTATAATAAAAATTTAAAAACCTATTACCAATCACAAATTAATAAATAATAATATATTAATATTAAAATTTTATATACACAAACACATAGTATTAATATTATATATTGACTTTATTACTTATATTGTAAATATAGATTGTCTAATATTCTTATATTCTTAGTTTAGGTTATAAATGTGTCTGTATGAATGGAATTATATGTTTTTGTACTAATGAATTCAATCAAATCGATAACTTAGCATTTAAGCAATGATAGCTTCTCATGACATTGGCCTATGAAAGAGCAATAGCATACTTGTAATTTAAGTGTTTGTTTTCTCTTAGCAGTAAATAGAGATGAAACATGATTTAAAACACGAACATCATTATTTTATAGTTAATATTTTTAAAATCTTCTCTTGGACAAGTTGTAAATAAATGCCTTGAACACATTTGCAATGTTTGTTGATGTTGAGACTATCCTACAGAATTTGTTAGTGAAGTTATTAACTTATTGTATTTTCATGTATTCCTTTCAGTAAATTCTTTTGATTCATAATTTGCATTATCAAAATTCATTTGTTCAATTGTAGCTCTGAATGCAACTCAACAATTTCCTTCATAAAATCATGCGGTGTTTGGGAGTCCTAAAAATGTATAATTATTGGCCTTTGGCTTAGGCAACAATAAGCATCTGTTGGTATTACTCAATCAAAATTTTCTTTACCCAAATAGAGGTCTCTGCATTAACCAGTAGAAGGCGTGTTTGTACTTGGATCATTTGTCCTCATTAATCCGAAAATCTTCCTGCAAGTCTTGACTGTTGAATGTCTGGTGGTTGCATCAGGGGCAAAAATAGTCATTTACCAAATTAATTTTTTTCTGAGAACCCCCATTAAATCTTGTACAATTTACATACTTGTCAATTTGTAAGTTACCATTTAGTTAAATCTCAGGTGACTCCCCTTAAGATTTGATGAACAGTTCCACGTACACATTGCTCCATTTTGTGTTGTCTCAAACAAGACAAGTTAGAATGCAAGGGTAGATATATTTGTAAACAACTTCAACCAAATTCTCCACAGCCATGCATGCACAGGTCAGATTTATTATAGCATGCACCAAATTCTCAAGGTCAACCTGCTCAGTAGCATATTCTGCACATTGCAACACCTCTTTGCTAAAAATCACATGATTTTCTAAGGAAAAATTTACCACAAACTGTGGAATTACTTCACCCATACAGTCTGCAAATCACAGCTTTTCTTTCCAGAAAAGCATGCTAGGGCTTTCTTCATTTTTTTGTGAATTTTACTCATGCAAACTAGCGTTTTTAAGGGTTTTTTGCAGGTGCCACAACCTGCTCTTCTTCGCACATTACAGTGTGTTGCAACCAAAGTTTTTTTGAATTATTTTCTCAACCGTTATTGACTTTTTGAGTCCTGCCAATGCAACTGGATTTTTTTCATGATAACTCTGCTCAAGCTCATCTACCCACACAAACAAGTCTTCTACTGATCTTTTTCTGCATGCAAAAAAGCCTGTTCAATAGATTTACAGCCTAGGGATTCTACATGTTTTTTCTCTCAGCTTTGCCAAAAAAAGTTATGATTTTTGGATGAAATTGCAGGTTTTCAGCATCAATAGTTTTTTTCCAATTTTTTAATGAAAAAAATCTAAGGTACAGTTTTGGTGTTTCAGTTTGGGCGTGGGGCGGGACTTATAGGTTTTAGGTTTTTCAAAAAAAAATGCTCAAAAATTTTCAGTCTGATCTGCAATTTTCATCCCTTTCCTTTATTTCGAATCGAAAAAGGGATGGCTTCATTGTCCAACATCATGGTGGAAGGCTCTCAAAAGATTAATGGCAAAAAATACAACCCCCGGAAACAGAAAATGCTCACCATCTACAAGGTCAAGTGCCCTGCAGGTAAATCAACTCGTCCAACAGTTGCAGGTAACCATAAAGACTAGATCAAATTCATTATGCTTCCAGAAGTTCCCTCAGGCAATATGTCTGCAAAGACTCAAACTCATCTAATTCTCTGCACAAACAGTTAAATAAAGGCAGGGACGTCTTTGTTAAGAATATGTTGTTCTCAATCATCAGGATGAGAAAATGTCTCTGTAGGATCATTTGATGATTGAAGCCACTTGTCACAAGATGGAAGTGAGAATGCTTAGCATGTTCCTATGATCCTTTCATAGAGGATTTGAACACATCTCTACCAATGTCGACGTGAAGTTCGATGAATTGTCCAAAGAACTCTTGCAACAGAGGAGATGCAAAAAGTAGTTTGGTAGAAGCAATGATTCATGTGGAACAAGCTTTCACTTCCAAGAACAAAAGTAAATCCACTCAGCATAAAGAACAAGGCGAGCCTGATGAGTCTCCAAAGAATCTCAAATTTATCACATCACTGTTGTGGTAAACTTGGTCATATCAGGAAGTTAACAAAAAGTTGCTGGCTGACCAAAAATCCAACCAAGATGGGTCTCAACAAAAGGCTCATGTTGCAGAGCATTCACAGGAATTGGTCTTGTATGGATTCATGGACAAACCAACAGTAGATCATGCAAACTCCTTTGCATGGTATATTGATTCAGGAGCATCTAAACTTTTTATAAACAAGAGAGATTGGTTCACAAAGTATAAGGCCTCATCCAATTCAGTAATCTTCAGTGATTGTGAGAAGTATACAACTGTATTCTTTTGTTTGTTGATGATTTCAGTAGAAAAATGTCAGTGTTTAAAGCAAAATATAATGCTTGTAATGAATTTCAAAAGTTTAAATCATTGGTAAAAAAAGAGTTAGGAAGTCCAATCATCACACTTTAGTCTTAGCAATGGGGATGACTTTTTCTCACACATATTCACTTAATTGTATTCTGAACACGAAATTAAATGTCAATTCACCACACCTTATATTCCTCAACAAAATTGATGTAGTTGAGAAGAGGAACTATACTATCACAAAAATGGCCTATTGTAAATTGAAGAACAAAAACAATTCCAAAATGTTTTGGGCTAAACGAATTTAATTTAAGTACCTTCTTAATAGGCCTGTAACACTGGCTGTCAAAAAGAAGGCCCTAGAGGAAGCATGATCTGGGAGGAAACCACGAATCAACCATCTTAAGGTTTTTAGTTCTATTGCATATGTTTGGATTTCAGATGCCAAGAGAACCAAACTTGACTCCAAAAGTCAAAAGTTAATGCTTACAAGTTGCAGGGTATAGTGAAAATCGTAAAATCTACAGATTGACTGATGTGGCCACTGATAGCCAAACATTCAACAGGGATTTTAGTTATCGATGAAGGCAGACCTTGACGAGAATGCACTAATACTGGGGGTAATCAGTATTAAGACCAATTTTAACACTCATTTGAAATTTAAAAATATAATTTTAAAAAATAAACAAACAACACATGCAAGAACACAAATTATTTGGAAAACAAAATCAGATAAATATTGCTTTGATCAACTCCTTATAAACCATAGGCAACAACCCACAAAAGACACCAATCTTACAAACGTGAGCTCCAATTCACTAGAAGCATCAATTCCCTCTGAGCACCAACAACATATGAGGCACCAACCTCCAATAAACTCTTGAAAAAACTTCTCTATACTCTGCTCAAACGAAAACCTTCTCTGTATTCTGCTCAATAAACATTAAATCCGTATTTCCTCTTTTTGTCTCCTCACACTTTATCTTTTTAAATTACAAAAAATTCTTCTTCTTAAACTGCAATTTTATTAAATCACTGAAATATCATCTTCTTAAACTGCAATTTCCTTTTTCATTTCATAAATATCCATAAAACTCTTCAAAAGTAAAAACTACAAAAAATGGTGCTGCTGTTTGGATTCTCAAAATTAAAGATTTCTAGAATATTTTATGCACCCAAATCTGGTCAGAAAACCTTGTAAAACCTTCCTTTTTCATCACATGGGATATTTCTTTTTAATGAGACATTCAATCTTTCTTTTTATGACATAAATCAGATTTGGTTTATCTTATCATATTCTCAAACATTCTTTTCTTGTTTACTTCTCAAACTGCTAGATTTATGTGCTTTCTTCCCTTTATTTTCTTAGCAATGCTTACCTTCTTTTAGCAATATCAAACATTAGGCAATTCCTTTTAACACAGCACATTCTTTCTAGCAGCAGCATATTCTTTCTAACAGCAGTTTCTTATATCTTTTTGCATGCATCAAGCTTTGAGATCAATGACAACTATCTAACACGCCATTTCATCTCTCTTCTCCCACCAATGTTCTTCAGATTTGGATTTTCAATATCATTTGCTTCACCTCAAGAGGTTGATTATGATTGTTACGGAGCTAGCTTTAGTTCACAAGGCTGGCTTTAGCGCATGCCCAGGATGAGCCTTCTCCCTTAGAATCTCCAATCTCGCGCCGCAGTGGCGATCACTATTGATGACTCCCATTGCGGTCGAGTTGTTTTCGTTCACCCAAACAAAGCCTTACCCCCAATCTTCACCAATTGTCCACACACCTGATCACATTAACATACACCCCTACACATAGAAGTGCATGACAAACTTCCATGGCTCTAATTCCTTTGCTGCACCATACATGCATCCTTGAGCTTTAAGCTCCACTCCTGTTCAGCCCACATTGAGCCCCTAACTTAGCCCATCATGTCTTTGCCTTGGCGTCCCCCATAAGACTACCTGCTACCAACACTAGCTGGAGTAGTACTGGGATGGGTGAACTCCCGAGAAGTCCCGGTGCTTCACCCCTATGAGCATCACCTAGATCCAATGAGTGCCAAGTGTTCCATTTATTCTCATGAGAGATGGATTCATGTTGAATCACTACTCATGAAACATGGGTCAATGAGTTTGACTTAAAAATCACACAATTAAATCCTGATAGCAATATCACAATTTGACTTGCTGTGGAAATCATCTCCTACTTATCAATTGATGAGCTTAAGGGGCTTTCTAATGAATGGTTCATAAGGCACAACACTTGGTGAAGGTTTTGCAAATGGGGTTGCAAGCTTTGGGTTTAACCATGGAGGAAACTAAGTAGTTGAGCGCACTCAGGCTGGAGCAATACTGAGATGGCTGACCTCCCGAGAAGTCCCGATGCTTCACCCCTGTGAGCATCACCTAGATTCAATGAGTGCTAAGTGTTCCATTTATTCTCATGAGAGATGGATTCATGTTGAATCACTATTCATGAAACATGGGTCAATGAGTTTGACTCAAAAATCACACAGTTAAATCCTAATAGCAATATCAAAAAATACTTAATTGTTACATTAATTAAATAATAACGAATAGACATGTCCCATTCTCTCCATGTGTTTTCCACAATATAAGAGAGAGATTGCTACTCTTGGAAAACACATGCCGAAGAGGCAATGTAAATACATTTGCAGCAATCTTGATAAAACAACATGGTATCAAGGCAAATAACCCTTCTAGTATTTGCATAAACTTCAACAGTCCTTAAATCACCGGACCATATTCGACAGGAGAGGAAACACTTGAATGCAACGAAAGCTTGAGCAGTCACGAGAGGAAGAAGTTTTTAATATACATTGATAGCGAGGCAAAGAATTGCAAACGTAGATTGAAGGTTGGAGACTGACAAGGAAATATGGATAAGAATGGTGTAGACCACAAACCACATACCGGCATTCAAAATTGACAACAGGATACGTAGCAAGCCAAAACACGAATAAAACAAAATTCCAATGAAAAGAGAAGTGTCTGATTGGTTGGCACAGGCGTTACATCCTCATTGGAAGTGACAAATAAGTAGAGATGAAGACATTTATAAAGCAAAATCAAATATTAAATAAAATGGCAACTAGTATTCCTTGGCCAAAATCCTCCACCAGCAAATTATGTCATTATTAAGTCAAGGAGATGCGTTGGTAAGACAAGTTATCTGCAAAGAGGTTCATTCAACTGCATAAGAGAAGGGATTGAAATGCCAAATGGAGGATGAGCACAAATATTTGAGCAGAAGCGACTTCTCCCATGCATGCTTCTGTAAATCCCTCTATGTAGTCTGCAGAGAGGATTAGGCCTTCTGTGGTTGGGAGATCATTTCCCTTATGACTACTCGGTCTCCTGGTTCTAGCACATTAGCGCATTGCCCTCAGCTCAAGCCTGTTCAAATGTCATCTTGACTCTTGTGCAAATTGTTGACTATTAGAATGGTTCTATAGTGCCTCTCCCATTTGATTTCTATAAGTCATCCTAATGGATGCAACATTGATGATATTTATTTGTGAGCGATCATGATTGGTCTACACCCTTGGGGTCATTTGATTTATATTGTTGCATTAGCTGGTCGATTATGCTTTTGGCTGATTTATGAGATTATGATGTATTTGACGATTTCACTGAGATTTGTGCCAATAGTTACCTAGATTGATGTGGTATCATGACCTTGTTTCGTGATTACCTTGAGATGTGTGCATTGATTGCATAGTGTATTATTATTCTGCAACACTTGACTAGGTCCCTGCAGCAGTGCTTACTCATGTATTGGACCATGTTAACTTATATGTTTATGATGCCTTTTCCATTGTTCAGTAATTACTATTAATTCCATTATTGTATGCTTAATGGATTAGGGAATGAGCTATCCATATTAGATTCACGGAATTATGTGCTACGGATATTTACCTTGTTCATTTCAATAATTTATGCAAAATGGACTATTTAAATGATTATTTAAATGAAATTAATTAAATGCTTTAATTACGTGATTTCGCGTAAATATCGCTTCGGCTATTATTATTGTGCATCTACAATTGATTGGGTTTGTTTATTGTACAGGACTTATATCCCCAGCAGTGGCACATGGAGTTAGTGATCAAATCTTTCATGTTGAGCCAATATCGCCCCTATATGGGGGATGTATCTTTTATTGTTATTTTAATCCTCTGGTAATTGGTAAATCCGGATTCATTATGCATTATGTGATTAGAATCGTGAGCGTGTCTGTGCATTTAGGATTTTGCATCTATCGTGAAAGAGATCTAAATAATAAAAAATTAATGGCTTAGAGGGATTTTAATTATTTGATTTAATCATTATTTTAATTACCAGCAACTTTGCCGTAGCTAAATTCCATTTGATTGGAATTGCCCGATTTTGTCTGGGTTAAAAAGGGATTTAATTAAGTGAGCCAGCTATTTTCCTATTTTAATATTTCAATTTTCTGGTGAATATATATCCCAAAAAGTGAGTTCTTTCTCACTTGACTTTTAAAACTTGATTTTGGAGAGCAAAATCCCAAATGCTCTTAAGGAGGAATTACTAGTTTGCTCATTGTGGGAGCTGTGGGCGTGGAATCAACACAAGGTTGATCTCGTTGGATCCAACTCGAGGAGACCTTGATTTGCCGAGACTTTTGGCAATTTTAGCGATGCGATTATTTTATCGCTAGCATTCCCGTATTTGCCCTTTTGGCTACCAGGTAGGGCTCTATCGTTTGTATGTTTCAGCTCCATTTAAGAGTTTGTTTTGGATAGTAGTTTTACTAGGAGGCAGGAAAACTAGTGTTCCCCTCCATTCGTGTATGCTGGCTATACCCATTTGGGCGTGTATGAGCATTTGATTGCCTCTTCACTTAGGGTTTTGGGTTTTCATACCATTATGTTCGTTGTTTTTGCATACGGAATCCAAACTCAAATTATATTTGATATTTGGGGTTTTTATACCCAATCATAAAAAGGGTTTTAATGTCTGATTTTCGTCAACGTTGAAATTTGGGCATTTTTACATTGCCTCGATTTGTGTTGTCCAGTTTCCTTGGGTGTTTCTTGGCACTAATGTCGGTGGTGGATTCATATTATCTGTGAGGATTCTAATCCGACCATAGATGTATTCTACTTGCATTGGGATTCGATACGAATCCGTACTCCTCACAATGTGCTTGGTTGAGTGGATTTTATAACTGGTGTTTTATTGTTTCTCATCGAACCCTTGTTTTTATTTCGTGGACACTAAGATTCTTGTAGAATTCGTACTCCAGGATTTAGGCCGATTGAGTGAGTTCATGATGCTTGGTGTTTTGTTGCCATATTGGGATTCATGTAGAATCCGTACTCCCAGATTTAGGCCGGTTGAGTGAGTTCATGATGCTTGGTGATTTGTTGCCTTGTTGGGATTCATGTTGAGTCTATACTCTCGAATATAGGTCAATTGAGTGAGCTTTTATAATTGTATCAATTGTTTCTTTTCTCATATCCTATAGTTGTATTGGTTTTATGTGATTATATTTGTAAAGTTGGTTGTGCCCACACACGAGCATGTGCACGTGCATATGACAGGATCTTGCAAGGACCCAAACTCCCGAATTTTTGCTGGTTGAGGGATTGTTCATTTGGGGGTTGGGTTTGGAACTTGCATTGTCTTTGGGCACTCATTGTGTGATGAGCATGGGTATATAGGGTAGATGTGTGGAGTGGCTTATCTCATTACCCCAAGTAACATCTCTGACAAGGTAAACATAAAGGAGTTTCTAATAAGTGATAACTAAATGAATTAATGGGTAATAAAACTAAGATAAGAGAATATATGTACGGGTTGATCCAAGGATATGTGCCTATACGGGGTCTCTAAGGGCGGGTGTCTGTACGGGTTTACCGAAGACACAGTGTCCCACCTCCCAAGGGAGAGTTTCTGCACGATGTTTAGCATGGGCTTTCCAATAGATGTTGGTATCATGTTTTTGATTGGCATGTGTGTTAGTTAGCCTTGGGTGATTGCCTTATGTGATTGTGGTCAGGTCATTATCTCCATTAGCACAACGGGTGTGGACCTATAGGCACCACGTGGTTGGGATGCATAGCTACCTATACCACTGTTGGGGACTGGTGTACAGAGATGGTCTACTTCTAGTTTAAGGTCAGTGCTAGATATTCACTTGGTACTTCGGTGTATCTAGAGTATGTTCCCTTTTGATTTATGCTTTGCTAAATGATGTTTCTTACCACTGCTTTGGATTAGTGATGCTATTGGTAGGTTAGCATGTTGGATGTACATGTTCTTATGATATTAATTGATGGTTAATGGTAAGAACGATCTAACGAGACAACACCATCTTGTTGGCAATTTGGGGTTCATGCTCAGGGGTATGGTTAGGGTCCTTGAGGTCTCATGATGCAATTATGGTAGGGAGGAAACGACACAATTGTATTGAGTTTTTTTTATCTGTTTAGAGAGAATATCTTATGGTTCTTTATTCCTTATTAATGTGACATTGCTTGCATTCATTTTTTGGTTATGATGCTATGGTTTAGATCAAAGTAACAAGAATCGAAATCGGATCGGAATCAGTAAGGCCGAATCGAATCATGAATCGGCCATGAATCAAAATCAAATCAGCCACGAATCGGCAACTTTTAAAAACCCTTAAAATTTAGTAACTTATTTATAAACCCTTTATCGCTGATTCGATTCATCGATTCACAAAAAATCGTTTGGCTTGAATCAAATCGCCGAATCGCGTGAATCGCTGTGATTCTTCGAACTATGGTTTAGATGGATAGATGCTTTTGCTTCTTCATTCTAGTATGTGAGGGTTATTTGATCTCTTTTATTCTTTTGAGTGATCATTCCTCGAGCTGGGTGGTTTCAGTACTCCCTAGTGTGGAGATTCTAACCCTATTGTGCCTCTTAGATGGCTAATTAGCCTTATGTTCTAAACCTAGGCGATATTTGTTCAGCATTGTGCGATACTGGCAAAGTATCATACTGCAATAGTGAAGAGTATCGTACGATACTAGTAAAGTATCACATAGCCATAGTAGAAAGTATCACATGGATAAAGTAGAAAGTATCGCATGGCCATAGTAAAAAGTATCGCATGGCCATAGTAAAATGTACCGCATGGGGTCTATGAGAAAACTTGCTCGAGAAAACTATGGGTACTTTTTGACTTGTTCAATGTGCTCTTGAAGGAGATTTGGGTGCCCTTTTGGGGGCTCTTGCTTCCTATATATAAAATATATGGCATTCTCTTCTTCCTTTACTCTTCTTCTTCTTCCTTATACTTAAGATATATTTTATATATATGCGACGATTCATTTGAGATAGGTTCCAGACCTCTTCGAGTTAAGATAAAGATTCTAGAAAATCCCAGGGCTTCAAGAATTCAAACTTGGTCAAATTTCAGGGCTTTAGGATTCCAAACTTATCCAACTTCAAGATTCAGCATTTGTCTTTCAGCATGGTGTTCCGTAGATGAGTGGTTGTAACCTTGAGCCCTCGTCTCATGCATGACTATTTGAGCCAACTTCAAGATTCAGCATTTGTCTTTCAGCATGGTGTCCAATAGATGAGTGGTTGTAATCTTGAGCCCTTGTCTCATGCATGACCATTTGAGGGTCTCTTTTTTTATTTCTTGATTATGAGATGGTTAGTTTGAAATGGATTTGTATGTTTAACCATGCTACGAACTTGTTCTTTGGGGCTTAAAAAGAACATCTCTCCCTGTGTATTCTCATGATTCGTGTGATTTGTAGTTGTAAGTTATGGTTTAGTGCTTGGGGATCTTTGGAAGTGTTTGTAAGACTTCCGCCGGTTTAAGTGAACATGTGAATTTAGCCATGTCCCCTATTTTATTCTCTTGTATAGATGTTTCATTCTTGCACATGGTTACTTTATGTTGTTGTTTAGTAACTTATCTTAAGAAAGAAAGATATATATATATATATATATATATATATATATATTCAATGCATGTTTTATCCTTGTATTCCAAGGATCTCCGAACAAGGCATTACAGGTTCACTAGTATTGTTGAAGGGGCGTGTGGGGCCAATCGTCTCCTCTCCCATTTCTCCCACCCGATTGCCATCCTTGGTGTAGGCAATTGGTGGTGCGAGTTGTCTTGTGGTGCGAGTTGTTGACCAAACATGACATACAACATCATCAACATCTTCAGCAATATGTGGTGGAAAACATGTTGAAGATTGATTGTTTAGACAAAGTCAGATTTAATGCAATGATCCACGTCACACTAAAATATTATCGACAACATAGCCTTGCCCGTTGTATGGATCCATTATCCCTATTATATAATATGGTGTCTCTCCATGTAGTTAGAATATGTTAAAGGAGCTGAGAATTTTGTTAATAATTTATAAAATTGTTAAGTGAAAATTTTGTATTAGATAGTATAATTTACTATAATGTTAAATATGTACATTAAGATGAATTTATATGTAGGCATATTTGATTATAATATATTTATGGATATATAATATGCTTATGGAAATAAATTATGATAAATATATTAATAACTACATCGAATAGTGGAATAGAATTAATTCATCATGAATTAAGTATAAAATCAATTTTCTAATGTCAAATGGAATGAAATGAAAGGATATTGATGTGCAAATATGTGTTTATTATCCTTGAGTATTTTATTTTTCCTAATCATTTTCATCTCTCCCTTGTATTATATAAGAGTTATTTGCCTTAATCTTTTCCAAGGATGCTCTTGCAGGAAAAGGAGGATTGAAATCATATTCGGAGGGAGTCTGATACTCCATCAAAAGCATTAATGGATGAGGGGCTCAGATGATTAATATTCAAAGGGAGTTTGAAACTCCATTTGTGTGACTGTATATTTTAATGGGCCTACCCCCTGTGTACGTCATGAGGAAGTGACAACTTTCAAATGATTATTACTTGTATTTGCAGAAGTTATTGGAAAGTGACAATCTTACAATAACTTAAAATCATGATATACATTTTATGTAAATGTTGAAACAGATCATGATGTATTATATCAAGTAAAATTAACAAATAAGCGTTAGATGTCATTCACTTGATGGTCTATGAGCTATTTGTATAAATATATAATAGGTATTTGGCGAATATCGGGTGTTGATATTCTAGAGGCCATTACCTTATTGAGTACTTGGTGATATGTTGAAATTTGTAAGCCACTACTCAGAGCATTTGGTCAATGTGAATATCATATGTTGATATTCTAGAAGGCAGTACTCATGATATCAAATGTGATATCAAAATGGTGGATATCTTCCAATCAAAGATATCCTTAAATTGTGTCATTCCATATATTACCAATGGCATTATATCTTTGTCTTTATCCTCCCTAGCTTAGAGGGAGTGATAATGTTTGGTAGCTTCAATTGGATAAACCCATGAGACTAAACTGAAGATATATATAATATATGCGAAATATAATATATATAGTTAAGTACTTCATCGTTATATTAATTAAATAACAATGAATAGCCATGTCCCATGAAGGGATGTGTCTCTCCGTGTGTTTTCCGCAATATATGAGACAGATCGTTGCTCTTGAAAAGCATATACCGAAGAGGCAACGTTAATACATTTGCAGCAACACCTATGCAAACCGCCAAAGCATACTCAGAGGTACCAAAGCACCTCGAAACCCTTAGGACCCGTCTGGATCGCGGATTTGGACAAGAATTAGAATTTGGAATTCTCAAAAATTCCTAATCCGTTGTTTGGGTCTGCAAAATGGGAATGGGAATTTGGAAAAAATAGAATTTGGTATCCTCATTTACCACATAAAACCAGGATTTGGTCATCCATTTAAACAAGTGGAATTGCTCAACAACTCGTTCTAATTCCAATTTGCCAAAATGAGCATTCCAAATTAATTGAAATAAAAATGTTTTTGACATCCGAACATGGGATTTTTGTCATTGCTACCTTTGCTCATATTTTTGTTTTCTCCATTTACTTGCATATATGGTCTGTTTACTCGTAACTTTTTTCATAGACAAAATCATGCAGCAGTAAGTCTCTAACGTCAGAGGCCACAATATCAAGATGAAGAACCCAAAAGAATGGTAGCTTGCTCTACAACAATCCCATCACCATTTCATTGATTTTAGCTTTGTAAACAGTGAAGCTAGCTCCTCCAGTCAGATTTAACCCACATGTTTGTCCCCATATCGCCCTTTTGTTGAAGCAATGGACCAATTTAACAAAATGGGATTCTCAACTGAATTTACAGCTCTTCAATTGTTTGTTTCTCTAGCTCCTCTACTATGGTGGAAACAATCCAATCTGCAGCACAAGAAGACTGAAATGTGGTGGTGGAATATTAAGATCCAACAATCCAATCTGCAGCACGAGCAGACTGAAATGTGTTAGAGGAATATTTAAATCTGGAAGCATAACTTTTGTGCATCAATTTTGATACATCCCTCTCTTGTAGATACGAAGGAAGGTTGGTTAGTTTCAGAGCTGGAGACCTAGGAATGTAGTTTATAAGTTCATCATTAATATTTTTTAGCTTTGTTTTCTGCATGTGCTAATTGGGTGATGGGGGGTGAGATTTATCCTCTTCGGCTGTGAGCAAAGTCAGCTAGAATCTGGGTGGGAGTTAACAAGCTTGTGAGCGGTGTGGCTTCCATCACACTTCTGAGCTTTTCTAATGCCATCAATGTTCCTAGCATTTTCTTCTTCTGCATAGGATTTGCTTTTTAGGCAGTTGTGTTTGTGTATTTTTCTGTGCCGGAGACAAAGGGAAAGACCTTTGGAGGAGATTGTCAAGTACTTTATAATAGATCAAAGGGAAAGAGTGATAGTCAAGACAATTGGAGCTTGAAATCAAGAGAAGCTAAAATAAAAAAATGTTTATTCTTGTTGGTATCCCAATTTTAGAAATGTGCAATCAAACAGAGGAAATGTCTTTTGGCATTATGAATTCTTGATAAACCAAACAGTCCCAAATCAAATCCCCAAAACCATAATCTGGATTTCAAGTTCCAGAATCCCAAATCCAGGACTCTAAATGCCAATTCTCAAATCATATTCCAGCAACCAGATGTGCCCTTAGAGTACTGCAGTCTTAATCTTGCATGTTGCCTTAACACGTGCACTGTCTCCACAACTTGACTTCCCATGTCGGTCTCTCCCAGCTCGCCATGAACCTTGAAGCACCAATCCATTCCCACAGAACTGCTAATTGCCTTAGCCAACACTAAATCCAAACATTGAGCCCCGACTGCTTTTTAGTAAGGCAATTACTTAGAGCTGAAGACTTTGGGCTTGCATTGTAGGTAATTTTATTAATTTTGATAATATCCAGTAAGAGACTTTGTGCCTTACTGCTTACTCCTCTTGAATCATCATTTGAAACAAGCATAGGAGACTTTGGGTTCTTGTATTTGTTTCACAATATATAAAAGTAAATTGCTGCCCCTAGTATTGTTCTTATGTCAATTCTAGGGTCACCGGTATTATCATAGCAATTAGGTAGTTTTTGTTTAAGTTAGACAGTAGTAGTTGTATGCTAATCATTCCTCAAAAAAGAGGAATTGATTAAAAGAAACATCCTTTTTTAACGTTAGTTAAGTTACTATTGAAGCCACCAAGAAGGGAGCCTCCCCTATAGCTAAGATACCTAAAGTCACAATTTTGTAAGTTGTGGTCATAGTGACTTGAAAAAAAATTAGCCAACAATTATGAAAGTATCCCATTTAGATGTCGCAAATACTTTTAAACAGGGCATTTGGTGGCAAAGTGTGCTAAGCTACAATCCAACAAACAGGCAACGTGGTGGAAGATCACCTCCTCCCAACATTATTCAGTGAAAAAAGTAAGTCAGACAAAAGTAAGGTGGATACCAAGGATTTGAAAATTTCAAAACCCTCATCCTCAAAGGCCTCATAAGGGTTAACGGCTGCAGATGTTGTGGATACCAAGGAAGGTACTTTTGATATGCTCCTCAGATCTCAAGACCAGACAATAATGGAGCAAAGAAAAAATCTTGAACCGATAAATGGGACTCTTCACTTGGGTGCCTTGATTCTACAGGGAGGTGGGTCTATGTTTGTAGCCATCCCTGGTTGCGCCTAGCATCAAAATCTGGCTCAATAATATGATAATCTGAGACCTTTTTACCAATCCAAAAAGTATATAATTAAATCTAATATAATATTCATAACATAATGATTATACTAAATTATATCATGATAATATATTAATATAACAATTATACTAACAACAATAGTTACTATTTTATTATGCTGTGATATTATAGTAAATTATGTATCCTTTTTCTTGAATCCGGTCTTTTACTGATTTTTTGCCTATTTTTATCACTTTTTTCAAAATATATTCTAATTTTGATTTGCCTAATACAATCCTTCTGCCATCAAACTATCAAGCAGCCATTATATTAGAGTATTTTTTTCCTGATCAAGCAGTTGGGCATTGTCTTTGATGGTGCTCACAAAGTAGCATCTGTAAAACATTCTCATAACTTTAAAAGTTGTACCATTAAATAGTCAAAGCGATTACATTCCTATTGTTGTTCATTAAATATGGATTTCGTAACATATTTTGAACTTACTTCAAGGCCTTTAGGCTATAATTCCCTCTTTGGATTTTGTAACATATTTTGAACTTACGTTAGGGCATTTAGGCTACAATTCCCTGTCTTTAGCCAGCATGTCCAGTGCCCTATATAGCAGCTAGGTCCATGTCAAAGAAGCATGCAAGTACTCAGTTTAAGCATTATACATATCCATACTCCAGAAAATGAAACAGACAAAGGTTATTGTTCGTCTAAAAGGAAGAACGTTTTTAATATTTTTTATTTAATAAATATGTTTTCAAACATTTAAAAACAAAAACTTTATATTTATAAAAAACTATTTTAATATTGAAAGGGAGGATTAGCGTTTGCAAGTCTAAACATGTTTGACTTCATATCTCTCCTCTACTGCATTGAAGATACCTGATTTTTTTGCTCAATTGGAGTGTGAAGTGGAATTTGGATATTTGCAATGTAGAGAGATGTCCAGATGAGAGAGTGGGATTTGTAAATATACACAAATTCACAAGTTTCATGTTAAAAATGTTTTGAAGGCTGACATTGTTAAGCCCTGTTCAACAATTTTCTAATCATTAGAGGTTCAGATTTGGGCTCAAAATGGTTCCTCATTAGCGTGAAATTCAGCATTGCCGGTTGCTCCCTAACTCAATAGTGACAAAACCAGGACATCATCCCTCATTTGAAGTTAGGAAATGACCCCGTCCTTCCAAATGCTAGCTTTACCCCTATGAGCCTAGACCCCAACGCTACCCTGTCAAAGGGTAGGAAAAGCCATTGCTCTTCAAACAAAACCTTAGCCCACCCCATGCGGCCCCACCATACGTAGCTCGCAGGTACTAACTAGAATTCAAAATTGATGACTTGGTACAATTGCTAGATTATTGCTGAATAATATTTCTTGATGGATTGACGATCAACCACTTGAATAATATTTGAGTCTTAATCCTACAATGAAATTCTCAAATTGTAAGCATTGCTGAGTGTATTTCTAAAATCTGCCTTGATTTGATGAATTGAATGATGCTTAATTGCTTGTTAATTGATTTCTATCCTGCTGTTCTGAATTAATCTTCTGAATAGTTATGATCTGAAATTTGTTTTCAACCCCTTCTAGATGATGATCTCCTCCAACAAAAAATTGACTTCTCTTCTATATCTCTTCATAGGAGGGTTGCACCTCTTCCTTACTATCTCTTTGCGCCTAGTCACACTCAATGGAATGCCATCTTTTGTTTACTTTACATAAGATTTTATTTAATTTTAGCTGCCATGAATTAATCTCAATGCTTGGCACTTCAATTTTTTTACATTCTAGTCAGCCTCTTTACTCAATCATTGCCCCTTATTTTCCTGAATCGTCCTTCATTCGTTAAATTTTATAGTCTAAGCTTATCATTGGCAATTGCCTGCAATCTGCCTTTTTATATGTTGCAATCTAAACTGGTATTTTGTGGGCCATGACATGGAGATGGTTACCCTCAGGATATATGATGCACGAAGATAAGAAAATAAGTGCCATTTCAATAGTCAAGATTTTAGGTTCTTACTAAATTTAGCTCATTCTTCTAGAACCTTAGTTAATGGTTATTTAAGCCTTATTATTAGTTTTCTGTTCTGGTCTATATTTAGATTAGGGAACTTGCTTTACAGTTAATGCTGTTTTTAGTATTTGTAAACATTATTTATTTTAATGTCTTGTTAATAGTTATTTTCATTTTTTATAATTTCATGGTATCAAAGAAAATTTTCTAGGAAATTATTTTTCCTATGATTCATGATTGGAAAACACGTGAGAAAAACAAAACAAAAAATCCATGGCATCAAAGCGGATGGATGGGATTTCATAAAATTTGGCGAATCTTTCTTCATAAATTCAAGCCTCTTCTAATCTGGATTTTGTTTCAGAAAATTTTTTAAAATTGTTAGAGGTATTTTATGAAAATTTTGTGGTTTGGTTTTGAAATGTTGTATTGAAAATCGCAAGCTTGTTGAGGGTTTTAATCACGCAACTTCCTAGTTTGAGCAAAATTTCTAAATTTCAAGGGTTGCATTTACTTTCATGTTTGTTGCATGCACCTGCATATACTTGTATGATCTTGCATGTTGCTTACATGTGCCTTTTGTGAGTTGCATGTTGATTGCATGTGTTGTTTCACCCATGAAGTCTCCTGTTTTGCCTCACAAAGGTTTCTCTGATGGGTTTTCATAAATTTTTCCCTAAAAAACAATTCTCATGGGTTTTCACAAGTTTTTCCCTTAAAAAAATATGTTGGGGTATTATAAATAATTTTCTCTTTTAAAAAATTTTTGGAGGGTTTTAATAATTTTTCCTCAAAAATTATCTGGTGGGTGTGAATAATAATACCTCAAAAAATTATCTAGTGGGTTTTCATAATTTTCCAATGCTTCCTAGGGACTCGTACCATTCCCCCTAAACATCAAAGTACTCATCTCGAAGACATCCGCACACAGAGCACCAAAGTACCCTACCTCCACCATTCCACAACCAAGCCGCTATCAACACAAGAACTTGATTTTTTGTTTGAATTTTGATTTTTATGTTACTATTGTTAATTTCTTAAATCCAGTATCTAGGTAAATAAATCAGATCTAGATTTACACTACTAGATTTATTTAATGAAATAAAACAAACAAAAACTTAGAAAAGCAAAACACAGTTCATATGTTCTTCAATCAGTTCATCATTCAAAATAACTTTTGAACTTACAAGAGCTCCTAGTACATGGGAAAATGGCTCTGAAAGAAGTTACAAACAAAACAGAAAACTTGGAATATTCTCGATATTGCTACCTTCTCCTTTATTGTTAATTGTTGTAAACTTCCATCTTTCTGCCCTCTTGAAAATCAGAAATCTCTCTCTCTCTACCTTCTCCTTTATCGTTAATTGTTGTAAACTTCCATCTTTCTGCCCTCTTGAAAATCAGAAATCTCTCTCTCTCTCTCTCTCTCTCTCTCTCTCTCTCTCTCTCTCTCTCTCAAGATTATTGAATTCTATTTGACCCTTAGCTTTCTTTTATAATAGCAGTTGGGAAAAGTAGAGTCCTACTTGAAGTCTACTACAATAAAGTAGCGTCCTACTTGAACTCTTCTTATTAGGTGACTGCTTTAATTAGTAAGTGGATAACTTAGAGTCCTACTTGAACTCTACTTCCTCAAAGTAGAGTGGCTTGAACGCTACTTCCTCAAAGTAGAGTCCTACTTAAACTCTACTTCTGACTTACCTTTATGAGCTACAATTATCAACATTCCCTCTTAGCGAGGAAGGTATTCACCACCACTCCAAGCTTGTCTCAAAAGAAAACAAACTTCCCTTCTACCAAGGGTTTGTTGAGTATGTCTAAAACTTGTTCATCTATCGAAATATACTGAAGCTTAATTGCTCCCTTCAAGACCTTGTCTCTAATGAAACGATATTTGATCTCAATTTTGACCAAACATGAAACATTATATTTTCTGAGAGTTTTATGCAACTTTGATTGTCACAATTAATCACAGTAGGGTCCAAATCTTAATCAAATTAACTTGTAAGCAACTTACGAAGCCAAATTGCTTCACAACTTGCCAAACTAGCTGCCATGTACTCAACTATAGCTGAACTAAGTACTATTGAGGTTTGCTTCCTATTGAACCAAGAAATCATGGCTAACCCTAAATTGAAACAACACCCTAAAGTACTCTTCTGACCTCTATCACTACCTACCCAATCTGAATCTGAATACCCTTGCAACTTTGCTCCATCTCCACAGAGGTATTGCAACCATACTCCACTATGCCCAACAAATTTTTGAGTACATGCTTTGTTTCGATCCAATGAACCTATCTTGGCTCTACCATATACTGACTCAAGGTGTTTACAGAAAAACAAATGTCTAGTCCAGTGTTGATGAGATACATCAATGAGCCAATTAATTGTCTATATTGTCTGGAATCTACCAATTTTGACTTTGAAGAATCAACTTTCTTCAAGTTGGTTACCATTGGAGTAGCCATTGATCTATTGTTCTCCATCTTGAATCTCTCAAGGATCTACACTGTATACTTCCCTTGTCCAAGAAAGATCTCTCTCGATCTTTGCCAAACCTCAAGTCCTAGAAAATAATGCACCAACCTAATGTCCTTCATCTCAAATTTTGTTACTAAATCTGACTTGCACTCAGCAATCAACTTCTCTACCCCTGTAAAAATTAAGCCATCCACATAGAGCATCAAGATGAGGATCTCATATCCAACTGGTATGAAGTATAGGTTAGAATTTGCCTCTCTCTTGCTAAAACCCATGCTCTACAAATAGCTGTCGATCCCGGAGTACCATGCCCTCAGAGCTTGTTCGAGTCCATACAAGGCTTTCTTAAGCCTATATGTGACTCTCTACCATGTACCTCAAACCCCTATGGCTTCTCTATATATACTTCTTCCTCAATGATTCCATTGAAGAATGTTGTCTTCACATCCATCTAGTGAATCCTCCACCCTAACTTTGAAGCAATGGATATAACAGCTTGAATAGAAGAATATCTAGCAACAAGAGCAAAGCTCTTTTCTACTTCCTCTTTCTGAGAGAATACTCTGGCCACAAATCTTGCTTTGTTCTTCTCCACACTTCCATCTGTTGCATGTTTGATTTTGAACAACCATCTAGAAGACACTACTGACTTCCCCAATGGCCTTTGCACACATTCCCAAACATTGTTCTTCATGATGAAGTTATGCTCCTCTACCATGGCATCTCTCCACATGTGTTGGCTACCTACTTCCTCAAACCTAGAAGGCTCTGAGTCTATGATGTCAGTTATCAAGGCCATATTCGTCGGAAACTTTTGTGAAGGCCTACTCTCCCTGAATGTGATTCTAGGAGCCTCAACATGTTCCTGAGCATCTCTCAAAATATGCTCAAACCATTTGGGCCTCCTCCCTAATTTAGAAGAGGTTATTCTCCCTCTCTTGAAGATTGGTTGTTTGTACTAGAAGTTAGTGAACTCTTTTTTTGGATCCTCCTACAAAATATCCTCTACAACTATTGATGGATCATGAGATTTCTTGGAGACCGAGCACTCTAACTATAGTGCTGGTAAAAAGACAGGCTACAAGGGGAAAATCATTCCCAAACTTTGTTGCAAATACAATCTATTGAGTCTTTGTTGTTGTTGCTGATGCTGCTTCTTGTGTCTTTCCTGTTGCTTTCTTCCTCTTCGGACTTTAAGAAGCATAGTGACCTTACTTATGTCAAACAAAGCACTTGATCTTGCTTAAGTTTTTCTTCTTTTCAAGATGATGTACTTCTCCATAATTTTTACCTTTTTGGCTGAAAGCTTTCCCTTTGCTTTTCTTAGTCTTGGTGATGAGGGCCAAGTTTTCATCACCACCTCCTTGCTTGTTGGATCTGATCTCCTCCTGAGTCTCCCCTTGAATACAATCATCCCATAGCCTTTGCCAATCTGGAATGTTTTCTCGAGCACAAATTCCCTTCACAAATGGTTCCCATGACTTGGTAAAACCATTTAGAGCTACATTCACCAACTCTTCATGCAGGACCTTTTTTCCAACTACTGCAAGCTGATCATAGATTTGTGTGACTCTTGTAAAGTAATTGGCAACATTATCAGATTTGGTCATCCGACACTCTCAGAGCTTGTTCTTTAGAGCCATCTTTCGATTCATATTGTCACTTTGAAAGAGACCAACTAAGGCATCAAACATGTCCTTGGCTTTCATCTTTTCTGCTGTATGCAGAATCAAGTGATCCTTTACAGCATCTAGAATGACCCTTTGTCCTTTAGGGTGCTACCTTAAGTGCAGGATCTGATTGTAATGCAAAAACCTTTTCTACATTATCCCACAAGTCTTGCCATTTGAGAAGCAATATGACTCTTGCCTTCCATGGCAAGAAGTTTGAAACTCCATCTCGCATGTCCTTAAGTTGTCGTTTCAGATTTGGGTTTGGATGCGGGTTCGAGATTTGGGTTTAAAATTCCTTCAAGATTTTTTTTGGGTGGGTTTGAGTTAAAAACATATGTTTCATATATGTATGTATGTATGATATGTATATGTATGCAGCAGAAAATAAGTTCATACACCACTATGCTAATAGTAAAGCAACATAGCAATATACACCACTATATATATATATGTGTGTGTGTTTTAGTCCAAATAACATATGTTTTCTCTTTGTAGCCTTTCTTGTGGTCTATTTTAGGGTTGGGGGATTGGATTGACTAAGATGGACCAAAAAAAACTTTAACAAGGTAAAAATAAATCCATTTTTTGGTCAAATTCAGCCTGGGTCCTAATAGTAAAGCAACATAACAATATACACCATCATATATGTGTGTGTGCGTGTGTTTTAGTCCAAATAGCATATGCTTTCTCTTTGTAGCCTTTCTTGTGGTCTATTTTAGGGTTGGGGGATTGGATTGACTAGGATGGACCAAAAAAACTTTAATAAGGTAAAAAAAATCCATTTTTTGGTAAATTACAGCCTGGGTCCTACTACAGATTTTGCAATTTGCCATAGAAACTGCAAAGTTTGTGTCAGGTTCATCTAACAAAATTTGGAATGACTTTTGCAAGAATATGATAAGGACCAGACTTTTGCAAGAATGGAACCAAACTATGGGTTTGCCAAGGAAGAATTTGGTAACATAGCCTATCCTCAAACCTGAGACTACTGGTTGTCATATCTCTCTTGTGCTTTTCTTTTAAAGCTTACAGCTCTAATACCATGTTAATTTCTTAAATCCGGTATCTAAGTAAACTTCTTTCTTACTGCCCTACTGAAAATCAAAAATCTCTTCTCTGGTTTTCTCTCTCTCTTAATGTCCTTGAGAAAGATTATTAAATTCTAATTAACCCTTAGCTTCCTTTTATTATAGAAGTTGGGAAAAGTAGAGTCCTACTTAAAGTCTACTTCCATAAAGTAGAGTCCTACTTGAAGCATACTTCTATAAAGTAGAGTCTTACTTAAGTCTACTTCCATAAAGTAGAGTCCTACTTGAACTCTTCTTATTAGATGACTACCTTAATTAGTTAGGTGGACAAATTAGAGTTTTACTTGAACTCTACTTCCTCAAAGTAGAGTCCTACTTGAACTCTACTGCTAACTTACCTTTATGAGCTACAATTATCAACAACTATTGGGTATGTACAAAGTTACTATGTTTGATGTTAAAAAGTTTTGGTTCATGTTGCAATTTTCCTATGTTCAAGTATTTCAATTTGGTATGTTAGACATCATTTCATAACTAGCATTTCAATTTCTATATGTATGGTATACAACACCCCCAACCATCCCAAAAGTGAGGCCCTTTGCCTCTCATACCTACATCCCAATGTCCTGACATCCCCAAGCCCCAATGTTACGCTATAATTTTTTCCTTTAAAGAAAAAATTGTTCAAATTTTACTTGTTTCACCTCAAAAACAAAATTTTGTATTTCTCTGATCCATGTCTTGGAATCTATTAAAAAAGTTTTGATTGATTTTTTACCTCAAAAAATTTTGTTTGGTTTTTTTAATTTTATCCCAAACATCATTTCTGATTTCTATAAGTTGTGAAGTTCACATGAGATGTTATGTTGGATATTCTATTTAAAGGATTTTATCACTTTTAAAAAAAAACTAATGCTTTTGGGGCATCCTATTCATCGGCAATAGTTTGGAGGGTTTGTCAATTTTTTCGACAAATCGTGACAATTGTTCTCAATGTATCTCTATTTTCTAGGAAGGACAGTTCAATTATCCAACATTTTTGTTGAATGTTTTGTGGATGTGTTCTAGTTAGAGTTTTTACAAATTCTATAAGGATCCGTTGACAAACTCATCCCAACGACAGGCCTTATCTCTTTTTGTAGACTATTATAAAGAAGGGGACAGCCTTCTCTATTTTTCTTTTTTGGCGACTCTTGGTCATTGACATTTTGCAAATCAAATGAGTGTCTCGATGGCAACAAAATGGTTTGTAGGGTTCATGATCACAAGACATGTCCAGTATTTTACAAGGTTGTTGATAGAATGACCATTAAAGGAGGGTATTAGATTATTTTTAGTATCCTATTTTCTTACTAAATTTAGTTCATTCTTCTAGAACCTTAGTTAATGGTCATTTGGGCTTTCTTATTAGTTTTATTATTCTAGCCTATTTTTAGACATCGTCTCTTTTTAGACAACTAGTTTTTCAGTTAACACTATTTTCAGCATTTGTAAACCCTATTTATTTCAATATAGTGTTAATAACTTAATACAATTAATTTTGTTTTTAATAATTTCAGTAATGTGGGTATCAAGATACAAGCAACTTAGGATATTTAAAAAAGATAAGGCACTACACATTTCTAGCATCAATTGGTCATGTTTTGGGGTCAACAAGAAACATGAAGATCCCATAGGGAGATTTTATGGGGAAGTTCAATATATAAATGAAAACCAAAAGCAAAGTGGCAATGTTATTGACCATCAAATTACAGAGCTCCAAGATGTATCACGACAAGGGGAAGGAAGCACCAATGGGCAGCAACACCACCATATTGGTAAGGGAATCTGCATAGGGAACTCTTATAATGACCCTCAACCGTAGCCCCAAGTGCAAAACCTTGTCCTCTTTGGCATCATGGTCCTTAACCATTTTTATGAGGTGGTGTACTTGAGGAGGGACCTTCTGTTGTTCCCCCTCCTTGTACTATTATAGATATTGTTCTTTGATTCGACAATTTGAACGACTATTAAGTTATGATTAAGTATTTATGAATAGATGATTGAAGAGTGGTGATACAATGAATGCTAGTGTGATATATTGGTGGGTTATGGTTGAATGGATGTTAATTTGATAGTGTGATATTTGATTGCTGAATTATGTTATCTTAATCCAAGATGAAGTGATGATTGATGTGGGTTTGATGACTGATTGTAATGTTCCCTTTTTGGAACATTAGAAATATTGAAGCTTTATTTTATGCAATATTAAATTGACTCTGAGACATAGGCTCAAAATATTTTAAAAAGTTGATTTAATGTCTTAGGGAAGTTGAAGAGCCACAAGGGAATAAGACGAAAACCAGAGAGGAGCCTAAGAGTCTTGGTTTGTGTTTTAAAAAGGGGAAAGAGGTTCACTGTGGACAGGCTTGATTTATTATTCAATTCAGATTCCTCTATTGTGAGAATCTCAGAAAGCTTCAGCTTTCAGCTAGTTGGAGGACGTAGCCCCTCGTCCTAGCAGGCAGTGAACGAAAACCCATTGTCTCGGGAAACATAACTCCAGGTGTTTCATTCGTGCTTACAGGTTCTTATCCTATCTTTCCAATCCAACTGTTAAATCTATATTTAGGATTGGCTTCTGTATACTGGTTATTGTATTGCTGTTGTATAATACAATAACATTTTAGATGTTGGTTGTTATATTGTTGTTGTATAAGGCAATAACGTTGTTTAAGGAATTAAGAGTTGCTAGTTCATCTCATCAGTTTGTAATTCATCGTTATGTGTTCGACATCTTGAATGTTATTTTGGAAATAACAAATTGTTATCATGTGGAGAAGTCTTTGGCTTTATTGTTGTCTCGTATTGCATGTTCTTATAATTACAACTGAATATTATATTCATAAAGAGGTTGGATATATGTTGGTTGGTCTTCTTCTGTTTTCGATTGTATTCATAATACATCTGTAATATTCAGTTTTAAATATCCTGAAAAGGGGAAAATGAGATAATATCCGGAAACAGATATTACAATGGTATCAGAGCCAAAGGTCTTGCCAGCCTGTGAGGTTCAATGACAGTGGTATTTATAAACGCTGGTTAGATTTCTGAAAAAGGGCCTCATTAAATTTCTTTTCGGAAGAGACTAAGCTTTATCTTCCAAAAATATCAGTACAGGTACTTTATAAAGGCACAAGATCTGAAGTACACATTATATTATGACCCTCATTGTGTTTATAACAAGTCTTTACTAGACGAAGAATAGGTAGATGTTATTATAACTCCAGTAGTCAAGCAATTACTCCCTACACTTACTCTTATATCTGGGCAAGAAGATGCGGTTGAATTGTTACAATTAGTGAAAGCAAGGTATGTAGTACAAACGAATAATGGCGAAATTGAGACCAAAGGGTTGCTTTCTAGAATTCTATATGCAGATAGACCAATCGATTCTTTCAAGACTTTGTTATCAACAGCCTTGCCACATGTACAAATATTAGAGCCTTCTCTGGAGTCACCTTTGGATGTTCCCATACCATTATAATTGGCCGATATCTACATAATAGAGATGTTTGGACAGCACAAGGTGGTTCCAGTAACCTTACGGCAATAGAAGGTTCAGTTCCAACAAGATGTCTACATTTTTGGATATGCCAGAAGGGAGCTTTCAAATGAAGGCTTAAGAGATCGCATATGGGGGTACTTGAAGCCGGCTAAGACAAATTCAGAAAAGGTAACCTTCTAAAGTTGTTTCTGATTTTCTGAGCTTGGTTGCATATGTTTCTAGAACATATGATAGAGAGGAAGGCTTTATAAGATTGGACAAAAATATTGTGGAGCATGAAGAATCGAAGAGTGGAAATGAGGGGCCTTCTAGAAGACTGTTTTATTTTGCTTTGCCTCCATCAGTGTATCCAATATTATGCAAAATTTGTTAGTAGTTCAATTTGCAAACCATCTCTTTTTGCCTCGTTGGAATAGTGATAACTTTAATAATGTTCAGATTGTATTCAAGGAAGATCAGATGAATTTGAAACTCCATTCCAGCCGAAATCGCGTGAGATGCCAAGGGTGACAGTTAAGAAGCACTTCCCATCGTCAATGAAATCACCACGAATTTTATGGTGTTTGAGATATAATTGCATCGGGTTTTGCATGTACTTCGAGCGTCTTTAGAGCCGCGGATTTGAGAAACGAGAAGCAAAGTAACGTCTACCAGGAGTTTATATATTTTGGACATGTTGGGAGCTACCGTTGTGAATTATTTGGACGGAATGATTATACCTTCGAGACTAAGGGTGACTCTAATTTGGGAAGTCATCATTTAAAATGCCTTAGCAGTCGTTACTTGTCAGAAGCACCTGTGCATGTTCGTTTCGAATGAAATCGAGGGAAGCCTTATCACCGAAGGAGATTAAAGAAGTCGTTCATGTGAAGTTTGATGTAGCACTAACTATTATTTATTAATGAATTATGAAATTTTTGCGCTTACAGGATGATGATGATGATCTAGAAGATGATGGAAGCAAGATTGAGCCTTTCAATCTGAAGCAAGTGAGAGAGGAAGGTTACTTTGATTCAGAAGGGAACTATGTGGAATAAAATTGAAGTATGCTTGGCTTGATAGTGTGAAGGTGGACACACATTTTGCAGACAAGCACTTGGAACATTATATTCAAGAAAGGGATAATGATTAGGAACTTCCGTCTCAAAAATTAGTAAAATCAAGAGGCGAATAGCAAATACACTACAGACAGGAGAGACGGTTTTACATGCTTTGAGGAGGATGAAGGGAATCTCCAATGATAAAAGTAAGCGGGAAAAAAATGCCAGAAGAAACAAAAGTAGTCTTTGACAACTCACAGATGATGCCATGAAATTGATGGATAATGGGGATTACAATGTATATGACGACAAAAAGGAAACATTTAAGCGAGAAGCTGAAGGACATGAAAGAATTTTTCGTGTGAAGGGTGGATCATTGGTTGACAATATGGACACTAGTTTAAGTGTTGATGCTGATCAAATGGAAGATATTACAAAACAAATAAAACAAAAGCTCAAAGAAGCAAAATATCTGGATCTAGAGGGGAGAAGTGATTATAAGATTAGAATTATGAAGGAAGTTCGGGCAGATAAGCAAGCTATGCTTCTCTTAGGAGCCTCTAATAAAGACAAAGCATCAATGCCACAGCTAGTCCAAACTACACCTCCACTTGCTCCTTTGCCACTTCCTGTAGTCACTAATGCATGAACCCAAGAAAAGATCATGGAGAAACTTAAGAAGGTTGAACAAGCTATGGATATAAAATTTCCATCTTCAAAGTCTCCCCTTGAAAAATATCTTCAAGTTGACACTCTTCCAAATCACACAGTTACTTGCACATCATTGAATGGTAGTGTTGTTTCTGCTTCTACCAATGGATTAATGAAAGTGCAATGTGAAGTAAAGGACAAATCAAGTATGGGATGCAAAGGCAACAATGTGCTCAAATGCTCATTCCATTAGAAATAAGTCACTAGGAAAGTCCAGCAAACTTCATGTACACAACTCAGATGAGCCAATTTCTTGTTCACAGTCCCAGCAATTCGCTACATCAGGAGATTCGGTTGTAAAGGAAGCAACACAGTTTCAGCCCTGGTGGGAAGGACCTCAAGGCCAGATGATGGTTTGCAGTCATACAAGCAAATTCCTTTGGGGCAGAAACAAATAGAAGATCCTCTCCAAGCTAGCAAAGATGTTGATGATCTCATTTACAAGTCAGGAACAAAGGTCTTACAACAAGAAGAGTTGGCATCCACCCGAATTAAGTTTGGTTCTATAAACCATGGAATCCACTCCTCTATCTCTTTGAGTAATCTTGAGGAAAGTGTTGAAAATTCTGATCTGTGGGTATTTCAATTAGCAAATATAAGAACTGAAATATTCAACATTTTTAAGGAGTACCAAAGACTTCCTCTCCGAATTCAGAATGTTTTATCATTCAGTGATTACATGGAGTTTCATCTAGACCAGCAAAATAAGACTGAGTTGGCAAAAAGAAAGTATCTAGATTTGGTTCAAGATCCTCTTGCAAGGGGCCAAGGCAAAAATGTGTATGAGAAATTTCCAACAGATCACGAGCATCGAATAGAGGTTCTTGAAGAAGAAGAGCAGCCAACTCCTATTGATTTTATGTTACCCAGCAACCACGTGGAAGATGTTACCCATGGTACAAGTTTTTATGTTGGTGAAGTGGAGGTTAGTGTTGACACACGGACGAATGAGGGCAGTTGCACTCGAGATTATTGCAGCTTGGAATCTTGGTATGATGAATCTTTTAATTCTGATGCCCATGACATAAAATTAGAAGAACATACCGAGATGACCCTATAAAACGATGAACCACTTCAAAAAGACCATCATGAAATGCACACCTTAAGGCGTCAGTTCAAGGTTAATGAAGATAGAATTGTGGCTTCTCTAGTACGTTATGACAGCACTCACAAGTTGGTTGAGGATATCTACAAGAAGGTACAAAGGGAAGGGAAAGGAGATTGGCTTGTTGCAGATCTGCAGGTGGTCAAAACAGCTATTGAATCCATGAAATCAGAATATTTGTATTTGCTTTCTGACAAGGATTATATTCTTAAGGTTGCTGAAATTTATGTTGATTAATTGGATAAAAAAAGGAATGAGATTATGGAGCTCAAAGGGGAGCTTAAGGATACTCATGAGGCATTAGATGATGTCCAATTTTCTCTTCAGGAGGTAGAAAATCAGATTAGAACTATGAATCACTCTCAAGAACATGAGAATAGAATGAGGCATGAGTTCTTCCAAGAAGTCATTGACGAACTTGAGAGCATTCAGCAGATATATGATTTGGAGAACTGCCCCAAACGGTTACGTAGCAAAACTTCAAAACGCTTTCAGCTTGTTGACAACCCCTTGTTTGAAGTTGTTGCTGATTGGACGTCTGACAATCCTCTTTTTGTGTTAACTGAGGGATCATCTCTTGTTTGCCGTGAAGAGGAAGAGTTTGATTTTAGACCTTGGGATCGTAGCTCAGATTCTAGCAGTGAACCTAGATCTCAGCAGGGGAATGATGAATCAACTTCTGTTGCTGATCTTTTGATCAGTCCCAACATATTTTCTGATTTCATCCCATTTAGGAGTTGGGCGAATGTTCTTCATTAGCCTCTGAACAGTTCTCGGTGGAGTATTTATTTGAGGTTTGTGGGTAGAGTCTCAGTGTCTTTCATTCTCATTGCACCTATGCGTTTGGGAATTCTCCCAGTTTATGCCAATAGTATGAACTTTAATGTCCATAGGATGGTGGATTCAGCTTTTGAGTTGTTCATTTCTTACATGATCCGCTTAGGTCACGTCTTCATATTCTACTGGATTATACACGGACCCTAGATATATTTCTATCTCATTATAGCAGCGAGGCAGGGCAACAGAGTTTGGGATCCAGGTGCTAAGTTTTTTCAAAGAGTTATATGGGATCCAAGGATCCGATTGAGAGATAAATTGCAGAGAGACATTTGGCTTCGCAGTATGGCCAAAATTGTTTTCAATTTTGATCATAGGACTGCCTGCAAACTCGTATGGGATCTTGGTACTAAGCTTGAGGACAAGCAATTTTGAGGAGGGGAGATTTGTAATGTTCCCTTTTTGGAACATTAGAAATATTGAAGCCTTATTTTATGCAATATTAAATTGACTCTGAGACACAAGCTCAAAATATTAAAAAGGTTAATTTAATGTCTTAGGGAAGTTGAAGAGCCACAAGGGAATAAGATGAAAATCGGAGAAGAGCCGAAGAGTCTTGGTTTGCGTTTTAAAAAGGGGAAAGAGGTTCACTGTGGAAAGACTTGATTTATTATTCAGTTCAGTTTCCTCTCTTGTGAGAATCTCAGAAAGCTTCAGCTTTCAGCTAGTTGGAGGACATAGCCCCCCGTGCTAGCAGGCAGTGGACGCAAACCCATTGTCTCGAGAAACATTACTTCAGGTGTTTCATTCGTGCTTACAACTTCTTATCCTATCTTTCCAATCCGACTATTAAATCTGTATTTAGGATTGGTTTCTATGTACTGGTTATTGTATTGCTGTTGTATAATACAATAACGTTTTAGATGTTGGTTGTTATATTGTTGTTGTATAAGGCAATAACGTTGTTTAAGGAATTATGAGTTGCTGGTTCATCTCATCAGTTTGTAATTCATAGTTATGTGTTCGACATCTTGAATGTTATTTTGGAAATAACAAATTGTTATCTTGTGGAGAAGTCTTTGGCTTTATTGTTGTCTCGTATTGCATGTTCTTAAAATTACAACTGAATAAATATTATATTCATAAAGAGGCTGGATATATGTCGGTTGGTCTTCTTCTATTTTTAATTGTATTTGTAATACATCTATAATATTCAATTTTAAATATCCTAAAAAGGGGAAAACAAGATAATATCCAGAAAGGGATATTACACTGATTGTTTGCTTGAACTTGTTGATTGCTTGATTTGTTATGTAATGTCCCCTTGGGACATTAGGAAATTGCCAGCCAAATCAATTAAATATTGAAAATAAGAAAAGGTGGCAAACAGAAGGAAGAGGAGTGGAAGACTAATGGAGAAAGCTGAAGAGTCACAGCTTTGAGCATTGAAAAAGGAAGCAAGTTCATTTCAGATTATGCTTGAATATTGAATTTGATTTCAGTTTTCTCTTGAGAAACTTGGAAGCGTTCAGCTTTCATCTTCAAAACCTGACGACAAAACCCTTCACGCTCATCCGTGGATTGAATGCAAACCCGATTCATCAGTTGTGGTGAATTCACAACAAAGCTCCCATATGGATTTACAGGTTCTTTTCTACCATTTCCAATCTGACAGTTGACACTATATTTAAGATTCAATTTTTGCTATGCTATTATATTGTTGATTATTATAATACAATATATTATATAACAATTCTGCAGATTTCTACATGAACATTTGCTGGTTTATTTACAAGTCAATCTGGAATTTATTGCATAAAGTTATCTATTTGCATTTTGAAAATTATTTTAGTTTTTTGGAAGAAAAGATGCCATCTTGAGGATTTAATGATTGATGGAAGAAAGATGATGATTGATAGATCCTACTCCAATGCTTGGAATTAAATCTCCCTTATACTTAATTGGTGAAATCAAATAATTTATAATTTCAGAATACAGTTTATTGAAGATGTATTAAAACAGTGTTGAGGTATTTATAAATCATACGTATCTAATTTAGTCTGCAAGGAAATTTCATACATCCCAGGTTGTGTTGATTGTACAGAAGAGTACTTATAACCAGTTTTTAGAAATTGTATAAATAAGAACTATCACTGAAGTATTACTGGTGTAATATGTCTCCGGATATGAGTTATATTGTAACCGGTCATCAAATCATTCAAAGATTTGGAATTGTATTTGGATTGGTGTTCAGATTTGTTGAGTAGGTGCTGAAGTTGTGAAAGAGTTGTTGCTCTTGAACATGGGTTAGGAGACTCCTTGGGGTTGGAGCCCTTAATGATTGTAATTGGTTTCAGATTCATGGAGCTGGTTTAGGACAGCAGATCCTAGCAACAATACTCACCGTGGTTTTTCTCATATTGAATTTTCACCATAACCTTATGCACAGCGTACTTGATCTTATAGTGCTTCTCTTGTGTCTTTACATCATGCTTTAATTTTAATATGCAATTAGAAGTAATTGCTTAAAGTTTGTGATTAAATAAAAAGTTTAAGATACATTTATTACTAGTAATCTTGTGTTCTACATGGCAACAGCACACAGTGCTTGTCACAGTCCTAATCAATCTAAGAAAATCCTATTAATAGAACACACGGCTAATTTAGAAGAAGCATCCTCAAAAAAAAGCATCTCTGTTTGATGGAACAAATTCTGATTCCTGGAACATTAGAATCGAAAGTTGCACTGATTCAATAAGTTATGATGCTTGGATGTCAGTCAAAAATAGTGTCGCCTTACCTAAAACCCCAACTGATCCTGCAAATAAGAAAGACTATAAAAACAATGCTAAAGCTAGAAATGTTTTGTTCTGTGGTTTATGTAACAATAAGTTTGTTGAGGTTTTGCATTGTAAAACAGTAAAGAAAATCTGGGATAAACTGAGAAGGAACAATTAAGGGACTGATAAGGTAGAATAAGCAAAATACAAGCATACAAAGCCAGGTTAGAAGAATTAAAAATGAAAGAAAGAATGTATTGGTGATTGCCTTTTAAGAGTAGATTAAATTGTCAATGTTACTAAAGGTTTAGGAGAAAAGGTAAAAGAGCCAATTGTTGTTCAAAAAGTCTTGTGTTCTTTACCTTCTACATATAATGCAAAAATTTCTGCTATAGAAGAGGCCAGATATCTTACTAAAATTACAATGGATGATTCGCATGGTATTCTAAAATACCCATGAGATGAGAATGGCAGGTGATGTAGAGACTAGAAAGGAAGTTGCTTTTAAGACAACCAAAAAGAAGGAAGATGAAAGCTCAGAATCAGAAGATCTAGAAGGACAGCTAGTTTAAAGGGTTTCATAAAAACAAAGAGAAATCACTATGAAATGCTTTAACTGTGGGAAAAATGGACATTTTGCAGCCAAATGTCCTTACTCTAATAGTGATGAAGACAAACAATCTAAAAAGAAATAAATTGTTCATAAATCAAAAAGGTTTTACAAAGGAACAAAAAGTTTGTGTTAAAGAAGGTAGTACTGATAATTTTGATTCTGATGATTGTGAAACTTTTTTTATGGTAATAAGACCCTGTTCTACAGATCAAAGTGATGGTGATTCAAACAGTGATGTAGAAGATGAAGTTGATCTTGAAGCAAAGTACGTATGTGCACTAGAAGAAATCAGTCAATTGAAGAAGGAAAAGTCACAATAGTTGGCATCAGTCTCCACAGGTAATGCAGATATGTTGGCTCAACAGCGAGATTCTAACATCAAATCAACATTAGGGTTTAAGAAAGGAGAAAGCTCAAATAGTGCAAAAGATAAAAGGAATTACAATGAATCAAACAAATGCTTTCCTAGAACATTTTATTCACTCTACCGATATTGTAACTTTTGCACCTATCATGGTCATAAAGCAGTAAATTGCATGGTTATGCCAGGGAGATAAATCAGTTTTGTAATGTCCAAATTCATTTAATGCATTAAGGAATTTCAATTTGGTTGTTTTAAATGTCAGAATGTTGGACATACTGCAAGAAATTGTCAATTGATGCAGGAGCATCCTAGGGAAGTCAGCAATCCTGTATGTAGGGGCTTCACGCTCGAGTTTGTGGAGTTATGATTCGCGCAGTTGAGGATCTGTTCAAGGCATATTGGGGAACCTTTCCTTAGCTACATGTGATGTTTGGAGTCATTGTCTTGGAGTTAGAGCCATTTTAGTGGTTGCTGGTAATGTGTTCATATTTGCTGGCAGAGCTTTGGAGATTGTATTCGTGAGCTTCAATCCAAGGGAGTTAGCGTGTGCGCTCTTGGATTTGGATAGTTGGATGGCTCATGGACCTATGTCTATGTCCGCATATTCTTAAGTGGTCTTATGAGTTAGTTATGCATTGTAAAGTATTTAATTTATGTTATGTATTTAATGTTTGTAGCCAAGTTGACTTGTGGCTTGAGGGTGTATTTAATGTGAGTATTTATTTAATATCTTTTATGCTAGGCCGACCTGTGGCTTGGTTTAGTATAAGTAAAGGGTCTTGCGGAGTCTAGAGTAATTTGTCATTCAGCATGGACAAGAGGAGTAGCTAAAAGGAAGCGAAGTTTGAGCAAAGCTATTACTTAAGTGTGGCTTGGGAAACAAGAAGGTTGCTTGGTGGCTTGCGAGCACGAGTTGAGATTCTTCTTGGAGTGCTCTACCAAGTTGTAGATCTGGTTTAGCTAGTGGTTTGGATCTTGCGAGGTCTTGCAGAATTACTATTGTAATTGTTGATGTATTTGGCCATAACCCGAAAGGCCTTACAACCAAGCATGTTGGATGAAAATCTTATTATGAGAATTGGCATTGTGTGGATCTAAATCTCTATGTTATTGTTTACCACTGTGTGGTTGTTTGTTGGGGGCTAGGACATTTCCTTTGGGGATTCTCCTACCTTGCACTGCATCATCAATTGAGTTTTGCTGATTCAGGAAACAGATTCTATGACAAGGAAAAAAAACTTTGGAGAAAGAAAGAAAACAAGTCCCTTGGTGTTACAGCATTGCATGATGCAGGAGAAAACCTTTGGATTGTAGACAATGGTTGTTCAAACCACATGACATGTTATGAATGCGAACTTTCCAAGTTTACATAATGTAACGATGGTCCTATGAGATTTGGGGACAAGTCTTCAGTACGGATATGAGAGGTAAATGTTCCTCAAGCATTATCGGTATGTTAGAAGCAAATAATGTATGGTATGTTGAGGACGTCAGATAAGAAAACCTGATTATGGAAAGTTAATTGCTGAAGGAAAACAAATTCAAGAGTAATATTTATGATTTAAGAGAAGAAAAAGGCAAAAACTGTTTGATAAGTCAACTTGATGAAAATTGGTTCTAGCATAGGAGGCTAGGACATGTAAATTTTGACAATCTTGTGAAAATCATTTCTTGAATTCAGTAAGACATATGCCAAAATTGTAAACCTGAGAATATTGTTTACAAAGAATGTCAATGGGGAAAACAAACTACAATAAGTTTCAAGCCAAACGAATATTCAAATTTATAACCTCTTGAGTTGATTCACACTGATCTTTGTGGTCCAACAAGAACTAAACATATATGAGGAACAACACAAAGACAACTTCACAGATTCTATTGTTGATACAGATAGTGTGTACCGAAAATTCTCCTGCAAAAGATACTTCTAAATCAGATGATGAAAAAAGTTCAGAGCATGCTAGTCAAATTTCTTTTGAAAACATTGGTGAAAAGAATCCTTCAAGTTTGTTGAAAGAAACCATTTCAACAACAAATAATAAGAAATAAAGATAATGGAATTCAAACAAGGAAAAAAGTTGTTAAAAATTATGCTGAAGAAGCTAATGTCTTTAAAGTTCTGAAATGGAGCATAAAATATACAAAGAAGCTAACACAGATGTTAACTGGGTAATGCAATGAAAGAAGAATTTACTCAAATTGACAAAAATAATTCTTGGGAGTTAGTTCCTCAACCATCAGATAAAAATGTAATTGCTGCTAAATGGGTGTTCAGAAATAAGCTCAATGAAGATGACAAAATTGTTAGAAAAGCCACTAGATTGGCATGTAAAGGTCATGCACAAATTGAAGGGATTGATTTCGACGATACATTTGCTCTTGTGCCCAGATTAGAAGCTATATGCATGTTTTTGGCATCCTCAGTGTGAATAACTTTAAAGTTTGGCAGATGGATGTAAAGTCAACTTTCTTTGAATGAGTTTTTAGAAAAGGAAGTCTATCTGGAATAGCCATAAGGTTTTGTTTGTGCAAGTAAAGAGGACTATGCATTGAGACTCAAAAAGATCTTATATGGTCTCAAATAAGCACCTAGGACTTAGTATTCCGGACTTAATCAGCATCTTTCACAGCAAGGTTTTTATAGAGGTAATGGGAAGTAATTATATTTCAAATCTATTGGAGATAACGTTTTTGTTGGGGTTGTATATATCAAAGTAACAAGAATTGGAATTGGATCGAAATCGACAAGGCCGAATCAAATCGTGAATCGGCCATGAATTGGAAAATTTGAAAAACCCTTGAAATTTAGTGAGTAACTTATTTCATAAACCCTTTATCGCTGATTCGATTCACCGATTCACAAAAAATCGTTTGGCTTGAATCGAATCGCAAAATCGCGTGAATCGCATGAATCGCCGTGATTCTTGGAACTATGGTATATATAGATGATATTATTTTTGGTGGGATGATGAAGTTAGTAAAGGTTTTGCTAATCAAATGTCATCAGCATTTAAAATGTCTATGATAGGAGAGTTATCTTATTTTCTTAAATTACAAGTTTCCCAGTTGAATGCACACAAATTTTTGTTACAAACTAAACCCACCAAGGAAATGCTCAAAAAGTTATAATGGAGGACTGCAAACCTCTTAGTGCATCAATGGTTACATGACGTAAATGAGTAAGAATGATGATTTTCCATCTACAGATCAAACAAGGTATAGGTTACTGATTGGTAGTTTATTGTATCTCGCGGCATCTAGACCAAATATAATGCAAGCAGATTGTATGGTTGCTCGATTTCAAGCTTCTAAGGTTTCTCACCTTGATGTAGTTAAGAGAATATTCAGGATCTAAAAAGGTACTATTAGTATCAATTATAGCTTGTGGTAATCTAGATCTGATGACTTTAAATTGACAACATATACAGGATGTCAATTGGTCACATTGTGTTGATAATCATCGTAGCATCAATGGTAGCACCTCTCTTTTAGGAAACCAGTTAGGTTTGAGCAAGAAGCAAGACTCTATTACTTTGTCTACAGCTAGCATTGAATATATTGTTGCAGCTGCTTGTTGTACACAATATTGTGGATGAAGCAACAATATATTGCTGCAGTTCTCTCACATACTAAGCATATCTCTATCAAATATCATTTCTTAAAAGAACAAGTTGCTGATCGTGAGGTTTGTCTTGAATATGTTACTAAACAGAATTTGGCTGATATCTTTATTAAGCCTCTCCACACAGCTACTGTTGAGTGGCTGCAGCAACAACTTGGAGTGGCACACTACTTTCTTGCATCTAAGGTGGTATATAGGGAGAGTTTCTTCTTGTATCTATCTTTCATACCCAACTATTTGCCATTGATGTCAAAATGGGAGAAATTTGCTATGTTTTAGATTTGGTGACATGTTTTCAGGGTTTTGGCATATTTGATTCAGTTGGTTTCAGTGTCAGATTGGGTCAGTTTTTATGGTTTGATTTCAGCATTGAATATTGGTAATTTGGTTCAGTTGATTTCTGTGTCAGATTGGTTCAGTTTTTATGGTTTGATTTCAGCAATGTATATTGGTTTGTTTCACTGCCGATAATACTCCATTGTGGGTGTTTCAACATCAATGTCAAAGGGGGAGACTGTTAACATTATTGTCATTGATGTCAAATAAAAGAACTATCAAATCAATATCCAATATCTTCTGTGCATTGCTAACGTTTTAAGCTATGCATCTTCCGTGATAGTATATGCAGACCATAGGCACAGTGGCTGAAGAAATATATCTTCGCTGGAAATTGTAAACAATGTAATGGTTCAGGGGGTGTTTGTGAGCTCTATGAACAGTAGATGACAAAAGATGAGATTGATATATTACAAATTTTGCCCTTAACTGTCAAAGAAGAAAATGTGGAATTTGTTCAAAGATGGTCAACATGAACTAACATGCCTTCTATAGAATTATTGAACCAGTTATAAAATACTAAAAATAGTAACTTTCCTATATTGTTAAGTGCCTGGTCCCTCATGTTTATTTTATATAAGCAACTATTCACTTATCGAATATAGTATATCCTTTAATTGGTCAAATTACTCTGAGATATTTATGTAAGGGCTACACCAAGGATACCTATCCATCTCTAATCTTTGGTGCCAAATTGAGATGGTTTTTGAATCTAAACACAATCATGGGCCTCATGGCGTACTGCCTATCAAAAAAAGAATATATATATATATATAGTAAATCCTTTGTTAAGTTAATAATGAAATATGATTGTCGAAAAGATGTAGTTGTTCCAACAGAAAGTGTGTGTCCAGGACTCCAGACAAGCATTGGAGACTTACTGTTTATTTTTAATAAATCTTCTTAATAAGGAATGGCTTCTATACCTAATAGTTTGAAAAAGATATTTATCTTTAAATCAGCAGTGCATATTACTCACCACTATATTATCAGGCTAACACATTTTTGTTAAAGCTGTCAGATTAAGAAAATAAATATTGAAAATTAGCTGTCTATCGCCACTTGTCACATTTTGAAGGCAGCGGCACTTGTAACTGGATAATATTTAATAGACAATATTGAATAGACATGTGAGTTTATATTTATGTTCTCAATCTCGGGAAAGTGTGTGTGCAGAATCATTATAACTCGCAAAATAGTTTGTACACTTGACTGGAAAGTTGCAAAGATGCGTTGATAAAAGAAATTATATGTTATGAAGATGATGTAGGTGTGTTATTGAAAAAGAAGGGAATGTCTGAAAAGGAAAAATTCTGACTACACAGAAATCTGAAGACAAACTGAGCTGTGTAAAATAATAAGAACAGGTATATATGCTGAACTGTAGCAGAGACTGGAATGTTATTGGATAATTGATCGAAAATCATTCAGCGAGAGTGGCAGAGTTTGGACATGGTCTTTTGGTATCTAATTGAATTCCTCAGTATTCAGGTATCTTACTTTTGGTAATCTGATTATCAACCTCAATCACATTAAAAATTATAATCAAGATTCAACAACTGTTAGAAATCAAATAATTTATACTTTCAGATCTCTTTCAGTTTATTGAAGATGTATTGAAACAATGTTGAGTTATTTATAATCATATGCTTCTGATTTAGTCTGCAAGGAAATTTCATACATCTCAGGTTGTGTTGATTGTACAGAAGAATACTTATAACCAGTTTTTAGTAATTGTGTATATCAGAACTATCACTGAAGTATAACTTGTGTAATATGTCTTTGGTTACTAGTTATATTGTAACCGGTCTTCAAATCATTCAAAAATTGGAGTTATAATTGGATTGGTGTTCAGATTTGTTGAGTAGGTGCTCAAGTTGTGACAGAGTTGTTGCTCTTCAACGGGTTAGGAGACTCCTTGGGGTTGAAGCCCTTAAAGATTGTAATTGGTTTCAGATTCGTGAGGCTGGATTAGGACAGTAGATCCTAGCAACATTACTCACTGTGGATTTTCTCATTTTGGATTTCCATGTCATAACCTTGTGCACAGTGTACTTGATTGATCTTATGGTATTTCTCGTCTTCATTTGATGCTTTAATTGTACTATGCAATCAGAATAATTGTTTAAAGTTTGGAATTGGATAAAAAGTTTTAAGATATATTTACTACTAATTCACTCCCCCTCTTAGTGGTAAATCTGTGTTCTACAGTAAAAGCCATAATCCCTAGTTCTGCTACACTTAAAAAAGGTCACAAACTTTCATGATTACAACCCTTTTGAAAGAGTCACAGCCCATCATCAAAAGAGTCGCAACCTTTCATAATCCCAACCCTTCATCATTGCTGCCCTTTGAAAGAAGCACAACCTTTCATAACTCTGGCTTTTCAAGGAGTCACTTTCTTCTTTCCTTCTTATTCCTTCTTCTCTTCCTTCCTCTTCCCACTTTCAAATGAATTTTTCTTCTCTTTTCATATACCGTGTTTGACAGAGTCACAACTTTTCATTTCATGCCTTTTGACTTAACTAAATTTTAATTACGTTATAGTTTAATTTTATTCTTTTATATTTTTTAATTAAATTTTATTTCTATCCTCTTATATTGGGAAATTTTTATTTATGTTGTTTTTATTTAAACCTATTTCAAAAAGGGGACATTATAAATATGTAAAGTTTTAGTTATGGAGATCAACCACCCTAATGCTAATGTGGATTAGATACCAAGTGACTTGTGGTGATTTATTTTCAGCTCAAGGTATAGTCATAAAACTCAGCTATATGATTGGATCCTCTACCAACAGAGTGGCTAACCAATATAGTAGATGGGTACATAGAATGCACAAACTTCTAGACATGGGTGACTTCGGCATAATATTAGGCATATCAAAAACATCCTATGGGAGAGCTTGCCGTGGAGTGGGGTTCAAGAAAGAAAAGATGTCACTTCAAGATATTGAAGAAGTTCCTGCTGTCACCATGGCTCAATAAAATAATGATTGTTTCATAGCAAGCGTAATTTCTTTATAAGCCAAAGAAGAGCTTTTAATCACATGGTTCTTCAATCCATTATTGAAGTTTTCTCAGCTGGTACAGGGAAGTTCCACACTACTATCTTCTTGAAAGTAATCAAGGAACTCGGTTTTGTAGCCAGGTTATTGTGCTCCAATTGATCATATTGCAAAATTCATGTCTTGGATTATCAATATCATTCAGATCTACAGATACAAGGAAGTTTTCTTTGCTAGATATCATGTGTATGAGGTCTTGTCTTTTGAGAAAAATAGGTTGCACTATTCCCATAGACATACTGGTGTTTGAACATAAATCCCAAGAAAAGTGTGACTGTTACAGCCACCTTCCAATCCACCAACAATCTGATCCAAGACATCTTTCTAATGGTAAGCCCTGAAGCTTGATGAATGTTGCTGCGAATATGAGGACTGCTGTTATTATCAATTTCAATCATCTCTGCATATTATTGGAAGCCATGAAAAAGTTGTCAATTAAGTGCTACAGCTTTGAAGAAATTCAAATGGCCAAGCCACAGAAGAAGAGTACTCCTGGGGATGAAGGTCACACAAGTGAGCAATGAGGTCATTAAAACAGTGAAATTGAAATTTACTTATCTGAACTCTTTGCAAAACAATCCAACATACTCAGTTGTCAAGAAATACTTTGTTGATCTTGAAAATGTGGTTGCAAAGAATATTGCTATACAAATAACCAGTCCAAAAGGACTTCATTTCTGTCTAATAGGGCCACATGAAAAGGTGTATTTCCAAATCAGATGAATTGCCTGCTTGTGCACTAACGTCGAGGATTAAGCATAGGGCTGTATACCATGATTTGAGAAAGTGTACATGCATTATGGTATATGTATGGGCTTCAAAATATTATCAGGATTAAGGTTGGATACAGCCCACTATTCCAGCCACTTCACACTGCAGTCATAAAACTCAAAAGATAGTTGACAGTATCCTAGAGTGACTCATTAATCAGGTCTATATTATAATAGGTGATGGGACCTAAGACTCCAGCTATTATTTGCCAGAAAACTCGAAGTGTAAATTAAAAGTTGCAACTGCAGAGATATAAGAAAACTATTGACAAAATATTGCTGCATAGGAAGATGCTTTGATTTTGACACAATAACATGCTATAAATGCAGCTCATGAAGAAGCAGAGAGTTTTGAGAATGGTGGGTTTTTTGAAGCTTGTGGGTTGCTGTAATGACCCGTACCAGCACTCTAATAATTTGAACCAGCACTATATTGTCCTGAATCCCAGTTTCCCCTTAAATGTGAATCTTAAGAGTACGAACCCATATAACAGATAACCCACAATATGAATAATCAATGATATTCAGCTAGGTATTTACTCAAACTCAATTTTAAATAACACACTCAGAAACACATCCACATGCAGATGAAATATGAACAGCAAATAAACCTGAATCCTCTCCACTAAATCTGTCTTTTAAAAATGATATATTAAAACTCAAGCATATGAAAATGTAATACAAATCCAAAATACTAAACCAGCATCCTTTCAACAAATCCGGAAGCATGTTATTGACTCATACATCAGCAGAATAATAACCAGCAACATCCAAAACAGCTCTTAAGACATTATTGTATTATACAACAGCAATACAATAAGTAGCAACTATAAATCCAATCTTAAACACAGTTCTACAGTCAGATTGGAAAACTAAAGAGATGAACCTGTAAGCACAACCGAGACACCTGAAATGATATCTCCCCTGACAATGGTTTTTCGTCCACTACCTGCCTGCACGAGGGGCTACATCCTCACACTGGCTGAAAGCTGAAGCTTTCTGAAAACTCTCACAAGAGAGAACTGGAATCTGAATATGTAAATCATGCCCCCCAAAGGATAGAGCCTCATCTCCTTTTATGCTCGCAACGATGACCCTTCCACTTTTTTTTTTCTGGGTTTCGTCTTATCTTTCCACGTCCTCTTTTGCCCACTTGGAATATTAATTTGACTTTTAATTAATGACATTTCTGCTCTCATAGTCAATTTAATATTATAGTGATGACCCTCCCTTAATATTTCTAATGTCCCCAAGAAAGGGACATTACAGTTGCTGTAGTGGGTACACTGTCACACTTGCCAGCGGGGATCAGGATTGTTGTCTGATTCTTGAATCACCATTTTAACTTGAAGGATAACTGACCTGTATAAGGAGAATGATCAATGAACCCATGATATGCTACCTTGGTGTGATGTGGACAGAGTTTCCAGAGTTGTCATAGCTTGAAAACAAGCAATATTTGGGGCAAGGACTGTCATATCCCCTTTCATCAAGAAAGGAAAATTCAAAATATTAATATTTTTAGTCTAATGAGAGTGTTTTTTTAAACACTAAGTTAATCATACAAATATATATAAATAAAAATTGTTATACTATTTTTAAAGAATATAAATTTCAACTTTAAGGGACATTGATTTCCAACTCTTGAGACTGAAATCCATCCACAGGGTTTTTCCTTCAAGTATAAAACAAGGCAAACTTTCTTCGAGAGGGGATATTTGGTTTGCAAGAAATTTCTGATTTTATCAGCTGCAGCTGTAGCTATCATTAGGGATGAAAGCCCCAAGTGACCAAATTTGGTAAGAAAAAACATTACCAAGTTTTCCTGTGTAAATTCCTAGCAAGGATTTGCAAAGCATTATAAATGTTTAATCCACCATTTCAAAACAAAACTTAGCAGAGCACTGGCTTGATTCATACCCTTTATAGTCAGTCAGCAGGGATCATAGATGTGATTTCTAGTCTGTCTGATGTGATTTCTCTAGACTGTCTCTTTTGTTGTGAATCCACTGACCCACATGACACTCCTAGTCGGTCTGATGTGATTTCTCCAGACTGTCTCTTTTGTTGTGAATCTGCATAAGTAAAATGGCCCCCTTGAGGAGTCTTGGTCCTTCGAAAAGGTCTTTTATGTTGTTCACTTTTAAAGTTTCTTTGTGCTGGTTGTGACTGTCCTCATATGTTGTACAATCCTTCAGATAGTGTCGCTCCGTTTCCACCATGCCCTCATTGCAAAATCTGCAAACTTTGTCCTCCCACTCTTCCTTAGGGACCTTCCATCTACCAGTTTCACATCTCAAACAGTGTGAACCAAAGCGATTAGGATTTTTGCCTTTCCTTTAATCTCAGCTCCTAAATACTCTTTGTCGTCATGTTCACAGGTGGGATTAAATTCTTTGATATAATAGGCTTTTTTTCTACCCAACTGGTTTGCCCACATGGTAGATCTGAGTTTTTCTGCCACCCATTTTTTAATTTCAGAATTGTTTTCTGGGCACTCTTGGTAGTCAATGTGCCACTTGTTGGACCATTTATCATTTTGTTTCTTCCACATCTTCTTCCAACGAGCCAATTCTCCGTCAACCACCCTACTAGGCCAGCAATGTGCATCCATTTTACTCACTTTTTAAAGTTAGCTCAACAATCTAACAATTGATAAGTAGGAGATAATTTCCACAGCGAGTCAAATTGTAATAATTTCCATAGCAAGTCACACAATTAATTCCTGAGAGCAATATCACAATCTAACAATTGTCGAGGCCTCCATCGGGAACATGCCCGCCTCTACTAAAATAATCTCGTATGAAACTATTGATTTGATTTTGAGATTAGTTGCAATGAAGTGTTTTTGAATTCTTTCAATTTGTCGCCATTTATGGTTCGATACACTGCTCCCCCATACCTTGCTGCCATATAAAATAACTGGTATCACTGACAACCCAAAGAGGTTTTTCTTAGTCTTCCGGTCCTATAACTCTGTTGTCCTGCACTTGTTTTGAAGAAGATAAGATGCCTTCCATCCTCCCAGTATCCTTTTTGATCTACATGTTTCCCAATTGAGCCGGTAATGGAAATCTATCCCTAGATACTTGTATTTTTCTACAATTTCTAGCACTTTGTCATTAAATATGAAAGTGCATTGTTGTTTCATTTTCCTCAAGGAAAAGACCATGACATGTCATGTCCCCTCTTTTAGCTCAGTCTAGCAAAGACATGTGAGTCAGCATATTATGGGGTCTTGTAGGCTAACAAGGTTGGATAGAGACCCAGTATGGTTATTCAATGTTGGGGACTTCATGTTCTGGCAATTATTGACCAGATGGGAGATGTTCCTTATTTTTAGGAGGCAGTTCCTACTTTTTAGGAGGTATGATCTTGCCCGGTGTTGGGTCTCCATGAGATTACACTTTGGGTTCAGTTTCAGAGGGATAGGGCTTGTTTCCTAAATTTTAGGAGCATCCTTAGATTTTAGGGATGATACTGCCAGTGGATCCTTGATTTCTGACTTCAATCACAGACAAGTGACAGGATGATTTTATGGTTTGTGATGTCAGTTGGGCATTTTGTGGCTATTTGAGTTATATTTTTAATATTTCATAAGTTAGCGTTTAATAATTAAATAAAGCTAAGTTATTAGCCATTTTGGAGTAATAAGGGGTTTTTGGCCTCATCTGGATGCGCATCCAATAGTGTGATAGCTCGTTGGAAAGGTGTCGAAATTCTCTAAATCTTTCTCTTTGGTCTCAAGGCAATTCAATGAACAGATTTCCATCTATGAGGAAAAAGGTCATTTTCTAGTAACATTACAACTTTAAAATAAGAAATTATAACACTTTCACTACCCAACGCCACTTGGAGACACTTAGGGTTCAATTTGCAATTGAGAGGGATTATAAAGAGATAGAAGCTTCATTCTAAGATCATCTTTTGCATATTTGACAACTTGTTTATGAATTTGCTCTAAATGGGCGATTTCTAGTCTGGAACACAAACCCCAGGTTAGTGATTGGCTAAGACGTAGCCCTCAACAATCTTTGGCACCGAATCTCTTAGGCATTGTGTGTGGTGATTAAGGACAGAGGCATCAATTCTCATTGGGGTTTCAGCGTGGCATATCATCTTTTCAATTGGGACGTGGTTCATTGCAGCTTGTGGGATGCCATTTGCAGCAGATACACCACGCGGTGTATAGAGTATTGCTTGTATTCACCTCCAAATGTATGTTGGATTCAAGAACAATCTTCAACTTCCAGTTTGACATCAAATTTGTATGTGAGCTTTGGGAAATGCATTGGATTTATTGCTTGGCTCTATAATTCAGACAAATTTGCCTGGTACAATTTGCAATAATTCTAATTTTTACTGAATACTTATTTATTTCAATGTTGTTTCATGGTTGATGTTCCCTATTCCTTTCTATGTTATAAAACCATCAAAAACAAACAAACCTTTCTGCACTTTTGTCTAGTTCTGCAAGAAAACATAAATAAACATGAAAACAGATTTAAAAATATAAAATTACAGCAGATCACCAAAAGAGATCCATCAAGGATCTTTCAGTGGTATCAGAGCTTACATCCTGCCAGCCTGTAGGGTTTGTAAGAAATTATCACAACAATTTTCAACATCTGGGTATTGGATAAAAAGTTTTGATAAATCATTTCAGCATCTAGGTACTGGCTAAAAAGTTTTGATAATTCATTTTGACATCTAGGTATTGGATAAAAAGTTTTGATAATTCATTTCAGCATATGGGTACTGGTTAAAAAGTTTTGATAATTCATTTTGGCATCTGGGTACTGGATCAAAAGTTTTGATAATTCATATTAGCATCTGGGTAGTCACTAGTTGGTGGATTGAATACAAATTGATGCATCCAAGAGCTGAGATACACAAATTTTATACGCGCAAGAGAGCTCAACGTAAGGGTTTGGAATACACCAGGAACCTATTATGGCAGAAGAGCAGGTGGGCGGCACAGGGAATCAGGATGATGAAGAGAGAGAGAGATGGTGCGGACCCTATTCACTACTCAGCCCAGGATAGCTCAGGCTTTAGACAAATTACAGGATACCTTGGAGCGTTTGGAGATGGGTGGACACAAAGCCGGGTGAAGTAGATCAGTTTCAGTGGTTGGTAGTCAGTGCAGCCATCAGTTCCATTTTTCAGTTGGGAGCTCCCTTCATTCCTCTAGGCGGCATCGCCATCGTACACCTACTACGAATAGACCATTGCTTCCTCAGTTCATACCAGATGAACAGCCAGCACAAGTGGAACCACCAGAGGTGGGGTTCCAAGAGTCAGTTTTGGCAGCCACAACTAAGTGGAGAGCTCTACCCCCTGAGGTTAGGGATGTCTTCCCTCTTCCCCAGTATTATGCACAGTGTAGAGATACACCTAGGTTTAGGGGAGATCGTGGTTATAGACCACCACAGCAGCAGCAGAACTATGACCTCAATAGAGCTACTGGGAAGATCACATTGGCTACATATAATGGCTCAGGAGATACGAGTACACGAGCTTGGGTTCACAAGCTGGATATATGTCTTTCATTATGGCCCATGCCTGAGCGAGAGGCTATTCAGTTTGTTGTGTTGCATCTGGAGAGGACTGCCTATGATTGGTGGCACCATGGATTGGTTACCCAAGATCACGCATTAGTACATTCCTATGTTGAGTTCACTGAGCGACTCATTACACGGTTTGACCGTAAGGATACAAAACTTTACTATAGAGAGTTGGCTCATCTGAGACAAATTGGTCATGCAGAAGCTTATATTAATCAGTTCCAACGCATTGCAATTATGGTACCTGATATGACACAAAAGCGTAATGTGATGCTATTCATTGAGGGATTGCAAGACAGGCTTAAGGGATTGGTTCGTGCTTTCAAGCCGGCCACTCTTAAGGATGCTATTGATGTGACATTGAGATTGGACACCACTCCTACCTCTTATCCGACTGATAAGAAACAATCGAGGAATGTACAAGCACCACAGAGACCTCCTTTACAGGCTAAGGACATGCCACCTCCACCTCCCAAAGTAGACCTGGATTCTAGAAATGAACTAAGGAGGAGGAAATTATGTTTTTCTTGTAAGGAGCCATGGGTACCGGGACATAGGTGCCTTGGGCAGGGAAAGGCACATCTTATTGAGGTCATATTAGATGCGGACGATGAGGAGGTTCGGGATATAAATGACAAAGATGATGGTGTCCAAATTGAGCCCGAAGATGCTAAGGTTGCAGTCGCAACACAGGGGACTATGGCTACGTTGTCAAGTGCATCAATGATTCACCTCTTGTACATCTCAGGTATGATCCATGGGCATATTGTGAATTATTTGGTGGACAATGGGTCTACACATAATTTTATAAATACAAGAATGGTAGACCGATGTGGTCTACAAGCATAGAATTTTCCAGGAATAGATGTGACTGTGGCCAATGGTCTTACTTTGCAATGCGTCAAGGGTATCCCACAGTTGAGCATAGGCATGAAGGTATCATACACCTCGATAGATGACTTTTACACGTGTGATCTAAGGGGCACGGATGTAGTTTTGGGTGTACAGTGGTTGCAATACTTGGGGAGATACAGCCAAGACTTCAGGAAGAGACAATTGGAGTTTATGGTGGGGAGAAGGAAGATCGTGCTCAAGGCATGCCCACTTCCGTCTCAGGGTGGATCAGCTAGGAGTATGATTACTGATCAGGACTCAGATAGTAACAGTGATTTGATCATAACCCCATGTCCCTCAATATCTCAACACACAAGAGCGGATGCCTTAGATTTGCCACGGAGATTGTATGAGATTTGAGACGGGTTGCATAACAGGATTGTTTTGGGACCGGCTACTGGTCTGAACTCTGACAGGAGGACAGGATGGCCATTTGTTTGGATTCTTGGGCGCGAGGGTATTCAGGGGTGGATACTCTATTGTGACGATGTGATCTACTTCACTTCTACACCTTACAGTGGGGAGTATGTTTGTCTTGACGAGACACTACAGGTTTGGGGTCGATCGGTGCTCTGTATTTGGATTGCTTGGGTTAGTGGAGGATAAGTGTTTTACTGCTTGTAGGCAAGCATCTCCGAGAGGGGAGGACTATCATGTCCCCTCTTTTGGCTCAATCTAGCAGAGACGTGTGAGTGAACTTATTATGAGGTCTTGTAGGCTGACAGGGTTGGATAGAGACCCAGTATGGTTATTCAGTGTTGGGGACTTGATGTTCTGGCAATTATTGATCAGTTGGGAGATGTTCCTTGTTTTTAGGAGGTAGTTCCTAATTTTTAGGAGGTATGATCTTGCCTAAGGTTGGGTCTCCATGAGATTACTCTTTGGGTTCAGTTTCAGAGGGATAGGGCTTGTTTCCTAAATTTTAGGAGCATCCCTAGATTTTAGGGATGAGACTGCCGGTGGATCCTTGATTTTCGACTTCAGTCACAGACAAGTGACAGGATGATTTTATGGTTTGTGATGTTAGTTGGGCATTTTGTGGCTATTTGGGTTATATTTTTAATATTTCTTAAGTTAGCGTTTAATAATTAAATAAGGCTAAGTTATTGGCCATTTTGGAGTAATAAAGGGTTTTTGGCCTCATCTGAATGCGCATCCAATGGTGTGATAGCTCGTTGGAAAGGTGTCAAAATTCTCTAAATCTGTCTCATTGGTCTCAGGGCAATTCAGTGAACAGATTTCTGTCTATGAGGAAAAAGGTCATTTTCTAGTAACATGACCACTTTAAAATAAGAAATTATAACACTTTCACTACTCAACGCCACTTGGAGACACTTAGGGTTTGATTTGCAATTGAGAGGGGTTATAAGGAGATAGAAGCTTCATTCTAAGATCATCTTTTGCATATTTGACAACTTGTTTATGAATTTGCTATGAATGGGTGATTTCTAGTCCAGGATGCAAACCCTAGGTTAGTGATTGGCTGGGACGTAGCCCTCAGCAATCTTTGGCATCGAATCTCTTAGGCATTGTGCATGGTGATTAAGGACAAAGGCATCAATTCTCATTGGGGTTTCAGCATGGCATATCATCTTTCCAGTTGGGACGTGGTTCATTGCAGCCTGTGGGATGCCATTTGCAGCAGATACACCACGTGGTGTATAGAGTATTGCTTGTATTCACCTCCAAATGTATGCTGGATTCAAGAGCAATCTTCACCTTCCAGTTTGACATCAAATTTGTGTGTGAGTTTTGGGAAATGCATTGGATTTATTGCTTGGCTCTATAATTCAGACAAATTTGCCTGGTACAGTTTGCAACAATTCTGATTTTTACTGAATACTTATTTATTTTAGGGTTGTTTCATGGTTGTTGTTCCCTATTCCTTTCTATGTTATAAAACCACCAAAAACAAACAAACCTTTCTGCACTTCTGTCTAGTTCTGTAAGAAAACATAAATAAACAAGAAAACAAGTTTAAAAATATAAAATTACAGCTGATCAACAGAAGAGATCCATCAAGCATCTTCCATAATATTGGTCTTAGAAGTGTTGACCTCCATCCCTACCTCTATGCAAAAGGTTTCTATGTTCTTCAAATGTTCCCTCAGCCGCTGTGTTGTTTTACCAATGAGAATAAGGTCATCAACATAAATAAGCAATCTGATCATATATTCAGCCAACTGAATTCCCTCTCCATTGGCTTTGTTTAGCCATTCCTCTTACTTGTCAATATAGAGGCCAAACAAGGTAGGAGATAACGGGCACCCCTGTTTGACCCCTATGTCGCTGCCAAAACATTCCGACATGCCCACTTTGGTTCTGATTTTCGCTTTTACCTGTTCATAAAGTTTATAAACAGCAGCTCTATACTCTGTTGGGACCTCCAATTCTTCCATTTTATTCCATAAATTATCCCCAGGGATGGTGTCGAAAGCTTTCTTAAAGTCAGCAAAGCAACAAAAAGCCTCTTCACCCTATTTATCCCACATTTTTTCGATGAGGAACCTTAGGGTAATGCAGTGATCAATGGTGAAATGTTTTGGTCTGAAACCCGCCTGTCCCATAGCTCTTTTCCCTTCTTTTTCTGCCTATCCGTTGATTCTCCACTATACCATACTCGCATAGAGCTTGCTTAATAAGGGGTTCACCGTGATGGTGCGAAAGTTGGAAGGGTTGTTGACATCCCCGCTTTTATGGAGAGGAATAACTACACTGGTGGTCAACTCCATGGGAAAGCAGCCTTACATAACCATATTAAAATTGTTCCTAATGTGTGGAGTCAACAAATCTGTCCCCGACTTTAGAAATTCAACCTGTAGCCCATCAATATCTTGAGTTTTTCCACTCGCTAATCTCCTTAACCCTAGAGTAATGTCTTCATCAAAAAATAGTTCATCCGAATTGTTGATTGTGGGGAGTGAAACTTTGTCCTCCGGCCTCTCATAAAGAGTTTTTACATATTCTAACCATTGAGAATCTGTAATTTTATTTTCAACCTGTTTTCTAACTTGTTGTAACTTCCTCCAAAAATCTTTAGGATTGTGCTTTCCTAACATGATTAGCTCCTTCCTCCGATTAATCACATATTCCTTTTTTTTGGATTTGATCAGCTGTTTGTATTCTTTTATGATTGTTTTGTTTTCCTTTCTCCCTTTAAAATTCCTTTTTGCGGCCTTGCATTCTTCGTCATACCATGGGTTTAGTCAGAAAGGTGTTTGAGATGCTCTTTTTTATCCTTGTTCTCTTACAACCCTTTAGCACTTCCTGAATTAGTGGGATTAGGGAGCTGCTACTGATGTGACTTTTCTTATCACTGTTTTCCTTGATATTCATGATATCATGATGCATTTGGATCTGCTGTTCAAGAGCTGTGCAAAATATCTTTTGATTTTCATTGTTTATAAAAATCTTGCCCTCTTTACGTCCTTTTGTGCTTTCATCTAGGACCTGATCACTTTTCAGCCTCAATGAGGAAAGAGAAGCCACAAATCACACACCCTACTCAACACGCTAGCTTAGATCAGTGGAGAAGAGGGACCCTGTGTCTCAGACCCATGGATCAAGCTCATCAGCACTACTTTCATACATGCCCCTTCACCCCACCACAGCCATCTGAGTATTGCTCCACTCAAGGGAATTTACTCAACCCAACCAGCAAGAATCATTGCAGATAGGTTCAAGGTGAGAGTGATTAGACCTAACTGTCATCAGTATTATCAGACCAGCAGTGATCAGCAAATGTTTATCATCTGATGTAAAAATTGTAATCTGTAGCTTCTGAGTTGGCATTCTTTGTATGGGTTGCATTTTGATTGAATTCTCATACAATCCGTTAGCTGTAAATTGTTATGTTATCATCTGGTTTATGAGGAATGAATTATTTAATTAATTCATGTTGGAAGTAAATTCAGAGATAGCTTAGTATATGTTAATATTCAGGAATTTTAAATCGGCATTGGATGAACTGTTGTTTGTATTAACTTCTAGGATCTCTGCAAATGTAATAATATTGCCGTTATAATTGATATTTTCCAAATGCAGATCCCATACTCTTATAAATACAAGAGTAGGAGACATGTCTCTTCAGGAGACATGTCTCATGAAGAGACATGTCAAGAGTAGGAGACATGTCTCATGAAGAGACATGTCTTTATGATTAATCATTATTAGTTAATATATATTAACAATATAAATCACAATATAACCTTATGATTTATATCTAAGTTGCACGGGTACCTCCCCCCCCCCCCTCCGGACCACGTACCGGTTCGAACCAGTTCGTGGTTCTGGTCCGGTTCGACCTGGGTTCAACCTGGGTTCGTTTTTGGAGGCCTGGTTCAAACCAAGGTTCAAACCCAAGAGAACCACATATAAAATTTTGGACCAGGGTTCGAACCCAGGAGAACCACATATAAATTTTCCACATTACAGCATGTTTTAATTTAATTTATGTTGATACATCTTGGGTCTAGGTTGGTAGGCATTACAATGCCACAGTTTTTTAGTGTTGAGTAATCCCTAGCTGTAAAACACTTTCTATTTGAATCAAAATGCTACTAAATTTGAGACACCCACAAGAGAAGATGCTCAACATGTGGCGACCACCATGACCAATTTCAAGGAATTTCAGGGCCTATTTGAGTAGCAATATGAATTTTTCAAACACTAAACAATAAACAACGTTTTATTGAGAAATGTTGCCCTGCAGAAGAAAGTTACGGTCACATGAATATGGTCAGGTGGAGCAGCTACTTACCACATTGTCTATCACTGTTTGGCTGATTATTTCTCCTCTAGGTATATTAAAAATTGTATTAAAGAATATTGAATCTGGGACGTCAGATTGTGTTATCCAAAGGCCTCCATGAATGGTCTTTTTCTAGTTTACTGTTGTTTATCAGTGCTTGGGAGATTGTGCCCAAAGAGATTGAAGAATATTCAGCTGGTCAAAGGGATTTACCTTCTACAAGCTAGATCTAATTAGTTTTTGACCACGTTCAATCGATTATGTTAATCATAATAAGAGTTTGGTAAATAAATTTATGAAAAGAAGAAATTTTTATTAAAACTTACTGTTGATCTGCATAAACTAATCAGATACAGTTATGAATTTTTTAAATGAAAGGGAAGAGATCTAGTCGCTAGAGGTTCCAATGATCGCTGTGGTTTGCTACTATATTGTTTATGCTGTTTTAAAGTTTTTTGTTGTTCAAATGTGTTTATGCTACTATGCTACATTCTAATTCTAACTCATGCTTCGTAAAGATGTATATATATATATATATATATATTTTTTTTTTTTTTTTTTTTAAATTTTAAATTTACATGTTTTTGTACTAGCGAACCCAAACGAACCCAAACCCCTTTTCAAAATTTTGTCGAACCAGCGAACCGGTTCTCGAACCCGAACCCGGAACCGAACCGCAATACGGCAACTTAGATTTATATATATGTATAATAAATTATATATATAATATAATATAATACATACATGTATATATATAATATAATATAATATATATAATATCTATATTAATAATATTATATATATATATATATATATCAACATTGCATCTTAAGATTAAATCAATCGGACTGTAGCCATGATCTTAACAGTTTCAAACTAAATTCAGAATTAGTTCAGTTTGAACAATACCCTATAATCACTACATTGTTTCTCATATGACCTTACATTCAGGCAATGTTTTAACAAGTAAAGCTAAGTTATTGGCATGATATGATCAATTGCCTTATGATAATTAAGCAAAACATCCTACCCGTAACAGAATTGAAGTGGTTTAAATACCTGTTCAGGAGGCCTGTTTAAAGCTGGAGAAATGGATATGCTGGAAATAACGCCAGAACCAGCCAGGATATCTTTAAGGATACCGCTAATTCCAAGGACTAGAAGCGTTTTTGTTGCTAGCGTTGAACCACTAGCACATGTTGAAAGAAGTCTGATCAGACCCTGCATGCTCCACCCCGTTAAAGAAGTGAGAGTTCACACTAGACATATTAGTTTGAACAGTACAATATTGAATTGAAAGCCTACCGTATAAGTTGGAGTGCTAAGTGATGCCTGAGCACCACCTGAACTACTGACTGATACAAGCCTTGTAGTCTGTGCAACTAAACCATGATTGCAAAGTTCATCCAATTTCTCGGGAGAAGATGCAAAAGATTCTGCAATACGAGTCAAGCAAACAGATGCATGTTCTAACACCTGTAGAACACAGCATTATGATGCAACCAATAACTGACTAAAAACACATTCCAATATTTCAGAGTAGAAAAGAACAGAAAAGAAAATGCAAATTCATTGATTAGTTAAACTTTACCTTGGAATCATGATAATGAAGAAGATTTGTAAGCAAGGGTACAGCTTCCATAACAAAATCCGCGGCATCAGATGGTAGTTTTTTGCACATGTTGGCTGCTGTTGACAATGCTACCCTCTGATGAGTTTCAACATCGTTGCATCGTTAGCTTATGAATAAGAAAAATCATACTGGAAAGGAGGCATAAAAATAACAAAAACTGTAAGTAACCAATGAAAATCTATTTATTAAAGACTAAAGTAGCTATCAACCTTATAACATCTAACTGTCATATAACTAGGTAGTCAATAAAGAGTGACTAAATCTGTACACAGATGTAAATATCTCCCTTCCAAAACAGTCCACTGACAATACATATAACAGAAAGAATTTAAGGACGATACCAGGACAAAGATATCTATGAATTTCTGGCATTCGGTATTCGGGTAACAAACATGAGAAATATTTGTGCAGGACAAGAATATATCTCCCTTTTTAAAAGATCATCGCTCATATGACATTATTATAATCATAGCTCACAAGCAAAGATAATAAGAACCCAGATCCTGATATGCGCCACTGGCATAGACATTATGTTAGCCATTAAAGGCCCCATAATATGAGTAGATCTTCGACCCATTTCTTTAGACAAGTTCGAATATCCCTAGTGATCTTTTCTATGGTTCAAGTACAACCTACTGCCAACTACGGTGAATGTGGTTTATTATTTGCTCGCTGATTTAAAATTTAGAAAACTTTCATAGATTACCTGAACACCAGTAGAGAAGAAGTCAAGGTATGACAACACTGCCATAAGGGCCCCTGCCCGGAGACAAGCAGTTGGGTGCTCATGAGAAATCTTCTCCAGCGCTTGCAAGGACTGAAATAGAGACCATGTAAGTCAAAAAAATGAAATAACTCTCACTATCATGTTAGATTTGTTTGTTGAAAAATCCATTTCATAAATAAAGATAACAACAACGACGAAACCCCCGTGTAGTCTTGTAAATGCGAGCAAATTATGCGAAGTTTAGTGAATTTTTAGATGAAAGTACTCATATTTTGAGAAAAAATTCTAATTTGACAAAAGCATCACACTTTTTTTCAGAACAAATAATTTCTTGTCGGTCATCAACTAGATTAATTTAGCCCTTAAATTTTGAAACTTAAAACCAGCCGATGTATCGCATGACGTAAAATCGGCCCCAATTGGAAGCGCGAACGACGATTTCATTCCAAGGGTAAAAAAAAATAATGTTGGAAGTTTTGAAAATGTATAGAACGAGAGAGGGAAGTGAAAGAAAGATGTTCATTATGTTGTAATCTCTCTAGATTCAATCGTGTAGTCATTGCTCTCCATATTTTACGCGGAGCAGCTTGCTAAAATGCATCTTTCATAGCCATTATACAGTAAACATGGTGAAACATTATACACAAAATATGAGGCAATTAAGATTGACTCGAAAACTTGGCAGTGGAATCCCGATAAATGATCACACATCATTTGTAATGAAATGACAATCATGGTAGCTTAACTACCTGTTCTGCCAGATCCATGTACTCGATGGTGAGCAAGCGGGCACAAAAAGAGGGAACGGCTCCATAATGCACTACCGCAGCGCATGAGGAAGGCAGTACATCACAGAGGTGAGTCAGAGCCCTTGCGGCAAGTAACATTATGTCTGCGTTAGTCTCGTGATTGACCAGGCCCACCAGCACAGGCACGAATGCATCGACCGCGAGGCTACTGAGCGACTCCTCCGTGCCTATCGACACCATCTCGCACAGTTGACTGAGTGCTTCCACCTGCCGCCCCTCTTCCCCGTCAGCCCGTAGTCCTGATAGAATTCTCTTCACGCGCCCATGAGAGCCTGAGCCTCCCCCACTTCCTCCATGTGAACCTCCCGGCAACAGATCATCCAGCCCTGCCCCCAACTTCCTCAGTAACCCCTGCAACGCACTGCTTGCCGACGTCAGATTCTGGTGCAGTATGCTGTTGCTATTGCTGTTCCTATTCTCTTCCTCCTCCTCCTCATTCTCCTCTTCCTCCACTGCCTCCCTTACCCTCTCCCTCTCTCTCTCCCTTTCCCTCTCCCTCTCCTTTTCTTTGCCCTTGTCGCCTGAATCCTTCTCTCGCTTACTGTCGCCGTAACTCCAATTCTTTCCGCCAGAGTCCCGTCGGGAGGCAGAAGCAGACGCTGAAGATGAGTCCATGCGAGAATTTGTTCGAAATTGCGATTGCGATAGAGATCGAGATTGAGGGTGAGATGGCGTAGGAGTCGATATGGAAGATGAAACGCAGAGGCGAGCTCGTTTGGAAGCGCGGCGAGAGGAAGAGTGAGGAGGGGCTGAGGCCTCCGCCCGCTTGCGGCTGCGCGTTTCCATACACAATTATTTCACACAAAGAAAACCCCACCTCACCCCCTTCCGCATTTAACCTCTCAATCCATCCATCCCAATTCTAATTCTGTAAAAGCGATTGCTTGAGACCCAAACCCTGTCGAGAAATGGATACTGCCCCTGCCTACCCGAATTCCTTCCTCCCTTTATTCTTCACAGTCCCTTTACATGTTACTGTTGAGGCAAGTGCAAGAAGCCACAGATGCGTATCGTCCAAAGCTGTTTTTGCCGATATTTCTTCTTCTTGTGTTTATTTATAGCTTGGCATAAATCAAGAGCAACAACGGATCCGTTATGGGTGGCGTGTGTGAAACGAGAGAAACGGAAGTGGACTCCCCTCCGAAGTACATTCTCTCACGCCATGCATAATACCCAACAGTATACCTCTCTTTAAGATCAATCTATAAGATGGAATAAGCCAGAGAACTATTACACAGCATTCAATAGTTGCATTCAATAGTTGCTACAAAATAATTCTAAACATATGAATAAGTTTTTGCATGTATTTGATACATTGGGTTGAAATTGCAAAATTAGATGTTTGATTTGTTGAATCTTATTTTCGAGTATCTACCTCACTAATAAAATATTAGGGCCTATTTTATCAAGGAAATATTGCATTTAGATATTTGTAGTGTGGAATTAAAGTAGATTCAGTTGAATTTTAAAGATAAAAAATTGCTCTTTAAGATTTGCATTGGATTTTTAGAATTTGTCAATTGTTTATGTACTAATTTGATTTATGTGCCTACAAAACTAAATTGGTATGCAAACTTGAATAAATTTTAGTTGAAATGAACCAATATAGATGTAATGGTTAGAATTCACTTGTGTTGATCTTCTTGTGTCTAAATTTGAACACAAATTAACAATATTTGGGAACATGTTATAATTATAATATCTTATTTTAAATTTCTTGTATTCTCTTGTACCAAACCTCTAATTAATTGTACAACTTTAAGTGAAAGATTTAACAATAATAAGCAACGTGTAATAGCACTTATGATAACATCATAAGCATACAATGCAAAAATTAATTCTCTTTTCAATCTCTTCTCAAAATTTCAACATTCCTAAGTTATTTTACAAAAGAGACTGAATGTCCCAAAAAAATGACCAACCACGAGTGTACGATGAGTTAGGTAACAACAACTAGTGGAAGGGAGTTGACAAAGTTTTGTTTTGGCTTTGAAATTTAAAAGTCTAATGTTCAAATTCACAACTACAAATTTGTCCTGGGTCAAGTCCACACTCATAAATTTAATCTAGGGTGAGAAATAGAGGAATTAGTAAATGGAAACAAAACTCTAGATTAATATGGTCATTGGATTAAGATATGAGGATATTATGAGGCAATTTCATGTACGAATACGTCACTTATACACTTCATATTATATTTAGGAAATTATAATAAAGTTGACCCAATATATAAGTGAAAAGGGCATGGATATGTATTTTCACCATTGTATTTCATCTTTGCTCTTTAATTTGACCAGATTACTAGTCAAATGCATGTCAAAGTAAGATAATCAAGAACATGGAATTGTTGGCCCATTAATGGGTCTTTGAGTTTCATCCTTCATCTGTCACAGTCATGAAGGACTCTTGGGGGCCTCCAGATAAAGGTTGGATTAAAATTAACTTTGACAGGGCCTCAAAGGGCAACCAAGGTTCTTCTGGGGCTATATATGTGTATCGTCTTAAATTGGAAGTAATTGAATTTATGACTATTTAGCACCTATTTTAAAGTAATTTAGTATTAAATTTGCATTTAAGATGCCTTTGCATATGTTTCTTATCATCTTCTTGAATGGGATCTAGGTAAGACCTATAAGTCCTCTTGGCATTCTTGGCTTATAACACAAAACTCAAGGTAGAATCTATTTACTTAGGTCCTCCCCTTCCCCTTCTTCTAATCAATTCATCTCTTTTTTTGCACTGAATTAGGATTTCCTCAAAATGTGTACCTAATTTATAAGTTCTGAGACCTATTTTGGTTCCCAAGGCTACCCTAGGGACTCCTATGCCTAGTTGGTGGGGACATAATGCATCCTTGCCCAATCAAGGATGCAGTACATCCACATTGGACCAATTACGGATGTAGTACGTCCCTATATGGATCCCATTTTGGGTCCTGATCATTGAGTCCTTCCTCGAGGTTTGATTAAGAACTTTATTTTTAAGTTCAGTCAACCTGCTAGAGAAAGTTAGTCAGGAATCCTTTATAAGTACCCTTAATTGCTTCATTTGCAATGATGCAATATGGCATGATGATCAAGCAAGAATAGGTGGGCAATCAAACAAGCAAATATGTACATGCTTCACATGGACAAGCCATTGTGGACATTATAATTTGGCATAGTACATTTACAAGGTAAAAGCAAGGAGGCTTGGAAACATCTTTTGAAGCAAGAGATTTATTTATCTTCTCCTTCCATTCTATCATTCAAGCATTTTCAAGATTCAATCATGGAGTATGAGTATGGGTTAGAGTGCTTTACTCTTAGGGGCTTGGTATTATTTATAGGTTATCCTTAAATTTATGCATTATTGCTTCATCCTCAAAAACTTCATGTTAGGGTTTGGATCTAGGTATTTAGATCGTGGCATTGCACATTCAAGGCTCATACACAAGCATCACACACATTACAATTGACATAACGACTATCTATGGAGGTGGAAACCACCAAAACAAGGAGTTGACTAAGGAAAAACCCCTACATAGCCACCCAAAACACCAAATTTTAAATATCGGCAGATCTCAAAAGATGGAACTAGTTGCAGATCTTAGTACAATTTTCATCATTTATCAAAACTACAAATTCAAAATCAAGGTCAGGCACAATTGATCAAGGACGCAATGTTCCCCTTCTTTAGGAGAAAGTCACTCTTGCGCAAAAGTCACCCATGCTAGATTATCAAATAATTTATGGGTTTTTCTAATTTGGTAATTTTGAGCCCAAATTCGCAAATTTGGATTTGTTCATCCACGGGGTAGTACAACAAGCATAAATTTGGATCTAAATACTTGAGATAAGTTCTTTGTCTATAATTTATCAATTCGACACTTTATGTCTTTTACTTTACATTATATATTTTACATAGATCTAGAAGTAATTAATTAGGATCTCAAGAGTAAAGTGCATTCTTTTACCTAACTTCATAATCCTTAAATCTTGGTTTGAGTTAATACTCCATTATCATTTGGATTCCATTGACCTCTTAAGGTTTAACACCTTTGAGGATCATTTTGAAAGAATCATTTTCCTTATACTCAACCTCTTGAGTGAGGCTATGTGATAAACTTAGGGTTTATTCCCTTGATTCAAATTCCCCTACATATTTTTGGTGAATCCACTTGCGATAATTCTTTCTTTTATGGTGTTAGATTTAATCTTGCATTTCATATTTTGATTACATATTACATGCATAGTAGATTTCATCTCTCATATGTTCTTGCATTTCAAAAATACAAAAAATCATATAATAGTAAAAAAATAAAAAATACAAAATCCTTGCATTGCATTTAGTTTTCTTTCAAGATGTTTGATTTCTTTTATGAATACTTCAATGATAGATTTGTTGTGTCTAAGGATATTACTCTAGATAGGGATCATCCTTGTAAGAAAGATGTATTGGATGAGGTTTCCCCTAGTTCACTTCTGCTCCCTTTTGCATCTTTTTCAATCAATCTTTATGACAAGTTGTGTGCATGGTTTCCTCTTTCAACAGTTGTTTGTTCTATTGATACAACTCATATACGCTATGCAAAACCTTTGATGATTGTTAAGGGTTTTCCTAAGCTTATTGTTAAGGGTAAACCTACAACCCTCTAAACTACTTCATTGATCTATATTCTATTGCTTATGCTTATCACACTTGGAATTATCCTCAACATACTATTCCAATTTCTTTACCACCTTCTCAACCCCTGCTTCCTCAAGTACCTCGATTGCCAACTACTTATTTCAAAGAGTATGGCATGGTGAAGCAATTGTGAGCTATTTCTACTAAGATTTCTCTTTGGGAATCACTTCAAACTTCAACTACCTACCATAAAGCTTTGCAAAAGGCTATATCTACTCTTCATGTTCCTCCACCTAATATAGATGCTATTAATTCCTTTTTAAATTGTAAGTATATTGTGTCATCTATTCCTCCTATTATCTTCACTAAAGATGACCTTCCTCCTCTTGAAGTTCAAAATAGGTGTGATGCTCTTATGGTAGTTGTGTCTATTAATAGGAACACCATGCGACATACTCTAATTGATAATAGTTCAGGATTGAACGTTTGTAGCATGGACATGTTAAAAGCTATACAAGTTGATGTATCCACTATTAAACCTAATCATGTTCTTATTTGTAGATTTCATAACATTGCTAAACACACTTTAGGCATTATTACATCACCCGTTTAAGTTAATCTTGTCATCTTGGATACTTATTTTCATGTTATGTATGGCCCGTTAAATTTTAACCTTCTTTTAGGAAGACATCGGTTGCATTGTATGCATGTTATTCCTTCTAATATTCATAAAAAGGTGCATTTTGTTCACAACAATCTCCTATATATACTTCATGTGGATGATGCACCCAATCCTTGTTTAAATGTGAAATATGCTCAAACTTGATCAAATCAAGTGAGGTAGAGGTGATGCAGAAATGAGTGAAACATGATCAAAACAAGATAAAGCAACGTCCATGATGACTAGATAAGAGATTAAAACCCAAGAGTGACCACTAAGAAGTGATAATATACTATAGTTTGACTAAATATGACCAAGGAAGATAAAGCATGAGAATTGGGTTAAATCAAGGAGAAAGATGAAATGAAATGAAATGATCCAAAAGCGTGGAAGAGAGTAGAAATGATGATGCCCTAGCGAGATTCAAAGATTAGGCCTCAAAAGGTCAGCCAACTGCATAGAAGAAGGAAGGAATTTTAAAATGTGATTTTGACCTTCAAGATTAACTCATATTTTAATTTTGATCCTGACAATGGATCCAGGATGTCAAAATTAGCTAGGGGTGCAATTTTTGCACAATTTTGAGAAGTTCAAAAAATTAGGTCAAAATTGGATTAGAAGACTATATAAGGGGTCCAAGGGTCATTTTCAATTCATTTGTCTTGTGATTTTGAGAGCTTTTGAGCATTTGAGAGAGGTAGTGATGACACAGACAGGGATTCCGACTGATAGACATTTTTTGAGCGCAATCGGTTACATAATCGGCCTCCATAGTATGGTGCCCTAGTAAGTTTTTGATTTCCCCAGCATTTAGAGCCATTTTTTGAGTATTTTTTGTCTTCTTTTTTTCTAGGTTTTATAAGTTTCTTGTAAAATCTTGTGCGATACTTTAGAACTATCGCACGACAGTTATTTGAATTATTGCAGGATACTTCTAGTGTCAATATAGTATCACTCGGGTGTAGGAAACATTATTGTATGAGCACCACCCTTTAGTCAAACGAGATGGTGTGAAGTATCACACAACTAAAGAGTATCACACGATACAAAAGAACCAAAAATTTTGCACACTATTAGAAAGAAGTATCGCATAGTGTGGTTTTGATCATTTTTCTCATTTTTTTGTCATTTAGGTCATTTTTCTCAATTGCACAGTAGAGTATAAGCATTTATGAGTTTTTTTTGATATGTCATGATAGGTACTGACATGTTTTGCATGGGTTTTTTGTGCAGATGGCTTTCTCAAGGTTGATCACTAGAGCCCCCAAGGTTGTGGGATTGAGAATAATGCAATTTTTGGATGTTGAGCATGGGAGAGCACTGGCGACCATGGGGTTTGGATGGTTGCTACGGATGTCCCATATTTAGGAAAACCATGGCCTTCTAACAACACTCACAGAGAGGTAGCATAGCAAGCATAACACTTTTCATCTACCCACCGGAGAGGTGACGATTACCTTATAGGATGTGTATCGCATATTTTGAGTGTCATTTCACGGAGACCCGGTGAGTGTGATGAGTATGTTTAGATGTTTTGCTTTACTTTGTTTCTTCTTTGCCATGAGTGCTAATATGATTTTTGTGTGCCATAGGTGTACTATGATCAAACACTAACAAAGAGGAGGGCTGCAATGCAAGAGTTATTTCAGGATGTCACTATCTTGGATAGACATCTGAGTTGGGAAAGGCTAGTGGAGGAGTACAGGGAGCAAAATTTGGTGCCCTACATAGTATGCTCTGAAATATCCCAAATGGATATTTGCTCTGCTACTACTATTTGTTTAATTATATAAATTATATTTTCATGTAGATTTTTCTTTGATCTTATAGAGCTAGACAGAAGTTGCAAAAGAAGGTTGTTTCTTTTTGTATTTTTCAAAATATAGGTATTACAATAAATAAATAATAGTAGTTGATAAAATAAAAGTGATAGAAATCATATGCAACAATACATATTATTCTGGAAATGATTCTAAAATCGTGCTAGCAGAGTCTGATTTATTTCAAAATAGTACCAATACAGATGTACTTCAAATAAGGTTGACACCAAATGAATATGGTAACCAGCTACAGCCAAACAAGATCAAATGATAGAGCCCAAGTTGCTACAATAAAACAAATCCAGTCTGCTGCAAATAAAGACTCAAGAATTCCTCCTACTAGCTACTATGAGGAAAAGTCGGGTTGAACCAAAGTTGTTGCCTTCCCAATAAATCCACTACCTGCAAAGTGTGACTGCAATACTAGAAATTGATCCTCTGTCGCGATCAAACTATATGCATAAGAACCTTCAAATATGATCCTGTTGAGGGATACATCCCAACAAATCTACTCTCAACACTAGGGTTTGTGTTCTAGGTGACGAAGGATCTTCCAGAGCAATGGCATCCAAAATAGGTTGAAAAAATGATAAAGATACTCATCTTTAGGTTGCCTTCTCCTTATATCCCCTCTCTAAGCAATTCGAACCCTAAAAGAACCCTAAAGTGGATTGTATTTGAACTTTATAATATAACATTATTTTCCAATGAAGGCATCCAAATAGAAGGAAATCATTACTTTATTAATGACAAATAGCTCCAAGCATCAAATAAGTCCTGGCAAGTGATAATCAAATAATAGAGACTAAGCTCTTTCCAACAAGCTATCACACATAGGCAGATCGATCCAAATGGAGCTAGAAAACTCCTTATTACTCCAAAATGGCTAAACTCTTAACCTTATTTAAATTATTAAAATGCTAAGTTAGGATAATATTTAAATATATTAATATATTTCCCCAAGTAGCCAAGGAACAACCCAAACACCTCTAAAAGATGAAATTGAGTTTGTCACCTGATTGTGACTGATGTTAGACAACCTGGGCCAACTAGCAGTCACACTCTCAAATCTAAGGATACTCCTAAAATTTAGGGAACACACCCAAATCTCCTAAAATTGAGACTCGGGGTGATCTCATAGAACCTCAACTTTGGAAACGTCACCATCTCCTAAAAGGTAGGAATCTCCTATAATCAAGGAACTGCCTCCTAAAATCAAGGAACTACTCTCAACTGATCTACAACTACTTGTAATACCAAATTTGGATGCTGAAAACCTTTATTGAGTCTCTGATCACCATTGCCAGCCTACGAGACTCCATAATAGGCTAACTCTCACGTCACTGCTAGACAAAGCTAAAAAGGGGACATGACATGCTCTTTAGTGGCATAGGCTTTGGTGATTGATAGAAACCAAAAGGGTTGGGGGAGACTAGTGATGGACTTGGTAGGGCGGGTGTGACACGTGGCATGGGGCCAGCCATTCTTGTAGACATGTATCATGAGTTGCATGAGATCGTCTATTGGAAGGGGAGGACATGGGCGTACAGGGCTGTATAGCCCAAATATAGGTATTGGATCACATTGCAGTGATAAATATCCCTATATTTATAGATATTCATTGCATATCTACATAGTGGAGATATCACCTACTATTAGTGACCTTTTGATGAGTTATCAATTTTTGAGTGGAGGCCTTATAGGGCATGTGAGGTTTGGCGATCAACTACATATTTTGTGAAAAGCCACTACTAGGCCAACATTCAGAGATTGTGGAGAGGTTTGTGATTAGATAGGCCTGAAGATAGTTTGGGTGACGATAGGTGGGGTCTACTGAGACTACTACCTATATCAGGTTCAAGGGAGATGAGAGCCTCAAATGGCTACTGATGCTCAATTATATGGTAGAAGCAAAGGAGATAATGGGGTTATAGTGGGAGAGATGAGATGATTACCTCCCAGAAGTTGCAGATGTAGGCATAGATCTTGCCTGTGCTTAGGAGAGATAGAGGTATCCATTCCCTAGTTTTACTACTCCCGATCCATTGTCAAGAAGTGTCAGTCATGGGGTTATGCAAAGGATGGAGATAGGTAGTAACTTTGGCGATGCATCGAGTAGTCAAACTTGAGCACAGAGTCGGGAGGAGATGGAGGAGGTGAGGAGGAGGAGAGGGAGGAGGAGGAGGAGGAGAGACTGATCAGGCAGTCATAGGTGGAGAGGGGAAGAGACTCGAGAGCAAAGTAGAGGCCAGAGTAGCTTGCAAGTGGAGAGAGAGGATCCTCAAGATGCTCAAATCCAAGCCCTAAATATAGAGGTACGACAACTATGGATGGCTATCACAGTGAGGGGCTAGTAGTTGGTGGATGAAAGAGTAGAGGCAGATAGGTGATAGAGATCATTGTGAAAGGATCTAGTAGAGGCTCAATGAGAGTTAGAGAGACAGGGAGCGTGAGCATCATACTGTCATGGGATGTATAGAGTTTTTGTTTTAGTAGTACAACAAGTGCCTCTCTATTCCAATAGAGCAGGGAGATTAGAGGGAGCAATGTAGCCTCCAAATAAGATATAGACACCCCCTTTATAGCTACCACATGATACTCACTAGGGAGGGATCCAATCATAGGTCTAGGGTTAGATCTAGGTTTTTGACACCCTTGTGACACTTTCAATGTATATTTTTGAGATAGCTATCCGAACTTTGGATCACATATTGTACTTGATTGATTGTTATATATATGAGATACTGGATTTGATTTATGGTTTTGTTTACTTGTCTCCTTTCTTGCTCATGTGATGGATGTTTATGTATATTTCAACACTCATTTTTATGTTTCCATGTGATGTTGATATGTATGCTCATGTTTATGTATGTTCATCTCATGTTTATGCTCATGGATATATCTCTTTCATAGATGTTTTTAGCTCTCGTGTTATGATGTATACTCATGATTTGAAAATTTAAAACTTGGATTTGATTAGGTATGATGATGAGATTAACCCTTGTGATGATAGGAATCAAAGAATCATTAAGTTGATATGACCGATAAGGAGCGAAAGTCACGATCGAGAGAAAGTGAGAAAAGGGTGAACACAATTAGATCACATGTATGTGAAAGATAAAGAGAGAGCTCTCTCATCATGGAAGATGCAAAAGGTAAACTAGAATGAGTACTAAAATGCAAGCTAGTATGCAAAGGTGCAATTACAAGGGACACATAATTAGACTCTAATTTTCACCATTAACCTTTATTAGGGACATCGAGAGATCATACAATCATCACTATTATAAATATGAGGATATGGATATGATCTATCTAGAATAAAAATGTAGAAACCAAACCTAAGCATCAGAGACATATAGGTCAAGATGACTAATGTAGTTAGGTTCCCTAAGTTTAGTATAGCAAGACTATACTTGTGTCAAGGCATAAGTACTAGGATAACCCCTGAGTGCGGTATTGTAGAAACAGACAAGGATGATATGTTGTAGATCTGAAGTATCAAGTAGGATAAGCATGGATGCTTATGACACTTTAGATCAACGAAGTATACCCATAAGCAGAAAATAGGTAAAACATGCCCCATGCCCCAGTCTTCTAGTCCATGACATCCTCGAGAGACTATTTGTTGTTATAGACAACACACAAAGAAAATAAAGTCAATCAAGTCTCAATAAGTTTGATGTTCAAGTGTGTGCGTAGAAGGCACGTGACCATTTCTTTAAGACTCAAATCTGGTAGTGAAAAATATCGCAACATCCCAGATTATAGCTAAGATATCTGAAAAGCATTGAAAAAATACTCGATGTCGAGGGAAGTTTTGAGAAACATTGATGGTCGAGCTACCAAAGAAATACCAACACACAAAGAGACCCTAATAAGCTAAGTAGTTTATGCCCCCTAGACCTAGATGAAAGTTATTTCCAATCTAGGCAAAGCAAAGTGAAGTGGATTAACACAAAGTAAGACTGATAGACATTGGTGCAAATGTCTCAAGTAGCACCCGTTTCCAGGTTTTCACCACTTGGCAATTTTTTTGGATTATGGAAAGTTTTTAATTTTTTTTGGTGATGCATCAAAGCACCTATTGCTAGGTTTTCACCAAGATGGTTGTTATTTTTTAGGACATTTTTTGATTTTTAGGATTTTTTAGCATCATATATGATTTTTTGGATTTTTTTAGGATCATAGAATACATAGAAGCAACTAAGCAGTGAGAGCCTTAAGCATAGAACTTCTTCAGATGGAAAATATTGATAGACTTAGGGAGTTGTTCTCCCTTGGGTGTAGAAAGTTGATAGGCACCAGATCCAAATGCAGTTGTGACAAACTAGGACCAAACCAGTTAGGCTCAAACTTATCTTTCTTCTCTTTGTTTTGTTGATTCTTTGGGTTCTCTTTAAGAACAAACTCACCCACTTGGAACTCATGAGGATAGAATTTCTTGTTATAATCGGTAGACATCCTCTTTTGGTAAGCTCACATGTGATCAAAAGCAACCTTTCGGTGCTCATCTAGAGTCTCAAGCTCGTGAGTCCTTTTAGCCCTATGGTCCTCATTAGTGATCAATCCATATAAATAGATGCATTGCAAAGAGGGAATCTCAACTTCTAATGGGCAGATAGCCTCAGAACCATAGATCAATGCAAAGGGTGTAGCCCGAGTGGGAGTGCATATAGTGGTCTTATAGGCCCATAATGTCAGATTAATTTGTAGGTGTCAATCCCTTCCTAACTTGTGAACTATCTTGTGCAAAATCTTTAGCGGTGGTTTATTTGAGGCCTTAGCTTGGTCATTCCCTTGGGGATAGTATATGGAGGACCAATGTAGCTTGATCTTAAACTTCTTGTAAAGTTGCCTTAGGTCCTTATTTTTAAACTACCCCCCATTGTTAGTGACTATGGAAGAAGGAATAACATAGCTACAAAATGATGTGATTTAGTATAACCAAGGCAACATGTTTGCCAATAGCAACAGAAAGTAGAACAACTTCATGGAAAGGTCAGTGTGTAATAGAGGGAATGAGTTCATGCCTAGGAGCACAAATCAAGTTACCATGTAGTTGGAACTTCTTACATGATTTAGCATATCATACAACATACGTTATCAGCTTGCATAGTTGGCGAATAGTATCTCGCCCTAAGCAATTTCTAAGCAAGTGCAAGGCCATTAAAATGTGACCTACAAATGCCATCATGAACTTTGGCTAACACCTTTTGGACTCATCTATCTCTAGACACCTAAGAAGTGTTCAGTCTAAGCTCTTTCTATACAGGTCACCAGAGACAGGGGTGTAATCGGAGGCATTATGGATAAGTTGATACTTTTCATTGCATGCAAGATTTTTAAGAATGATTTGGTCTTGTAAATAGGAAAATATGGTGGATTAGTGAGAGGAATCATGACTGACAATAGTGTAAATTACTCGTTCATTAGGGGAATCGTAAGCAAGATGGCATAGTTCTTCCACCAAGAACTCGAAGTGAGACTCATGCTCTTATTGTTGTAGGATAGATGCCAAAGTTGTCATAGCATCTGGAATCTCTTTTTTTTCCCTAAGAAATTGTTGGAATGTGACAAATGTGAAGTAATTCCTTAGGCACCAACCAATTTCTTGTAAGGTTTTAGCTTGTCATCCTTAGTTTGGTATTCATTGTTAACTTGATTGATGAAAAGATGAGAATCTCCATAGATGTGTAACTCAGTTATTCTCAATTCAAGGGCTAGCTTGATTCCATTAGTGAGAGCTTCATATTAAGCTATATTATTGGTGTATTGGAATAATAGATTGTAAGATTTTAGAATATTATAGCCATGAGGTGTGACAAAGAGAGTTACGACACCAACTCCATTTTGAGTATATGACCCATCAAATAATATCTTCCAGGTCCTTTCTATAACATGCACGATAGATGCGTTAGGGGAGTCAATCTACATGGGAGTGTTATCTATGATTGGGAACTCAACAAGTTGATTAGCAATATCCTTTCCTTTAATAGCCTTACGTTTGACGTATTGAATGTCAAATTCTAAAATAATCATCTGCTATTTTGCTAGTCTATCTGTAAGTGCAGTCTTACTTAAGGGATATTTCAAAGGATCAGTTTTAACAACAAGTTGCATTGTATGTGTGAGCATTTAGTGGCAAAGTGTTGGTAATGTCAACACTATATCGTGACAAGATTTCTCAATATTTTTGCAATCGAGCTCATAAGAAAATAATGCACGACTAATATAGTATATAGCTCTTTCTTTCCCATTCTCATCATATTGTAGTAATAAAGCTCCTAGAGAATTTTCAGTAATTGAGATGTAAAGAATCAAAGGCTTCCCCTGAATTGGAGGCATGAGGATAGGGGGCTTTTCTATATACTCTTTGATTTGTGCCAAAATCTTCTCATGCTCCTCATTCCATATGTATGCAAACCCTTTATGCTGGATTTTGTTAAATGATTGAGTTTTATCAACAAGTTGAGATATGAACCTCCTAATGGACTAAAGGTGCCCTTGTCGACTCCTCGGTTGACTAATGTTCTTGGGAGGTGACATTTCTATAATACCTTACACCTTTTCTGGATCAACCTCTATGCCCTTAGTTGATATTATGTACCCTAAAAGTTTTCCAAATGTAACACTAAAAGCACACATTTTGGGATTAAGCCTAAGTCGTAACTATTCCATGTAGTTTAGTATCAAACTCAGATAAAATAGTGAGTGCTTCGTTGTTTGGATTTTTCAAGGGTATCATCAACATAATCCTCCATGTTTTTATGCATCATATCATGAAAGATTGTAGTCATAGCTCTTTGGTATGTGTAATCACCTAAAAATGGTCATCTAGACTATTAGCCCCCTTCTCAGCATTTTGGCTAAATTAATTTAATCATTTATCTAGACCAAATTGCTAATAATCAATTTATTTGATTATAACCTATAGTTTGACTATGCTATCCTAAGTTCATTATTTGATTAAAAGAACATGTCCCCTTTTAATTAAATAAAACACCCCATTCTTCTAACCCACTTAAAGTGCACACATAAAGTCCTTTTTCTATTTTACAATTAAAAGAAAAGGCTTGTGAGACTTTTGTCTTATGTGACAAGTCAACTTATATTCTATTGGTTGACTTGTGTGTGCACATGGATCACTCCTCTTTTCGAATTCCATCATTGATCATCCATCATCTTCATCTTGATCTCAACCGTCCATACGACTTTAAAAGGGAGAGAGCTTTCCCCCTCAATCCATCCATCTTTTGAATATTGTTATGCTGCAGGTTTTCTAACAGGTTTCTTTGGAGCTTTGTGGAGAACTTCTCATTTCTCGTCTCATTCTCTCATTCCATCATATTAGCATAAGATCATATGGCATTCTTAGCATAGTTGCATGTTAGTTTAGCTTTGATTCTTGCAATAATCTCACATAGTTTAAATAATGGTATTGTAACACTCTCATTCACATTCTAGCATAGTTGCATCTTGCATTTCCATTCAAGTTTAGTCTTCCATCTTGCATTGCATCTTTGAGGAACTCATTGTAGACACTTGCATTCTTGCTCTTGTTTCAAAGAACCTCTTGTTGCATGGTTTACTAACAAGAAGCACATTTCTAAGGCTTGTCCGAGAGCCTTCATGTTTGAATACTAGCTTCTTGCACTTCGTGGATAGGGAGCTCTAAGTCGGCATCTAAGCATTCCAACTCATGGAATCATTTGGATAGAATGGTTTAGAGTGTGACACTTTCGAGTGTACAGTATGTAGCACCTGTAATCACCTAAAAATGTTCATCTAGACTATTAACCCCCTTCTCAACATTTTGGCTAAATTAATTAATCATTTACCTAGACCAAATTGCTAAAAATAAATTATTTTGATTATAACCTATATTTTGACTATACTATCCTATGTTCATTATTTGATTAAAAGAACATGTCCCCTTTTAATTAAATAAAATACCCCATTCTTCTAACCCACTCAAGGTGCACACATAAAGTCCCTTTTCTATTTTACAAATTTAAAAGAAAAGGATTTTTGTCTCACATGCAAAGTCAACTCTTTTCTTATTGGCTGACTTCCTCTTGCACATTGATCATGCTCAAAGTCAACTCCCACCCTTGATCATCCATCATCTTGGTTTCAATGTCAATCATTTGTACATCTTTAAAAGAAGGAGCTCTCGCCCTTACAAAGGATTGATCCACACTTATTGTTATGTTGCAGGTTTATCTAGTGATTTCTTGTGAGCTTGTGGAGAACTTCTATTTCCTTGTCTCATTCTCTCATACCATGGAATTTTATCTTAGATTCATGTAGCATAGTTTTTGTTTCTTGCAATAATATAGATCGCATAGCTTAATTAGTTTAGATTGGTAACACTCTCATCTCATTTAACATAGTTGCATTTTGCATTGCATATTAGCTTAGTTCACATTTGCATTGCATAAGCTTGAGAGTTCTTGTGGACACTTCCATTCTTGCATCTTGTCTTAAGAACCTCCCATTGCATGGTTTACTATCAAAGGTTTCTAAGAGCCTATTTCATGCTCATTTATGCACCCTTCCACTCCATGGATAGGGATCTCTAAGCCGACATCCAAGCTTTCTAACTCATGGAATCACTTGGATAGAAGGGTTTAGAGTGTGACACCATTTGAGTGTACAACACCTACATTTTTAGCCCAAATGACATGACATTCCAGAAGAAGGTACCCCCCCATGCACAAGTGAAGGATGTTTTCTCCTGATCTTCAGGAGCTATCTTAATCTGATTGTACCCTGAGAAGCCATCCATTAGGGAATACATTTCATATCCCACAGTCATGTCTACTATTATATTGATGTTAGGTAGTGGAAAATCATCCTTTGGGCATGCCTTGTTTAAATCCCTAAAATCATTGCAAACACGAATGAACTTGTCATTTTAGAAACATGCAGTATATTGGATATCCATTTTGCATAGTCAATAGCTCTGATGAACTTAGCACTTAGTAATTTTTCTAGCTCATCTTTAACTAGCAAGGAAACATGAGGATGCATCTTTCTTAATTTCTTCTTTAACAGGTTTAACCCCAAGAGCGATGGAGAGATGATGCATAATGAGCTCTGTATCTAGGTCGGGCATATCAACATAGGTCCAAGCAAAGTTAATCTTTTTCTCTTTAAAGAATTGTGTGAATTATTCTTTTTCTTTTGCTAATAAAAATTGGGCCACATGAATAATTTTGGGAGATTTATTAGTACCCAAGTTGATAGGTTGTGTCAGCTCTATCAAAACTGATGATTTATCCTGAAAGTAACTTGGAAGACTATCTAGTAACTCATCGTGAGTGCCTCAAAGAGGTTTTCACCTTCAGATATGTCTTTATTTTTTCTTTTCTTTTTTGGTTTAGATACCACCACAAAGACATTTTCACCGTCTAAACTCTTATTTTTCATTTTTCTTTTCAATTTGTGATTGAGGTACTTGATGTATGTTTCACTCATGTTAATTATTGGTTCACTAGTGGATGATGCCATAGGTTCAATGAAATTTAGGTAGCATGCGATCTCATAATCATTTTGAAATGAGGGTAGCTTAGGTCTTTGATTTTGAATAGACCAGTGTATGAGATCAGGGTGCATGAGCAAAAGTGAGGTGGAAGCTTTAAGGTTGTTGATGCAAGAGGAATCATCTCTGGTGATGAGAGAGATCAAGCCTATAGGGAAAGCTCCAAAGAAATCTAGATTAGGATAAGTCCTAGAGGAATCAATGTGATCCACTAAGGCAATTTGTGAATCCAACTTATCTGACTCTACACGGGACTCATCAACTATGTTGGGTTGGGTAACATAGGCATGTACAAATCTACATACAATTCACAAGAGGCATCAGAAAGGGATTCCCACTCATATTCTTGAGAATATGTGCTTTGATCTCAAGCCACAAGTCGAGCAATATTTTTCCTAATTCTCTATGCATTAGGATTTTCAACATCTAACTCATCAAATTCAGGTTGCCTAGATGTAGATGCTTTAGCAGTGTTATCATGAAACAACATATCTTCTCTCCAAAGAAGGGATGAAATCTACTTCATGTGTCACAACAACAATAGTAGGTTGGATATCATCTTTAGATTCATAGTTATAAGGACTTCTCTATCAAACCATGGCAAATCATCATCAACCCATTACCCTAAACTTGTTGTATCTTTGTTTTTTGATCCCTTTGTGTGACTTAGGGGTTCTACAAGAGCAATTTTGTTACTATTGAAAGGTCCTTGAGTACGATAACCCATTTTTCTTAGAAATTGATAGCCTTTTTCGTATCTTTTAGGAGAAATAGGGGTAGTTAAAATGAATTCATCATTATCCTTTTCCTCTTTATAGATATAGTCTCTAACAACTTGATCCTATCTCTTATCCTCTAAAGGAATTGAGGATTGAAAAAAGGTACTAAAGATAGTTAGAGCCGATGAAGTGAGTTTTATTGTCTCAAACAGTTTTCCATAAGAATATGTAGATACATGCAATGTTTCAATAGAGTCCAAGGTATACTCCCCCATGCCAACACTCATTGTTTTTATCTTCCTTTCACATTCTATTGAATGATGGCCTAATGTCACTAGAAGGTCAGTTATGTGGCACTTGCAAATCTGCAATAGTAAGCATATTGATAGACGCGAAATTATCTCTTGGGATCACTATTTCTACACCATTGAACAAAAAGTTAATAAACTGATGGTATGTTGATGGTACATCTTGCATTTTATGTATTAATTTCCTACCCAAAAAAATATTGTAAGCAAGTGGGATGTCTAATACTTGGAAGACCACATCTATCTCCATAACACCCACATAAATAGGAAGCACAATTAGGCCTTTGGAGAACCGTTCAAATGCATCATAGGCTTTGATGGTTATCTTGCATCTAGGATCAATTTCAAACTCGAACATTCACAAATGTTAAATTATATTAAAAGAAACAATATTTAACCCGACACCATTGTCTAACAATACTAGTTGAACTCAGGTGCGGTAGATTTGCATTTCAATGTAGAGGGTGAGGTTATGGGGACGACTAAGATATTTGTCATCTTCTTTAGAAAACATAAGATATTGAGGTGAGGATATGTAATTTACCATAGCTTGGAACCTTTCAACATTAATATCTATAGGGACATTATCTATCTGTAGATCTTTCTCTAAGATCTCCTCGTGCAAAGGAGACAACTCTAACAACTCAGATATAAATCTATGCGGAATTCATTGTAATTGACTTACAAGGTCATAACTAGATATAGTAGGTGGGGCCACTTGTTTGGAAGATGAGAAATTTTGAGGTCATTAGCCACTTTGAGAATAACCTTTTATTTCCCACTAGGCCCCCTAGAGACAATGTTTAAGGTCTCACCATGAGAAGAGGGAAGATTTCACCACCCTAAGGGACACCCTAGATCTAGTGTCTTTGAAGTTTTGATGAGGGTTGCACATTCTCAAGACCTCCTTAGATTTCTCATCATCGGTGTCATAATTTGGTTCCTCATTGAACTTGGGACCCATCATATAAACGATCTCAATAGGTTCCAACATATTAATCATATTATTTGTTTTGGCATATGCATTACCCTTTTTGTTGGCTTTAGATGTCTCTCCTTTTTCATATTCAAGCAATGGTTGTTTAAAAGCCTTATGGTCACAACTTTTAACTAAGTCGTGTGTGACAATTTTTCCCTCGTCAATGAGATCTTGAATGGCATCCTTGACCTTGTAACAATTATTAGTATTATGACCCTTATTCCTATGGTAATTGCAATATTGTTCATCTCTCTGCTGATTTGGTTTGATGGGTGGGTCGTAGGGTTGAGAATTGTCTGACAGTGTGATGAGCTTATTAGCAAGCAAGGTTTTTAAGACCACTTCATATGAGTCAACCATTGGTTTATAAGTGTGTCTTGGTTTAAAGGGCCTCTCAGTCTTATCGAAAGAGTGTGGCTTTGAGGTTCCTTGTTTCTTAGTAGCATATATTGTATTAGACAAGTGAAAAGTTGTTTCCTTAGTCTTAGGAGTGTCTACAACTCCATCATTGACTACATACTTGTTTTTGTTCCAAGGCTTGCTTTTATCTTTTTTGTTTTTGTTTTTATTTTTATCCTTGTTGAGAACAATATCACCCTTTTTGACAACAACATCTTCAATGCGATAAGCACTTTCAACCATGTCGTTGAATGAGGTAAATAGTTGTTTCATAATATAATTCAAGCATAAGTGTGTTGATGAAGATGTCAATTTTCTCAATCTTAGGAATTTCTAGGGGATACCTAGAATGTAATGATCTCCATCATTGTAAATATGTGGCAAATGATTCCCTTTGTTTTGGTTTTATGTTGCATGTATCCAACATAATGATAGGGTGTTGTATGTTTTAGGAATATTGTTAGACAAATCACTACGCAAGTTCATCAAATGTTTTAAGGGGAGGTGACAATTTGGTAAACCATTCCATGGCTTGTCCCCTTAAGCTTCTAGCAAATAGTCTCATGAGGTATGTGTCCTCGTGCATGAAGTCCATGCTAAGAGTGTAGAAGTGGCGTACATGGTCATGTGGGTCACCATTTACATCATATGTGTCATGCTTAGAAACCTCTATATCTCAAGCAAATGGAACCATGTAGAGACTTCTATCAAATGGGAGAGCACATATAGTTTCCACAAAAGATGTTTTTGGTTTCTCTTTGGCCATTTGTAGTTTGGCAAGTTGACTTCTTAGTTCTTGCATTTCTTTTCTTAGGATCTCAGCCTTAGTTGGCTCTCTTTTCTAGATGATCCTTTGAATATCATAGTCATGAGGGATTTCCATCCCCGATAGGTCATGTATTGAAAGTATTGGTCTCCATTTTTCTCTAAGGCTTTTAGCATCAGTTATTGGAGAAGTTTATCTTGCTGAAATCTCATGAGGTTCTCACTAGTAATCTCATTATCTACCTCACTCTCATGGTGCAATTATGAAGGTCTAGGTGGGGAGGGACATCCCGCAGCATGTGTTCATGGAGATCTTGGTGGCATGTTATTGCCATTGTTTCCACAAGATATGTTTTTTCATAAATTAGTTGTTATAGTTTCCATGAGCATGTCTATTTTCAAAGTCATGTGCACAAGTACTAGTTTCAACATATGGATGAGACACCTCTCTCGCAATTATATGCCTAACTTCTTCTAGTCTTTCTCTATCCAACTAAGTGTGTTATTCTCTAAGCGAAAAAATATCTTCTAGGTGATAATTGCTCTCTTTGGGAATCATGGTGAGTGAAACACTATCTGTGGCCCTAAGAGCATCAAAGGGGTATCAAAGATATTGTCCAAGCAATAAAGAGGGTTGTGCAAAGTAGTGGTGTTAGCCTTTTCTTGCCTATCAAAGAAAAGTTCTTCCTCACAAGCTTTCTTACAAGGATGTCTAGCAGGGGTGGACAATTGTGCAAAAGTAAAAGAGGGATGACTTCCTTGACCGACTTGTAAGGGTAAGCCTTTAGCGTAGCTAGCCAACATAAATCCTTTCAGAATTAAAACTTGTATAACCAAAATGATCACTTGTCAAAAGATAGAGTGGAGTGAGTAGTTTGTCAAAAGTGCTCAAGAATGTACAACACTAGTGATTCCAACCAAGAGTTGAGCAAGAAGCTCGATAGAAAATAAATAAGAAAATGAGGTAATCGAGTTTTTGACAAGTCAGCAAAAGAGACATTAAGTTTGTATCTGAGAGACTAGACTCTTTTTAGATTAAGACCATACCAGACATGGAGATTTTAGACTAGATCATGGTAAGAATAGGTAAAAACACCCCTAGTCTAGCCAAAACATAATCTAGACTCAATTCGACAAGCAGTAGAAACTAGGTGATAGTCTATAGGACATTAGGCAATATAAGATTAGTAAATTTTATCATGTGATAGTTTCCATAATACATAGGTGATACTTTCTAGATAGGTGATGCTTCCTAGCAGGTTGTATGATAGAGTGTAGCATAACAGGGTGATAGACTTTGTTAAGTAGTGTGATACTTCTGGCAAATCACAAGTATCGCACGATATTTCTCAAAAGTGACATGTAATAAAAGTCTAGTAAATTCCGAAGCATGTGACTTAATGCCTAAAACATCTATGTTTTGATTTAGTTTTTAGGTGTTTTTAGTCCAAAATATAGTAGTGATAGAGGAAAATTTTAGTTTGCAATTATAGACACAAATTTTTGAAAATAATTGGAGATGTAAGCATGTGTCTTCAAATAATTGAACAAGAGATAGAGCAATCTTGTCAACACAAACATTTGTGATATCTCAAAAATAAAACTCTATGAATGCTAATGTCATGTGTATGTTCAAAATGTTTCCATAGGTCTATCACATTTAAAAATACACCAAGAAAAACTACTTAAAGGTCACAACTCATTACTCAACAACTTGGCCCACACTCAATGCCCCCTCACCTCACACAAAGTGGTTTCCCATAATAGATGTTGGCTTTGTCATGGAGGTGTCATTGACACAACCAAAGGGGCACAAATTGTGAGTGTAAAAATCTTGGGGTGATTTAGGTAGTCCACTAGGATTGATCCTTGCACCAATATGTTGAGCGGATAATAAGGGTAGCTTCTAATTCTAAAGTGTTTAGAAAGGGTCTTGTTCGCAATACTCCTCTTACGCCTAATAATAGGACACCTTGTCAGAGACAAGTAATGAACCTCGTGACCACTAGAGTACCTTAAGCTTTCCCACTTAGTGTTTTCCTCATGGTCAAAATTCCACATGTACTTTCACTAAAAGAAGACAAGTGATATGCCCCCTAAGGCTTTGGCCTTTGTTAAGGGGTTTTTTATTATAGTGGGTCAGGTTAGTTGGGTTGTTCTTGTTCCCACTTTGGGTCATTCCTATTGGTATCTTTCCACCAATAGTAGGCCCTAAAGGAGATAGACAAAATGGATCCACACAAAAGAGGTCAAGAATTTAGATTCACCCAATGGGTGAAGAGCATACTCTCCTATTCTTAGTGCTTCCCCTAAACAATCCAAGAAGATTAATTAAGACCACTAAAAAGTGGAATATGCAACCCACTTTTGAGACACAATTAAGGATCAAGATTTCTGATTTACCACAAGGGTGAAGAGCATACTCTCCCACCAACAAAGAGACCTACTCACAACTTTTATGTGCCTAGGAAAGAAAATGACTAGTATATATATGCCACACATAGAAATGAAATAAACATCAAGCACACTTGGTTTGTTTATTTTTTCTTTTCTTGGGTAGCCCTGCAAAAAGATTAGTAGCCCTTTTTACCAAATAGTCTTTGACACGCGTTCTTTTCATGAGAAATTTAGCAAGCAACTTAGGCAACCCTACAAAACAAATGAATTAGTACATAAAAAAGGGTTAGCCAAATATAAATAACTTGCAAAATTCCACTGCTCAGACAATAGATAAACCAAAAAACCCAAAGAGGAGATATTTCAAGGGCTCAAAACACTAATAAAAAGCTAAAACAATCTTTTGTTCTAAACTAGGTGATATTTTCAGTTGTAGGAATATCGTACGATACTTCACTATATTATCAAGTGATACTTTATTGTTGTGTGATACTCTATATTAGGAAAGACAAAAGAATACAAAACTATAGTGCAACAAAATACAAACACGCGTATGATACTTTTAACTTGTAAAGTATCACATGACTATAGAACAAAATATCGTACAATACTAGAAAAGTATTGCACGATAACTCCATTAGTAAAAATGAAAAATAGATGAAAACATCAAATAAATAAGTGACAAAAAAATGTAAAAGGAAAGACAAAACAAAGTTATTTTGCCCCACAATGGGCCCCAAAAATATACACACAAAAATGTACATTTCTCTAAGTCCTTCTATTCAAGGTATCTCATGGATTAAGAGCCTCAAATGTTGACCTAGAGCTCCCTAGTCACGACAAGGAAAGCAAATAATAATAACACGGCTCTCAACTAGGCATAAGAATGTAGTCCCTTGCAAGTACACCATGAAATGGGAGATTCTAAGATAAGAGAAAGGATGCTAGTGTCGAAGAACCACTATGAGATGCCATGCAAATGTAATTAAGCTATATGAAATGCAAAGAATAAAAACTAACTAACAAGATGAGAGTGTTACAATCCTTCTAATTAAGCTAGATTTGCTACTCTATTGCATAAAATAAACTATGCTAATGCAATATGACATTGAGATACAATGCTATGCGAGTATGAGGGTGAAGCCACAAGATCTTCCAAAGCTCCACGAGTACCTATAGAAAACCTTGTAGCATAACACTAATACAAAGAAAGTTGATCCTTAGATGATGAGAGAGCTCTCCCTTTTAACGAAGCACAGGTGGTGGAGATCATGAGACAAGAAGATCTAATCAACGGTGGGGAGTTGACTTTTGCATGATCCATGTGCAAGATCATTTCCACCAAGCACAAAGAGTTGGATTTTGTATCTCCATGTGAGGCAAAAGACTTTTCTTTTATTTTTAAAATGGGAAAATCCCTTTATGTGTGCAACTTAGGATAAGAGATGAGTAGGGTCTTTTATTTAATTAAAGGGGGACATGTTCCTTTTAATTAAATAAGAACTTAGGACATAATGGTCAAACTATAGGATAAAATCAAATAAATTGATTTTTGATGATTTGATCAAGATAAATGATTTAATAATTTAGAAAAAATGCTAAGAAGGGGGCTCATAGCCTAGATGACCATTTTTTAGTGATCACACTGGAAAATTTGAACAAGGTATACAAGTTCCTCTAGATAGTAGATTTCATGAACCTACATATGGGTTAGGATTTAATCCTTATAAACAACCTTCACTATTCCCTTTGAATGTTAATCACTTTACCAGTGGACCTTTGAAATGGATTAACCTAGATCTTGTGAATTTTGTTAAAAATACTGAAATATATTTTTTTTTTGATGATGATGGTTTAATGGACTTTCCATGAGTCTAGGATAGTCTTCCTTCTTTTCATCATAAGAAGTGATGACCATATCGCTAAGTGTTGATGGCTACTTTGGAGAAAACATGACTTACGATAACACATGTGATTATAATTTACCAATTGAAGATTCAACAAAGAGTAATTTGCTTATAACAAAAATTATTGATGTTCAAATAGATTCGGTTGATTCTTAAAAAGTAATTAAAGTTGGAAATTGTTTGAGTCAAGATGAACACGAACAATTCAATAATCTATTTATTGAATTTAAAGATATATTTGCATGATCTTATTCTGATATGCCTAGCATTGATATTAAGATTGTGACACACAATATTGTTCTTGCATCAAATGCTAAACCTCTCAAGCAAAAGATTTGTAAGATGGATTTGAGCATTTCTCTTCTTATTAAGTTATAGATTGAAAAGCTCTTGGATGTTGGTTTCATTCATTTTATTGATTATTCTCCTTGGATATTGAATACAGTTGTTATTTCTAAGGGAGAAAATAAGATTTTAATGTGCACTAACTTTAAAGATTTAAATAAAGCTTCCCTGAAGGATGATTTCCCTTTACTTAATATTGACATGATAGTGGATCCTAAAGTTGGACGTGCTTTACTACCTTTCATGGATGAATTTTTAGGTTATAATAAGATACTTATTCTGCTAGGAGACCAATATAAGACCTCATTTATGAATTAGCAATATGGTCGATCTGCATTGTATTTGGACACTTGGTTTGAGGTTCATCTCATCGATTCCCATTCATTATAGGATCTTTATCAGATTAGACCTCAATAGAAAATATTGAGATTTCTCGAGCCCCAAGCCCAAATAGTGCAAGCTTCAATCTCCACATATTATAAAGCCTGTATATAGAGTTGAGCATCCCGTAGCTGGAAGCTTCACCTACATTAGCTCTCGGATGGTGTGAGAATGCTCAGCTCTATATACAAGCTTTATGATATGTGGAGATTGAAGCCTACACAATTTGGGCTTGGGGCTCGAGAAATCTCAATGTTTTCTATCAAGGTCTAATCAGATAAAGATCCTATGATGAATGGGAATCGATGAGATGAACCTCAAACCAAGTGTCCAAATACAATGCAGATCGACCATATTGCTAATTCGATTGTTCAGGAATCATCTTTGTCCTATAGCCGATTGGATGGCCTGATAATAATATATCATGAAATAATGGAAGGAGCACCAATAAGACACTATCCTGCACAAATATAAGATGTGACCAAATGAAGTTACACAGGGTTTAGGAGGTTTGATTTGGTTTGATGTAGCTGGAAGTCAACAAATTTTTTGTTTTGTTTTACTTTGTATCCGTCGCAATTGCAATGTCATCCACAAGCATTGGGCCGAGGTTGCTCTAGCGCTGACGCCCACTGCCATTGCAATTGCCAAGGTGTTTGTCGCAATTGCGATGTCATCCACAAGCATTGCGACGGGCTTGCTGTAGAGGCGATGCCCAATTGCCGTCGCAATTGCCAGGGTGTTCGTCGCAAATGTGACATCATCCACAAGCATTGCAATGGGGTTGATGTCACAATAAAGTGGTTGCATAGTGACGAATATTTGTCATAATTGTGATGGTAGAGGATAGACGTCGTAATCATTGACTAAAAAACAACGCCATCTATTACTATCGCTATAGACACCTAAATTTGTCCAAAACCCGTTCCTAGCCAATTAAATAAATATTCATTATTTATTTAATTCCCCTACCTTAATTAAATAAATTTTACATTTATTTAATTATGTTTGCCTTTCCTTTATTTAAATAAACTAAGGTTTATCTAAATCCTAGCCTTTCTTTGATTTAAATAAACTAAGGTTTATTTAAATCCTCCCCCTTTCACTTTAATTAAGTATGTCATTTACTTAATTAACTCCCTCCTAATCCTCCTTGGAATTAAATATTACATTTAATCTTATTTGAGCACATGGCTCCTACTTTTAACCCTCACCTAACTTCACTATCCTACCTAACCCATCATGCTAAACCTACCCACTTCCTTAATCATGCTTGCTTTGCATAATCATCCTAGCCAATCCCCTCTTAATCCTAAGTGTGTTCTCACACATGTGTGAGGAATCCTCACACATGTGTGAGAGATGTTCACACTTTCCTCATCCCTCATGTCTTGCATGTCTCTTGCACACTTGTCCTCTTGCATGAGAGTCAAGGTGTCTCACACATGTGTGAGAAGCCATCCTTTTCACACCTCTTGCACACTTGTCCTCTTGCATGAGAATCAAGTTGTCTCACACATGTGTGAGAAGCCATGTTTCTCACACCTCATTGATCATGTCACCATCAAAGGTTTCTCACACATGTGTGAGCATATTGCCCCCTTTGAATGGTCAAAACCCTAATCCACTTGGAGTCTACTTGGCCTCCACCTCATTGACACCTCATCGATCCTAAGAGATCCTAGCCCTCCATCTTGCCTTTGATCTTAGCCGTCCATTGCATCCATTTTCCTATAAATGGAGAGCTCCTTCCTCATTTTCACAAGCACCTTCTACCTCATTGTTATGCTGCAGGAATAGTGAGCAACCACATCCCACAACAATGTGAAATCATCAATCACTTGATGGTTTCATGAGGTTTGCATAGTGCTATTTTGATGTTTATGTTATCTTTATTTTACAATGTTTTCTTTCATATTTTGATGTTTTGCATGATAATGTAGGAATGTGCATTAGTTGCTTAGTGTTATTTCCTTAGTTACATTTTTATGCAACACATTTTGGCACGCCTGGTGGGACCCACTTCACAGGTTCGAACTAACCAATCTAATGTGTTTTTGAGTGTTTTGTGAGTGTTCAAGCTTGTAGGTTGAAGACTTGCATTTGGAGGTCAAGTTTCATGAGGAGCGTCTAATCAAACCATAAAGCCCATCATTGCATTTGGAGGACCTAAGGGAAGTTTTTTGACATAAAACACTTTATATTTTGCTTATGGCTTTATTTTCATGTTCTAGGGTACATATGCACTAAATATTCATTATTAGAAACAATTTTAAAAGAAAAAAAAATAAAAAATTACTCCTTCTTTGTTCATAGATAAATAGGTTAAAAGCAAAAAAAAAAGAAGGGGTGAGCTTAAAAATCAAAAATAAAAGAAGAAGAAGAAGAAGAGTGGAATTAGTTTAATTAAAAATAAAAGATCAAGTTTAAAAAAAAAGAGGGGAGGTTGTTTCTTACCATTTTTATATATATTTAAAAATTCAAATATCTAAAAAAAAGAGAAAAGTTTCATTTATGTTAGTTTAAAAATAAAAAAAACAAAACCAAAAAAAAAAACATATAAACCAAAATTTAAAAAAAAAAATTTAAAAAAAAAATCATTTTTTGTTTTTTTTAAGCAGGTTAGCGCCGCCCCCACAACCGCTCCCCGGCGGCTCCCCATTTCTCCCCTAGCGTCGTCGCCCTGCACCCTGTTCCTCCTTCCCCGCAGCTAACCCTCTGCTTTCTTGCCGCTTGCCACCTACTAGCGTCGCAACCTCCCGTGCTCCTCCCTCCACTTGCGGCGCTGAACATCCTCCACCAAACCGCTTCCGCCCGCTCCCCCTGCAATTCCCACTGCGGTTGAGCCGCCTCCCCTACCCGGCGCCTCCGCTCCCTCTTCTCCCCGACGGCACCCCTCTATCCTGGCTCGCGGCCCAGCGTTCGTCGCCTCGCTGTCGAAACTCGTCGCTGCTGCACTTCGCGGCCTGCACCGTTCTTGTCAGCCGCGGTCACAGCCCGATGCCTACCTCTCCGCCGCTGCCGCTGCGGCCCCTCTGTGCTTCCCCACCCGTCTCGCGACTGCCTGCAACCACAGCCATCTGCAACTCACTGCCGAAACCACAACCCTCCCCCGTGCTCGGCTCTGCAATCGGCGGCTACCCTACTCCTGTTTGCGCCACAACAACCGCCACCTCCACCCTCCACTATCACGTCCTCCTCCCATCCATAACCCCCATCTCCGCCTCTCCTGCAATGCGCAACCTGTAAAACCTGCTCGCCGCTCACCCTTCCGCCAAACACCCCACTCAAACCCTCCTCCACCATCCCTCCGCCAGCCATTTCCTTTTTTCATTTTTTTTAAAAAAGAGATTTCATTTTATTATTTTTCATGATTAAAAACTCAAGGCCAAACAAACAAAAACACAAAAAATTTATGGTGTTTACAATTTTATTTTTTTTCACAGTCACATTTATCTTATTCTAAGACAACATAATTTTTTTTTTTTTTTAAATGTCAAAAAACAAAAAAAAATTTGCTTGACGTTCTCCTAACCGTCAAATTTAACCTCGCAGGTTGCTGATGTCAGCACTGCATCAGCAGTCCACATGCCCTTTTAGACCATAAGGAGCAGCCTTCACTTTTTTGCTTATAACTTGAGCATACGAACTCTGTTTTTGTAAAACAAAATATCATCGAAAAGCTGATTTCGAGCCCATCATGATGATATTGGTTTCATGAAATTTTGATGCAGTTTAGATCTTTGTTTTTTCTGTCAAAGTCCAAACTTTGTGCTAACATTTTCATTGCAGGGTTGTTTCACGTTTTTCCCACATTTTCGTTGCATTAACTTGTGCTTTTTGCAGGGATATTTTGATCACTAACCATATTGCTTGCCGGTTTTGCTTTAAGTTTATTTTGGAATGAACTTGCATGATTAAACACTTGTCATTGAATGCATGGTTAAACGCTAAAACAATCAAATTCAATCTTGAATGCCTTAAGGGAATGGACATGTATGCTTACGCTAGCAAACATTTCAAATTGGTGCTTAAAACGAACTCACACAATCTTGAATGCCTTAAGGAAAATTAATTTCATTTTCAAGATTTTGCTTATGGACACGCTCGATTTACTTTCTTGTTGACGAATTCGCATTTTCATTTTCGTTGGCGACATTTCAAGTTGGAAAGAATATTGTATGGTTTAATCACGTGTTTCTTCAACATAGATAGAAAACTTAAAGCTTCATTGGGAAAGAACGCGTGTCTGTTAAACCCCAAGGCCACTTATGTATTCTCTCCCCTTACGCCTTCGGGTGATCTTGGGTGCACAAGAAATAAGTGGTCTTGTTTTTCTTTTTTAGGAGGCCTACTTGGGGATTTCATCACCCCTTGGGATGACCTCAACTCATGTGTTCAAGCAGAGTATAAAAATCGGGAGGTGAATCGAAAGACACCTCTCTTGGAAGTAAAATATTGTCACTCTTGGCTAAGCCCCAAAGAACTTTATACCTTTGGAAAGTGAAGGAGGAGATTTGGGTTATCGTCTCCCCCCAGCTATGTGGCAGTATTTTCTTTCATCTACAGATTTGGGCCTCACGTACCTTGTGTATATCAAGGACGCCCTCTAGTTGATCCTTGTACATCCTAGTTGCAACCTTATAGGATTGTTGGTGTGTTTGATGTTCTTGAGTGTTTGAAACACACTTGCTTTGTACATATTTCATTGTATATATTTTGCATCTCATATTTAAAAAATCCAAAAACATCATAAAACATAAAAATCCAAAAAATCATAAAAGTTCAAAAATCCAAAAAAAAATCAAAAACAATTTCAAAAACAACAAAAACAAGTCTTGGTTTAGGACCTCTTAGTCAAGTTGTCCACATAATTCCACGTCACTTCTTCTTTCCATCACATTCATCACCTTCATACATCTCTTGTCTTCATCATTCACAACATTCCTTGACGTCTTCATCATCTCTATTTGTCCAAATCATTTCCTCGTCATTCCACATCATCCATAATCTTCATCCTAGTCATGCTTCATCATCATCTAGCTTCAATTTCTTCTGCCAATCTCATAATGCATTCATAATTCAATCCTCCACATCATCATTCTTCTAATTCAACCCCTTGTCAAATTCATGCATTTCTAATCAATTTCTAATTCAATCCATTTACATATTCCTCCATAATCAATCTTCCTAATTTCATTCATGTCTTCTTCTAATTCAATCTTTTTATCAAATATTCTTCTTTGGTCATAAGAGCATTTTCATAAACATTGGACTTTAATTCAAATCTCACATTCACTTGTTTGCAATATCATAGGGTTTTTATCAAATCAAATCAAACCCTAATTCAATCACATCATATCCAATCAATATCAAATAAAATTCAATCACATCAATATCCAATTCAAATCAAATCAAGTAAAAGTCCACAGCTCCTAGTCCTAAGTTCATATTTCATTCATCATCAAATCTTTCATCACTCTTCTTCTAGCATCTATGGATTTGAATTTTCTTAATCAAATGGTTGACAATCTTCAAAGACAATATGGAGTTCTACCTCCTGTTCAACCTGCATATCAAATTCATCCTCAACACTTCATATCCAATTCTAATCCATCTCATGTTCATTATTCATCTACCTTTGACAAGGGAAATCCACCTCACTATCCTTCAACTCCATGCAATTCCATTCCTAGCCCACACAATTCCTCCAACACAAAGGCCCTTGCCATGGAAATGGAACAATTAAAGAATTATCTCTTGGCAAGCCAATAGCAAGAGGCCACCTTCCATGCCATGTGTCCTCTTCCCCCATGTTTCGAAGATCATAGTCCTCATGTCCCATCCAACCCCAACCTCCATGCAATCCCTTAACCATAGTTCCACCTTCACACAATCCTAATCCTCCAAAAACCTCATCCCCACCTCATAAGGGGTTTTTCACATCACTCTTGGCTAAGTGTAAAATACAAAATGAAGAGAGCCAATCACCCCAAGTCACACCCCCAATTCCATCTCACGACCTTCGTCCAAAGCATGACATTATAGATGCCTCTTCTCCTCTAGATCCGAGCCTTTCTCCATCCCATCCTTCCCCTATCCCTCAAGATCCATTTATCCCCCCTAGTCCATCTCATGATCCCCTTCCTAATCAAGATCAAGACATTCCATGTACCAAGCACATTCCTCCTTCCATTCCATCTCAAGAGTTAGCCTCCATAGATCCTCCACTTCATGAAGAGATTCCTTCCACTTCATCCACTAATATTCCTCAATGTCAAGATCAAATCACCCCATCTCATGGTTCTATTCCCTCCACTCCATTCAATGATCCTATTCCATCTCATGATCCATGCATTCCGCCACATGATCCTCTTTCAATTCAAGATCAAAGCACCTCTCCATTTTCGTTTCATGATCCCATTCCATCTCATGATCCTATTAGCCCTCATAATCGTAATCCTCCACATGACCCTATCATACCTATCCAATCCACTCATGTATCCCATCTACCTAGACTCGCATCTTGTGTTGAAAATGCTAAGTATCCCATTGAAGAAATAACATCTAAAGATGTTGGTACACCTTCCACAATTCCTCCTTCCAAACCTAAACACTTCCATCATTCATCTTCCAAGTCCATTTTAGGAACTTATATCCATATTCCCATTCCTTCCTCACTCCTGTCCATTCTAGGTCCTTATGTTGCCCCGCCAAACTCTTCATCCCTTCCTTCCATTTTAGGTCCTTACATACATCCATCCACCCTATCCATGTTATCCCCTTCATCCGCTCATGCTCCTAAAGATCAACAAAGGCACACATCCTTGACTTCCTTCCAATGTTCACCATCCATACGCTCTCCATCCCACTTACCTTCATGCACCCATACCATGACCAATGGCAGCAAATTGGATGCTAAAGAAAAAGCGAATGAAGCCAAAAATCCACAAAAATCCAAGGATCAACATGTCCCCTCTAAAAGACATGTTTAAGAAAATAAAAATCTGATCCAAAGCAACATCAAAAGGTTGTAAAGGCTGAAAATCAAAAATGCAAAATTTTTGTGGATTCCAAAGCTACTTAATGTAGCAATGAATCTCAAAGAAAGATTCAAAATGACATCCAATTTGGCTAATCCAAAGGCTTCCACATCCATTTTGGGTCCTTATATACCCAAATCCACCATTCCAACTCCATCATCTCCTTCATCCATTTTGGGTCCCTATATCCCCAAATCCAAACTTACCTATCCTCCACAATTTCCTCCTTTCCATCACCCTTGAAGGTGTGTGCCAATGACGATCTTTTCACTAGCATCCATCAACCATATCTTCCTCCCACCCACTCCAATCCCTTAATCCAAACTTTTTCATAATCCCTTTTCCTCCTTTCACTACCCTATCAACATCTATGATCAAATAATCAAAATTCCTTGAAAATAGAAAAAAAATAACAAATAAACAAAAATCAAGGGATACTATCTATGTATCTAGATGCTTGAGTCCTCCCTTCATTCTCCTATCATGTATCCATTGTCTTCCAATTCTACTTATCCCTCCATTCACTTTTCCTCTTCCACTTACACTCTATACTGGGGGCAAGCTCCATGCATACCACTACCTTACATATCTTCCCTCCTTCCCTCTACCATTCATTAGCCCCTTTTCCATCTTTGATCTTGACTTTCACTTTCCTTCATCCATCCACATGCTCACTTTCCATATCCCTTGTGCATTATCCATACATTATCCTACATATTTCTATCCACTTTCACATCTTTGATCTTGACATGTTATCCATATCGTGCATCGCATAGTCCTTGTCATGTTCATTCATCCATTTTTCCATCCATACTCGTACGTACTTCCATACCCCTTTCATATGTTCTTGATCTTGGTCATCCCTTTCATTTCATCCACTTCATATCCCACATGTCATCCATACTATTCATATCATTATCCCTTTTCCATCCCTCCCTCCCATATCCCATATTCATTCTAATTGCATCCCCATGCTCGTGATCACCATTAGAGGCACAATACAATAGGTTCATACATGCTTTGGAAGAGCACATGCCTTCTCTTCCTCCATATGCTAAGCCTTCACGCCATTTTCCCATTTTCATGCCTTCCCTTCCTCCATACACTAAGCTTCATACCATCCTGCCATTTTCATGCATCTTTTCCACGCATCCTTTCCCACCATATTTCCCTCCATTTTCATATCCTTGGTATGGGGCATTTGGACGCCTTCGAAACATGGCCCTTGGCCCCACATTTTCTGCTACCATATCATTTGGCCCCTCATATCCTTTCACTATTCCTTGCATCCACCAACATCACGTTGCTTTTCCTCCATTACCATACCTTGACTCTCCCTTGTCATTGGTTCCATTCAATTCTATCCCACCTTCATTCAATCTAATTCTTCCAATCACTTCAATCAAATTCATTCATCCTCTAATTCAATCAATTTTCCCTTCTTCTAATCCTTTCACATCAATTTCTATTCAACTCTAATCATTCTTCATCTCATCAATATCTATTCTTCCAATCTCATCCACGTTCATTCTTGTATCCGCCATAAAATCAAAAAATCAAAAAAAAAAAAAATCTCAATCACTATGCAATCAATGCTGATTCAATCAATCTAATGTTGCAATCTTGAACATCAATCCTTAATCAATTCATCAATTTGACCCAATCAGCTGATAATCCATTGACCATATTCAAACATCATTATCATGGGATGAATCCTTCCCAATCCTTGGATGTGCATTGAGCTTAGCATTAGCTTTGCCATCCTTAATCAATCATCATCAATCGATCCATTAATGGGTTTTCAGCTTGACTAGGGGCAAAATGGTGGTTTGCTTTTGGTCTTTTGTGCATGGTTGCTTGATTACTTGTATGCATTAGCATTTTTTGCATGTATCATGGTCTTTGCATCCTATTGTCCCAGGAATCATGATCTTCCATATCATGGTTTCATAAGGCATATGGTTGTATCAGACCCTTTTTATCACGTACTGAACACATTGTCATCTTGGTTCCTCATACCTTGGTGCATAGTGTTAAGTACAATATCAAACTTAGGTTGTTCACACCATTGCAGCATAACTTTTTCTCTCTTCCTTTCCATTTCGAGAGAACATCTGTCTTCTCCTAACCCGCATGTCCTCTCAAGGGGGCATACCCTTCCACCCTCTTCATCCTTCCTCATCCTTCCATGACTGGGGCATCATGCTACTAGTCCTATCCTTTCAGCCACTATATTTTATTCTTCTTTGATATAACATTACTAATGCTATATCAAAGAGGGGCAAAATGTAGACACCTAAATTTGTCCAAAACCCGTTCCTAGCCAATTAAATAAATATTCATTATTTACTTAATTCCCCTACCTTAATTAAATAAATTTTACATTTATTTAATTATGTTTGCCTTTCCTTGATTTAAATAAACTAAGGTTTATCTAAATCCTAGCCTTTCCTTGATTTAAATAAACTAAGGTTTATTTAAATCCTACCCCTTTCACTTTAATTAAGTATGTCATTTACTTAATTAACTCCCTCCTAATCCCCCTTGGAATTAAATATTACATTTAATCCTATTTGAGCACATGGCTCCTACCTTTAACCCTCACCTAACTTCACTATCCTACCTAAGCCATCATGCTAAACCTACCCACTTCCTTAATCATGCTTGCTTTGCATAATCATCCTAGCTAATCCTCTCTTAATCCTAAGTGTGTTCTCACACATGTGTGAGGAATCCTCACACATGTGTGAGAGATGTTCACACTTTCCTCATCCCTCATGTCTTGCATGTCTCTTGCACACTTGTCCTCTTGCATGAGAGTCAAAGTGTCTCACACATGTGTGAGAAGCCATTCTTCTCACACCTCTTGCACACTTGTCCTCTTGCATGAGAATCAAGTTGTCTCACAGGTTGCTCACACATGTGTGAGCATATTGCCCCCTTTGAATGGTGAAAACCCTAATCCACTTGGAGTCTACTTGGCCTCCACCTCATTGACACCTCATCGATCCTAAGAGATCCTAGCCCTCCATCTTGCCTTTGATCTTAGCCGTCCATTGCATCCATTTTCCTATAAATGGAGAGCTCTTTCTTCATTTTCACAAGCACCTTCTACCTCATTGTTATGCTGCAGGAATAATGAGCAACCACATCCCACAACAATGTGAAATCATCAATCACTTGATGGTTTCATGAGGTTTGCATAGTGCTATTTTGATGTTTATGTTATATTTATTTTACATTGTTTTTTTTTCATATTTTGACGTTTTGCATGATAATGTAGGAATGTGCATTAGTTGCTTAGTGTTATTTCCTTAGTTACATTTTTATGCAACACAGTCGCAGTGGCGACACATTGCTGTCGTAATTGCGACACATAGCCATCGTAAATCGATGCCAAATGTATTAGTGTTTGGTCATATTATTAGAGTCAAAGAAGAAGACCTCTAATTTCTCCTTATTAATGTACTCACCTGAAGCTACAAAGTATAATACTAAGATTGTTTTCAAATCATTATCCTCATTATAACTATCTTCATCATATAATAGTATATCATTGACAAATTGTTGATGGTTCAAAGGACCTAACCCACTATTAATGTTAATACCTTTCAATTTACTACTCTTCCTAACACTTGATAAAGATCTCCATAGAGCTTCTATCATGATAATAAAGATAAAGGGGGAAAATGGATCCCCTTGATGGAGATCTCTAGAAATTCTAAAGAATCCTTCTAGAGAACCATTTACTAAAATGGAAATCATGGGACACGAGGTACATTCAAACATTAGATTAATCCATTGTTTGAAAAATCCCAAAGGCCTCCATGTATTTGCATAGGAATCTCCAGTCCACTTTTTCTTAGGCTTTATTGATATCTAATTTGATTATAATGTTTGGCTCATTATTATTTTGAGTTGAATGGATGGCTTCTTGGGTGATAGTTACCCCATCCAAGATGGACCTTCCTAGAACAAAATTAGTTTTCTAGTGTTATCATAAAAGGTTTATAGATTGTATTGCACAATAAAATTGGTCTAAATTCCTCAAAATTCCCTATATTAGACTTTTTTTGTAATTAGACTATAAGGGCATTGTTTGAATCTTTAAGGAGCTAACACAAGTTCCTCATGCTTTCGAGGATAGCTAACACTTCATCTCCTAGGGAAGTCCATCATTTTTTATAGTTCAAAAGGCTGAAAACCTATCAAGACTAGGAGCATTGTTAGGATTTAGATGTTTAAGCTAAACATCAATTTCCTCTTTAGAAAATTCCTTGTTTAGCATCTTATTTTGAGCCACTATTATTATACATAGGATGATATTTAGAATATCCATTTAAGCTCATAATAGAGATCCTTCTTTTTTGTTGAGAATATATTCAATGTAATTAATTACTTCTTCAGTGATACTCTTAGAATGTTCTACTATATCACTATTAGTCTTGGTAATTTTTGAAATGTTTTGAATAATCCTATTAGCCTTTGTAATATTATGAAAAAAAATTAAAAAATCACCTTGATCTAAACATTTTTCTTTGGACTTTTGATGCCAAAAAATTTCCTCTTTGGAAAATATGATATCCTACTTTCTTAGTAATTCCTTTTCCTTAAGATATGATTCTTGGTCCATTCCTTTAACAAATATTTTCTCATTAAGTTCACCAATTTCATTTTCTAGATTCTCCTTAACCTCAAAGATGTTCCCAAAATGGTCTTTATTCCATTTGATTAGGTTTCTCTTAACGAACTCGAGTTTTTACATAAAGAAGAAAATATTAGATTCTTCAAATTGAGTATCCTTCCACCATTTCTCAATTATTTCCAAGATCTTTTCATCCGTTAACAACATCTTTTCAAACTTGAAAGGGAATCTATTTGGTCATTTACCTTCCTTAATGATGAGTTTGACTAAGTAGTGGCCATATCCTAATATACGGAAGATTTGTGAATTAAAGCTAAAGTCAAAGTTTGATCAATTGCCTTTGTAAAAAAATTATCCCAATTCTCAACTACTATTGGTGCACAATTCAAGTCTACTATCTTTACCTTGAATTAATCCCAAATCAATATAAACTTTATGCCCCTTATGGATGAACCAAACTATAGTAACAACATTAGGGTGATCCTGATGATCTCATCTAAATTTTAACAAAGTACAACTCCCTTGATTGGATGTTCACTAAATTTTGATTAATTATATATTGACAATAAATTTTCACTAGAAAATGCTAAAGGTGTTGACGTTCATTGTATCAATGCACAATGAATGCCTGGCATAATAAATAATATTTTTATGTTTAATTCAAAGATACATTAATCTTTTAATTAAAAGACAAATGAACCCCACATAATAATATATTAACATTCTTTAACACATTTGAATTAAACCAGATATGGAATATAAAGATGATAAACATATAAATTGAAAATGATTTTAAATAGATAAGATGCCCTTCAAAAATCAATAAATACACAATTCAAAGGATCAGTCCATTCAACAAGTAAAATGTTAACTTTCATTCATAGATAAAGGTTCCCATTTCTCATCATATATTCATGTCACTTGAAAATGCCAAAAATGATATTATGCTACAAAATGTATCTAGTAAACTAAAAGTGCACAAGAAAAACTTGTCCAATCCTCTGCCAATTAGTTGAGTGGTTATATATAATGTGTACAAAACTAGAATTAAAAATTATGGGTTAACATTAACCAACAACTTATCCTCTAAAAAACTACCCCAAAACTTATACCTCTCATTCCATTTATGAGCTATCACTGGACTTTACTTCCAAACTCCTTGAGATGAGTTAGTTAACAAACATCCTTCTATTCCACATGGGATACTACAAACTCTTAGAATTTTTTCAAGTTAGGTATGCTAATGTGTATCATATGTCGTTTCCAAATATCTTTTCCCCTCTTGATCTCCTTGTGACTAGGCAAATTATCTAAGCAAATCAAAAGCAAGGCTTCGATTTGTGCAAGTTTTGATATTGTCCCCTGCATTGATTCTTTTGGAGTCTTTAATTTTATCCATTTCCTGCTTCAGATCCTACAAGATCAATTATTCATCTTGGTCCAATTCCCCACTTTTAGAAATGTAGAAAATTTGATTACAACTAAGTTCTTCCAACAACATCTTGATGAGATTATTCAATTCTTTGATGATCTTTAGGTACTTTATTTTGGCCTTGTTCAATAATCAAGTTTCCTCACTTGATATTATTTTTGAAATTTTAGAGAACATATTTTTTCTACGCTTTTGGATGGCTTCTTAGTAAGGAATCTAGTAATGCCTAATTTTTGGACTCCCTAGATTTGTATAATCACATCAATCCATTTATTTTCCTCTTTCTCCCATTTAGATGTGTGTGTTTCTAGTTTGGCTTTGAAATAAGTCATTTCATCATACACTTCTTTAGATTTGTCTACATAAACCTTACCCTATTGAACCATGTGTTGTACCCATTCTTTAATAATCATCTTTCCTCTCTATACATGGTTGAGAAACTTTTAGCTGGCAAGAGATTTGGGGTCAAAAGATTGTAGTCCCTGAGCCAAAGGTTGGGGCAACAGCCCATGAATGGTACTTGGACTTAGCCTTAAGAATTTTCTTAAGTTCCTTCTTATATTTTTCATCCTTCCAAGACCTTCTTAGCACCTTTTCAACAAATTTGAACAAGCAATTATCAGTCTCTCTATTTGTGATTCTCAAATCCAATTTTTCTATCTTGAAGTCACTTACTATAGGTCTTCCAACTCTTATATGTTTCATAGTTAGTTTACATCTACTACCCCCATCTTCGTGTCTATGTATTAACCATCATTTGAGTTGCATCCTTTAGTTTCTTAGCCTTCAACGTCATCTCTAGACATTTGCTAACTATCTCTTTGATTGATAGCATAATAGGTACATATTTTTGTTTCTTTCTAATCGAGGTCTCCAACCATTTTATAGTGGATGATGGTGGACAAGCAAGGACTGGAAGATGGATTAATGTAGATTTCATAACACTCAAGGATTGGATAAAAATTTGGAGAATCATCTAATATAATGGTTTCTAATTACTCAAGATGGGGTAGGCAGATCAGTCAATCTTCCATATGGTTGCATTCTTGGAGAATGATGAGTAGATGGTGGAGCTCGAGAAATGCAACAAATACAATGATGGATGTCATTTTTCCAAATGGGGACAACAAGTTCCCATTGTGTTGTTATTTAAATATTGACGTCATCAAGGGCTCAAGCTTGATGTTTCAACACTGCTCAAAGTAATTAGATTAGATCTGAAGCAAGAAGGGTCGACTATGAGACTCAGTCATTCCATAGGTGTAAGACTTCAAAGTCATAAGTTGTTTAACTACAATGTACTCCCTCTTAAAACATAGTGATGCAGTATGTTGGATGTTAGGTAGATTGTGATGGTACTTGCCAATCCATATTTCAAATTATCTTTCAAAAAATCTTTTGATACATGGTGTTAAAGGAAAATGAATGTTTTATTGGTTACTTGTTGGAGAGTATCATTTATCTCACATTTTGGTAAATACATTTGTTGCAAATGATTCCTCTCCTAAAGATTCTAAAGGCGAAGGAGAGAAGCAACAAAAGAATCCTAAGAAACATGACAAGGGTGATGGTTTTCTTTTACAACATAATTATGAATCAAATTCCTCTTCAATAGAGGAATCATCTAGAAGAAATAGATAGAAATGTGCTTATTATAAAAATATGGGACATGATGAGCATAAATGTCTCCATAAGAAGATTGATGAGCTTACTCATCTTCTTTAAAAGAACAATATTCAATTGCCCTCATCAGTGTATATTCCTACAAGTATGGAAGATTCCACATCTGCATCATCATCAGAAGATATAGGTAAAGGACAAGCCTATAAAGACAAAGGACAAGTACTCATATTTGATTCCTGACTAAGACTTTGAGTCACTGAGAGGATATTGCAAACTTGTTAGGAGTCCTGCCAACATTGTTAGGAGTTAATAGGAAGTCAATTGAACCTATGTGTACAAAAAGTGTCACACTTCTATAAACCATTATTCTTGAGAATACCTATGTGAATGAGAGCATATCAAGAGGTAGGTTATAGCTTCCTATATGTGATGTGTAAGAGTTATGAGATGGTGGCTCTCAAGTGAACCTAGCTATGAAAACCCTTGTAAGGTGCACCATAGAATGGAAGATTCAAAGAGTAGAGGCAAGAGTGCCAATATCCAAGAATCTAGAATGAATGTAATACAAATGAAAGCTAAATGAGAGAAAGTAGAATGCAAGCTAAACTAGAAAATATGTATTACAACCTCTATTTAGACAAGATGATTTAAGCTATAATCATGGAGACAAACTAGAACAAATGAGAAGCATGAAGAATGAATAATAGAAGATAGAAGAAGAGGAGCTCCACAAGTATGAGATCTTCAATCCTGCAACATAATGTTGGTAAAAGAGTGGAGTTGTGAAGTGAGGAGAGAGCTCTCCCTTTCGAAGAGAAATGGATAGTAGAGATCATGAGGAAAGATGCATGTGATCAAGGGTGGAGTTTGAAAGTGGGAGTGATCCATGTGCACAAGAATTTCCACCAATCGTGATGAAGAGTTGACTTTTGTCCCCTATGTGGGACAAAAATGTCATTTATTCTATTTTTAAATTAGGGAAATGCTTTTTTGTGTACAATTTAGGATAAGAGATAAGTGGGAAATTTTATATAATTAAAAGGCGGACATGTTCTTGTAAATAAATATGAACTTAGGATAAAGTGGTCAAACTATAGGATAAAATCAAATAAACAGATTTTTGGATATTTGATTAAGGATAAGCATTAAATAAAAGCTCATAGTCTAGATGACCATTTTTGGCTGATTATAGATTCAGGTTCCACAGATAACATAATCTTAGAGGAAGTAGTAAAGAAGCTCGAGCTGGAGAAGATACCCCATACTAATCCATACAAGGTGACATAGTTGAATAAGGGGCAAAGATTCCTTGTGAATGAGCAGACATGGGTGGAGTTCTCCATTGGAGGATATAAAGACAAGTTGATTTGTGATGTATTGCCTATGGATGTGTGCCATCTCCTATTGGGAAAACCATGGAAATATGATAAAGGAGTCATCTATGATGTGAAGTAGAACATTATCTCTTTCAAGAAGGATGGAAGGACCTTCAAAATATAGTCAATAATAGATCAAGAGAAAACACAGTCAAATACCCCTAGTGTCTTAAGTGGCTACCCCTAAGTATAGTATTTGACAGAGATATTAAGTTTATAAGTCATTTTTGGAAGACTCTATGGAGCAGATTGGGTACTAATTTGTATTTTAGCTCACCTTATCATCCTCAAACAGATGGTCAAACTAATGTGATCAATAGAGTGTTAGGTAACCTTCTCAAATGCCTAGCCAAGGAATATGGTCAAACATGGGACTTAATTATCCCACAAGTTGAATATGCCTATAATGGTAGTATGAATAGGACCATGGGAAGGAGTCCTTTTGAGATAGTGTATGGAATGCACCCATGGGGTGTGTATGAACTCAAAGATCTAGGAGGACCATGGAGCATAGAAGTGGCCATGCAGAAGATTTCTCTCAGACCATGAAGGAGATACAAGAGCAAGTGAAGAAGACCATTACCAAGGCTACTCACAAGTTGATAGCTAAAGTGGATATGTCAAGAAGAGGTGTAAAGTTTATAGTGGGAAATTATGTCATGGTCCATCTGAAAAAAGAGAAAGGAATTCCAACCAAGTTGCAGATAAAAAGAGTGGGACCATGTACGGTGTTACCAAATATGGACAAAATGCATATAAGATGGAGCTTCTTACAAATTTAACTATTTCACCTGTGTTCGATGTAGCTGATTTGGTCAAATACAAAGGACCATTGACATATGTGAATCAAAATAGTAAGGAGATATTGGAGGATGTGAGTACTAAGGTTTTGCCTCCCAAGGTTAAGCTACAAGAAGAGAAAATCTTGGAATCCAAGGTGAAGAAATCAGCTAGACACCTAAGATAAAAATTAGAGAGAATACTCATAGATATAAATCAAAGGAAAACATGTCCCATCCCCCCAATCCTCTAGTCCATGACATCCTTGAGAGACAATTAGAGAGGGAACACTAAGAAAAGAAATCATCATAGACAACACACAAAGAGAAATAAAGCCAACAAATCCCAACCAGTTATTAGTTTAAGTGTATGTGTGTAAGTCACGTGGTCATTTCTTCAAGACTTGAATTTGATAGTGAGAAATATCATAGCATCCTAGTCTATAGGTAGAGTATCTGAGAATTGTTGAGAAAAATTATTTTGTATGAGTTTCCAAAGAAACCCTAATGCACAAGAAGACCCTAAAAAGCTAAGTATTTGTGCCCTCGAGATGAGAACAAGAGACAATTCCAATCTAGGAAATGTGTTGTGGATTAAATAAGTAAGATGGATTTACATAGGTGCAAAGGTCTCAATGATCAAAACACAGTCCCAGAAGATGCAAATGATGTTGGCACAAGAAAAAATGGGAAAATACCAAAATCTATTTTTTGGGTATATTCTATGTTCTAGTATTTTGCATTTTCAGAGGCCTCTGAGGCATTTCTACTTCAAACACTAAATGGAGAACTTTAGAAGATGTTTCCATAAATTCTAATGGTTCACAATTTTGAGCTACAAGTAGAGAGTTATGCATTCTACAAGTAGACATGATTTGTAATATAGACATTTATAGTTTTATAGTTGTTAGAATTTATTTTGTAATTAATTATCTTGTGGACTCTTTTGTTTCATTTCCAAGGGATAGTGATGACCCTTGGGATCCATCATACTTGTATAAACTCTATTTTTGAATGGAATGGATCACTTTTGGATTGAAAAATATTTGTTGTGGCATTTTAATGGATTTTAATTAAATCACAATAGTACAAGTTCTACACTAGGTATTGTAATTTGAATTCTTAATTTCGATCAATGGTATCTGAGCTTGTTTTCTCTTGTCCCATCATACACACTTAGCTTATTTAAGGTTTGGATTAGGCATGAGAGACCTCTTAGATTATCTTCCTTTAAGATGCACACAATCATAGATGGAAAAATAACAACTTAGGGGATGGATGAATCCTTCAAAATACTGGTGGAAGAGGCATTAAATAAACAACATGAAGAAATGATGCAACAATTTTCATTGATGCTTGGAAAGTGAGAGGCACAAGCTAGTCCAAGCAATTCAAAATTTGGTGGGAAAACCCCATTCAAGGTGTAGATAAATTTTGATATTCCAACATTTCAAGGAAAAATTGATGCAGATGTTGTTGATGACTAGCTTTCCAAATTGGAGAGGTACTTTTGTGTTAATAATTTCTCAGATATTAAAAAGATAATCTTTCCCCTCCTTAAAGTTGGGAATCATGTGAAGTTGATGTGGGAGGTTCACTTAACAATTGAAGAAAACCAAGAGGCTTAGGATGAACATGAATTTTTTGTGATATTTGATGGAAAACCCACATGGGAAGAATTTGTAGAGCATATAAAAAAATAAGATTACTATGAGGATACCTATGAATAGAAATATATGCAATGGAAATTACTCTGACAAAAGAAAGACCAATTAGTTTAGGAGTGCACCAACATATTTATGCTCTCTTTGCAAAGCTTGGCATCAAAGACTCATAAAAACATCGAGTTTTGAAGTATAAGAGTGGTCTTCATAGATATATTTAGACTGAAATGGATTTCTTGAATATAGAAACATTGTCTAGTGCTTTCAAATATGCATCAAGAATTGAGGAGAAGTTCAAACAAAAATGGAGGACAAAAAATCCAATGAACAACAAATAGAAAGGTGAAGGTAATAAGCCAATGGGAAAACAAACAACCAAGGATCCATCTCCAAATTCACCAACAAAGAAGACATGAGGCATAAAGAAAATAGGGAAAGAATCAGGTATGTGGTACAGAGTCGATAAAATTCCCACTCATAACACTAACGCTTGTAGAACTATAAATAATTTGATGATGGAAACCCATGAAGAAGCTATTTCATTTTATTGTTGATAGTGGTAGTCAAAAGAATTTGATATCTACTGAGACTGTAAAAATGTTGAATCTGAAGACAACATCACACCCACAACCATATTCTATGGGATGGGTGAGCCAAGGGAGAGATATTCAAGTAAACAAGCAATGTCATCTATCATATTCCATTAAACCATTCAAAGATGAGGTGGTCTATGATGTAGATCCTCTTGATGTGTGTGATATTTTGTTAGGGAATCCATACATGTATCAAGGACATGGGGTGTACAATTCTAGGCCATGAAGTGTGACAATCAAATTAGGTGGACAAAAGTACCGAATTCCAGAGGTAAGTCCTACACACTTTGCATCTTTGATCAATGCAAAACAATGTAGAAGATTAATAGACCAAACTGGTACATTTGTGTTATTAATGATTTTTCCTAAGGAATAAAATAAAAAATGTGTGTAATTCTCATTCCATGGTGTCCATCACAACAAAATAACAAAGATCAAAGGATCAAATTTTAACAAAATATCATAATGTGCTTGAGTTACCAAAAGGTGTACCCTCACATTGCCAAGTTAGACACTCTATTGATTTGATACCAGGAACCTCATTGCCTAATGAGCCAGTATATAGGAGGTTAGTTCTAGAAAATGATGAGATAAAAAGGCAGATACAATAATTGATTTAGAAAGGACATATCTGCCCAAGTACATCTCCTTGTGGTAGTCCAATTATTCTTACAAAGAAAAAGGATGGTACATAGAGGCTCTATATTGATTATAGATCATTGAATAGTATCACTATAAAAAATAGATATCCAATTCCTCAAATAGATGACCAGCTTAGAGGGGAAAAATTATTCAGTAAAATTGACTTGAAATACCATCAAGTACCAATTTGTCTAACAGATGTATGGAAGACTGCTTTTAAATCTAAAGAGGGATTATTTGAATGGTTGGTGATGTCTTTTAGCCTCACAAATGCCCCAGCCACATTTATGATGATGATGAATGATGTGCTTAGGCCATCCATCGACTCTCTTGTAGTTGTATATCTGGATGATATTCTAATTTTCAATAAAACTTGGGAAGAACATCTACAACATGTGGAACAAATATTTTATGCATTGCAAGACCATGGACTCTATGCAAATAAGGAAATGAAAAATATTAAGTACTTGGGATATGTTATTAATAGTGAAGGTGTTCATGTTGATCCTAAAAAGATCTAAGTAATTAAAGATTGACTTGCTCCAAGGAATCTCATAGAGTTGTGTAGCTTCTTAGGGTTAGCTAACTTCACATATTTGTGTTTGGATTTTCACATTTGTCCCAACCTTTGAATCGGTCATTACAATGAGGTATGAAAAAAAAATTCAAGTGGGCAAATGCTCAACAACAAGCATTTGAGGAGTTAAATCAAAGGTTTTGTTCTACACCAGTTTTATCCGTTCTTGATTTACCACAGTCTTTCGAAATACAAATTGATGCATTAGAATATGCCAAGGGAAAAGTCCTCATGCAACATGGACATCCAATTGCCTACCATAGTGATAATTTTTTTGATATAGTGCATACATATCCCACCTATGATAAAGAATTATATGCTATCAAGCTTACAAGCAATGGAAACATTATATATTGGGGAAGGAGATTGTCATCCACAAAGAACACAAACCCCTTCAATTTTTGCAAACATAAGACAAATTATAGAATAACGGGCACCAAAGCTAGTCAACTTATCTTCAAAAAATTCATCTCAACATTCATCATAAGAAAGGAAGTGCCAATAAGGTAGCAGATTGTCTGAGTAGATCGCCAATTGCAAGAAAAGTATGGTATTAGAATCATATGGTCACCAAATAGAAAATTGGGACCACTTGTATGGACATTATAATGATTTTTATATTGTTTTTGATTAGATAAATAGGTTTTACAAGGACGTTAAAACCCAAGAGTTAAAACAATAACAAGGCTGATAATAAGCGTGAAAAGCCCAGCCAAAAGAGTTCAAGTTCAAAGGCTTGATTTTTTTTTTTTTTTTATTTTGTTTATACTCATCTTGTGGAAGGTAAACATGTGAATGATTATTACTTGCAAGATGGAATGCTTTGCCACTTTGGCCAAATGTGTGCTCTTGAGGAAGAGCGTAAGAACTTAATATGGGAAGCTCACTACAATAAAGTTGCTAGTCATTTTGGAATAGGTAAGACTATTGTTATACTGCAAAAATATTTATACTGGCCAACAATGAAAAATGATGTGATAGAATACATTCAAGCATGTACAATATGTGCCATTACAAAGCTTTCAAATTGTAAGTTGGGTTTATATTTACCACATCTTATTCCAAATAAACCTTGGCATTCAATTTAAATGGATTTTATGTTTGTCTTCCTACCACTAAACATGGGCATGATTGTGTATATGTTGTAGTAGATAGATTTTCAAAAATGGTAATCTTGGTGGCCTATAGAAAGACAATATTTACAAAAAAAATTGTAAAACTCTTTTTTGAGCATGTTTGGGTTCATTTTGTGCTACCAAAAACCATTATTTCAAATAGGGCTAGTTGGTTTCTTAGTAAATTTTGGTCTTCATTATGGGCAATGATGGACACAAAAATAACAAAGTCTATTGCATTCCATCCTCAAACAGATGGTCAAATAGAGGTAGTTAATCAAATGATTATTCAAATCTTGTGTATGTATCACTCCAAACATCCTTGTACATGGGATGAGAGCCTTCCATATGTACAACATAACTACAATAGGGCAATTCATAGTTCAACTAGCCACAACCCATTTGAAGTTTATCTCATATATTACCCCTTAGCACCAATAAATGTTTCTATCCCAGTTATGTAATTTGAATTGGTACCATGCTTGGATAAGGAGAAGGAGAAAGGTATGAAGTTCATTGATAAAACTCATCATTTGAAATAGCAAGTTCATGAAATTTTGCAGTAGACCACTAAGAAGAATAGATAGAGGCATGATAAACATCGAATTCCTCATAATTTTTAGGTTGGGGATAAGGTATGGTTGCATTTACAGAAGGAACATTTACAAGGCCCTCATAGGAAGTTTTTTCCTCTTTGCTATGGTTCCTATAAGATCATCAAGAAAGTTGGTGAAAATGCATTTGAACTCAACTTGCCTCCATTTTTGGGTGTTCACCCAATCTTTACTGTAGAATTATTGAAGCCATATTTCCCTCCTTTACTAGACATTGTAGATATTGCTGAAGAAATTAGTCATACAGAGTTGAATCCAGAAGCTATTAATCCATTCCAAAGTGAACAAATTGTGGAGGTTGTAATGAAGAATTTGAGGAACCAGACAATCTATTTATACAATGTGGTAAAAGTAGGACAATTTGTTTAATAGGGAAAGTGTCTTACACGTGAACAAATCCAACTTCATTTTCCACATTTGATGCAAAGTATGGATGAAATGGGGTCCATTTCCTCTCAAGGAGGAAGGAATGATCAAAACACAGTCTCGAAAGATGCAGAGGATGTTGGCACAAGAGAAAATGGGAAAATACCAAAATCTTTTTTTTTTGGTATATTCTATTTTCTAGTATTTTGCATTTTTGGAGGCGCCCAAGGCATTTTTGGGCTTTGGTAGGTAGTTATGCTTAAGACTTTAGACACTAAATGGTGAATTTTAGAAGATCTTTCCATAAATTTGAATGGCTCATGATTTCGAGCTACGAGTAGAAAGTTATGACTTCTATAAGTAGACATAATTTTTAATATAGATTTTTATAGTTTTTATAGTTGTTAGAATTTATTTTGTAATTAATTATCTTGTGGACTCTTCAATTTCATTTCCAAGGGATAGTGATGACCCTTGGGATCCATCATACTTGTATAAACTCTATTTTTGAATGGAATGGATCACTTTTGCCTTGTAAAACATATATTGTGGCATTTTAATGGCTTTTAATTAAATCACAGTACTACAAGTTCTACAACAGATATTGTAATCTAAATTCTTAATTCAGATCACTCAGGTTGTGCTCGTTTCAAGGTTTTCACCACTTGGTAGATTTTTTTCAAGACATTTTTCAATTTTTTTTTATTTTTGTATTTTTAAAATTTTTTGGTGATACATCAAAGCAAATATTTCTAAGTTTTCGCTAAGATGGTCATTTTTTCAAGACATTTTATATTTTATAAAGAATTTTTTCAGCATCATATATGGTTTTTAGATTTTTAAGAATAATTTAGAGATTACTAGTTCGCAAGCAAGATCACATCATTTGTCCCAATGTCTAGCAAGGTGTAGGACATGATGGAGCAACAAGTTGGTGGATAAGCAGAGATGGATAAGAAAGGAGTATGAAGCAAGTGAAAGTGATCATCAAGGATTGATTGACTCCTCAAGAGTACCCAACCTAGGAAAAGCGTAAAATAGTCATATGAAGTATGTTTTGGATAAGAAATGAACACAATGAGAAAGATAGCATGTATAATAAATAATGAAGCCAACAAGAGAGATAGCATATAGGATAAGTAGTGGAAGCCAATAAGAAAGGATTCCCAAAGATTAGACATGTCATGAGGCCTAAGAACCATATTTTATTCCTTATTGTGATCAAGACCAAGGGATCAACTAGATAGGATGGTGATGGGATAGAGAAATAAGAATGAATCTAGATATGAAGGCCATGAATGAATGAGAAAGCACAATAGGGAAGCTAATGGATAAAATAGCCAATACACAAGGATAGCTCAACATTGTCAAGATCAAAGAGCAAATATGGGATGGATGAATTATGGAAGAATTACACATGATGCATGTTTGCTAGGTTTTCATCATGGTACTTATCCAAGCTGCCACAAGAAGTGGTTTACACAATAGGATGAATTTATTCCTCTTTACTTTTTCTACCAAGGAACCACAAGAAATGATTTTCACCAAGGTTCATATTCTCTTTTTTTTTTCTTTTTTTCTTTTTCTTTTTGAATTTTTCCCTTTTTGGATTTTTACAAATAGGTCAATATTTTTTAATTTGGATAGTGCTCCTATAGGAAAGATAAGTCATGATAAGCCAAGACCATAGATAAGTATGCTCAAATATGCTGATGGGGTGAAGGAGAGAGATGGTAGTAGGATAAGTATATGGAGGATAAGAGTTCATGCCTTGAAATGATTGTAGGAGTATGTGTAGCAAGTAAGTGTAAGCTTTAGAGGATTTCATGAGGGTACTTGAAATACTAGGCAAGATCACCATTGACACACACCTTGAAGGGTATTGGAATGATGAGGGAATCATGGATGAAATAGCTTGAAGTTTAGATGTATGAGGTAGCAGAGTGATTTTGGGAGGAGATGGAGTGGAAGGCTTTGAAAGCTTTTTATGAAGATGTTGTGAAGAAGGTGAAGCAGAAGCCTTTGGAATCTTGAATGGTAACCTTGATTTATTTTCAAGTTTCAAGTCTTTCAAAAGAGACTAGGTAATCCATATATCTTTAGATTTTTCTTTTCCTTTGGAATTTTTAGAGCATATTTCTTCAATAATGGATAAAGGAACCCATATTTTCTTTGATTTAGCTCTTTGAACAATGTGCCTTTGTGGTCTCTTGAATAATTGTTCTTTCTTTGTATCCATGTGTTGAGTAGATAGGACATAGTGAGCTTTATTTGTAAATGGAATATTGTGTCTATTCTTAAGTTGATCATCCAAATTTCTTCCAAAAGACATGGGATTTGTGGATAAATAATGCCGATACAAATGGTTTATATGGATATATGGATAGAAATTCATCAAGGATGAGTGTCTTTGCTGATCTCGAGGTATGATAGGAGAACTAGGAGATGAGCTAGGAGTGAAAGTAGGAGATGGAGGAACATATGGTCCCAATATGGATGGAAATTTGGAAGGCTTTAGCTTAGATGGATAAGGACCAAGGATAAATTTGGGAGATGAAAAGGGATAATGAATAGGGATATCAACATCTCTAGAGTGATAAACATGAACAAGGCCATCAATAGAGTCATGAGTAGCTTTGATAGAAGCAACACCTTTGATAAGAGCATTTGGATCTTGAGCATATGTTTGAATTGGATATGGAGAATTAGAACCTAAGGAGATGCTTTGATCTTGACAAGTAGCTTTATATAGCATAGGCATAGAACTTTTCTCATGATTTTTAGTAAGCTCAATGGAAGCAGTGGAAGTGGTATCTTCATCATACTTAGGCAGTGGATAAGACAGAGGATATTGAAAGGTGACATTTTGAAGGAGATGAAATGGTGCTTGATCTTCATCTTTCTTGACAATTGTATCTTTAGATTTTTGAGAGTCCTGTTGGCATGGAGCCAATTCTAAGGAAAAGGGAGAATTAGAGTTTGCATGATAGGATCTTGAAGAGGTAATAAAAGAGTAGTTGAAGTAGGCATAGTAGGCATACCATTGCATGGAGGTTGAGGATCTAAACCTTAGTAGTATAGAAAAGGTTTGCAGCCAAGTGAAGGTTAGCTTGAGTTTCTTTTAGAGGTAGCCCTTGAGGATATGCATAGTTAGTGTGGAAAGCATTAGGTTATTTTTTTTTTATGGAGGTATGTTAGAAAGCTTGGAATTTTTGGGAGATGCATGAGTGTTAGAAGAAGTGGAGGTGTCAAGGAAATCATCACTATACATAGGTTCATTAATATGATCTTGCTCAAGAAAAGTATCCACACCATATGAGCCATTAGATCTTGGATTTTATATTTCAGCTCAATGTAATCTAAAGTACTATGCTCATTATGTTGATGATAAGCACAATAGATATCCAATAACAGGTTTCCATATGAGTTAGACTTAGGCAATGTGATGAGATTAGAGCCAAGATGTGCTTGCCAAATGTCATCATAAGAAGCTTGCAAGGGAGTAAAAGTTATCTCAAAAGTATGCCTAGCCTCTTTTTTTTTCTTATCAAGTGCCTAACATGCATTTGTTTCTTCATCATATTGGTCAAAGATAGTTTTATCATGAAATGTTGGCATAGGATCAAAGGAGATTTCATTTTCTTGCTCTCTAAAGAGGTCTTTAGATTTAGAAGATAAAGACATTTGATGTCTTAGAGTAGAATATGTAGACCTTAAAGAAGATGGTTCATGTGTATGTAAAGGTCTTAAGGGAGTTTCATTTAAGAATTCAATCTTCTCCTCTAACCTTTTCTCAAGTTTAGACTTCATTTCTACCATGTACTTAGAGAGATGAAGGTAAGAAAGACCATCTGTCTCTTCTAGTTCTTTGTATTGAGTGTATAGATCTTGAAACTCTTTAGTGGCATCGAGGATGTCATGATCATCTAGATTTGGTTGAAGTTTGGTAGCACAAGATTTGAATGTCATAGTGGTAGATAGCTAATCATGCATGAAGGAGACTAGAGGAAGCTAATAAGGTGACACAAGATAACTTGATGTCAAACTAGAGAGGTAGAGTGTTCACTTGTCAAATAGAGGTAGCAATGAATGAGTGGTTTATCAAGAAAAGTGTCCAAGAATATTATGACAATAACGACTCAAGTCAAGAGCTAGGCAAGAAGTCCAAATAGCCAAGTAGATAGATAAGCAAAAACAAGTGAACAAGTCTTGCAATCAAGGAGTATAGTCAATAGATCAAGGTGACCTTTAGCAAAAGAGGGTCCTAGAAAGAGGAAATATATGAAGAAGGTAGGAAAGACCAAAAGCCACTTTCAACATGTTCAAGCATTAGAGATATAGTAAATCAAAGTCTAATGATGAAACTCCCCTAGTAAGTAACATAAGAAAAATGTTTTGACCTAGTTGACAAAGTTTGACAGCAGTGATAGCATAGCAATTTTTTCAAGCAAGGTAGTGGTGCATGGAGTAGTCTTCAAAAAATCATGCAAGGGAAAAAGAAACCTTTCATGATACGATAATATGTGAGGTCTCAAAAGAAATCCCTAGAACTATTACCATGTGTATGTTCAAAATATTTCCATGGATCTTTTTACATGTGAAGACACATTCCAAGAAAAACTACCTAAGGTTATGGTTTATTACTCAACAACTTGGCCCACGCTTGATGCCCCTCGCCACACACAAAGTTGTCTCCCACAATAGATGTTGGCTTCACGTGGAAATTCCAATGGCACAACCAAAGGGACTAATGGTGACTGTAAAATCTTGGGGTGATCCGAGTAATCCACTAGGATTGATCCTTGCACCAAGATGTTGAGTGGAAAAAAAGGGTCGATTCTAATCCTATGGTGTTTAGAAAGGGCTTCCATTCATAACACTCCTCTTGCTTCCCATATAGGAGACCTTATCATATGATAGGTAATGGACTTCGTGGACACAAGAGTACCTTAAGCATTCTTACCTAGTGATTTACTTATGGTCACAATCCCACAAGTACTTCCACTAGATGAAGACAAGTACTATTTCTACCAAGGTTTTGTGTCCTTGGTAGCCTTAATTTTATAGTGGGTTGGAAGAGTCAAGTTTTCTTGTCCCCACTTGGGTCATTCCTTTTGATTGCTCAAGAATAGACCCTCTAAAGGATTCTAGACTACACAAAATGGATTCACTTTTGGAGGTCAAGATTTTTGATTCACCACAAGGGTGCAGAGAATACTCTAGTATTCCAATTGTTTCCCCCAAACACATGAAGAAGCTCAATTATCCCACTTATTTTCAAAATCTAAAGGTGGGTCAAGATTTTTGATTCACCACAAGGGTGAAGAACATACTTTCCTACCACCAAAAGACCTTAATTGTAATTTTTATGTTCCTATAAGAAATTAGCAACTAGTATAATGTTGCACATGAAATAAAGGAAATACAAGAACACTTTTTTGTTTGTTTTTGTGCTTTTAGGAATCCCTACAAACAAGTATTAGTTGCCTCTTAGCATAGATTCTTTGACATGTGTTATTTTCTTTTATTTTGGCAAGCAAGTGTGAAACCTTTACAAACCAACAAGGTTAGGGAATCAAAATTAAGTAAGGCCTAAAACATAAAGTGATTAGTTGCCTCAAAAATTCAAGTTACCTTTCAATCAAGTGTATGCAAAAGAAATGGAAAACTAATCACAAATCATCTCTTATTACTTTTTTTTAACCTAGTCAACAAGATTTGATTTGTTTGCTATTATTCTAGCTCCAAAAATAGAAATTTAAAAAAGAGACCCCTATTAAAAACTAGAGAGCTTTTTAAAAATGCAAGAAATTCAACAATATCACTGAATTTGTGCCCTAGGGAAACCCTATATAACTTAGAGACCATTCAAAAAATATAGAGTTTTTCAAAAGTTTGCTAATTTGCAACCAAAAATGACTTTTTATTAAAAAAAAAAAATTTAAAAATCATAACTAACATAAATAAACTAAAAATGATCTAAAAATTGGACTAAGACATCTTGGATACATTGCCAACTTGCAAAAAAAATTCAGATTTGAACTCCTAGAGGTTTAGGAGATATGATCAAATCTTTAAAAATCTAGAGTTCTGGCCTCCAAACGAATCTACACAAGGGTTAGCCTTAAAACCAAAGTGAGAAACCTACAAAATAACTTGATTAAATCCAATATGGTACTATAAAAAATTAGAAATGAGAAATGAAATTAAAATGAAACCAAATGGAGCTAGAAACTTTATTCAAGCCCCACAGTGGGTGCAAAAAAATTATGTACAAAAAGATTCACACTTCTATAAACCATTATTCTTGAGAATACCCATGAATGAGAGAATCTCAAGTGGTGGATTATAGATTCCTATTTATGACATGCAAGAGCTATGAGATGGTGGCTCTCAAGTGAACCTAGCTATGAAAACCCTTGCAAAGTGCACAATAGAATGGAAGATTCAAAGAGTAGAGATAAGAGTGCCAATTTCCAAGAATATAGAATGAATGTAATGCAAATAAAATTTAAATGAGACAAAGTAGATTGCAAGATAAACTAGAAAATAAGCATTACAACCTCTATTTAGACTAGATTATTTAAGCTATAAGCATGGAGAGAAACTAGAATGAATGAGAAGCATGAAGAATGAAGAATAGAAAATAGAAGAAGAGTAGCTCCACAAGTATGAGATATTCAATCCCATAGCATAAAGTTAGTAAAAGAGAGGAGTTGCAATCAGAACATGGTCTATGATGATTTAGAGGAGGTTGACAAAAGCAGAATTGGGAAAATACCAAAATCTATTTTTCCAGTATTTTCTATACTTTAGTATTTTGCATTTTCAAAGGCCTTCGTAGCATTTTTGGGTCATGAAAGCTCCCAAGAGTCATGCCTCTTGAAATTTGGAGATAGATAATTTGATTACCATTCCAACGGTGTAAGTGGCATACATTTTTGAGCTATGTATTGAAAGTTGTGACTTCTACAAGCAGACATAAAATTTGTAATAGTTTTTAAATAGTTTTCATAGTTTTAATAATTTATTATGTAATAAAAATTATGTGAATTGTTCATTTCCTTTCGAAGGGATGTTGGTGGCCCCTCAAATTCATCAAACATTGTATAAACTAGAGTTTTGAATGAAATGAACTACTTTTGGCTTGCATAATCTATTGTACTGAAATTGTTATATTCGCATTAGAATTAACAATACCACAGGTATCACACTAGGTATTGTAATCCATAATCATAATTCAGATCAAGTTGTGAAGTGAGTAGAGAGCTCTCCCTTTTAAAGAGAAATGGATGATAGTGATCATGAGGCAAGATGTATGTGATCAAGTGTGGAGTTTGAAAGTGGGAGTGATCCATGTGCACAAGCATTTCCACCAATCATGATGAAGAGTTGACTTTTGTCCCCCATGTGGGACAAAATTATCTTTTCTTTTATTTTTAAATAAGGGAAAAAAAAATTGTGTATGCAACTTAGGATAAGAGATGAGCGGGGAATTTTGTTTAGTTAAAAGGGGGATATGTTCTTTTAATTAAATATGAATTTAGGATAAAGTGGTCAAACTATAGGATAAAATCAAATAAATAGATTTTTGAAGATTTGATCAAGGATAAGCATTAGATAATTTATGCAAAAGTGCTAGAAAGGGGGCTCATAGTTTAGATGAATATTTTTGGGTGATTACATAAACCACTATCCAAATTGCTTCAAGACTATCTTCACTAAATAATCTTCGGGATAACATAATTAGTACATGAATTTACTAAACAACAATTCCTTTGCCAATACAATTCCATTAAAGCTCATAGTACATCAACAAGATCAACCTCTACACTAACTTTTCACAGCATCCAAGGCTCACACAACATAATATCATATTCACATGACTGAATATGACCAACTATCACACTACCCACCCAAGAAAGTCATCTTTCCTTTATACCAAGTTCTAAATGTATGGACTTGATTAAAAATATCATGGACTACAATGGATTGATCAAAATATAAATAATAGGCCTCCTTATAAATGAATGACAATAAGAGACAATGATTAGGAGAAGATAACCTTGTCACCTACACAAGGTGGAATCACATATCCACCAAAAATGGATCATCCTCTATTATGCAATGAAGTATGTGCAATGGTGAGGATAATAATGTGATATGTACACTAAAGTTGGAATGAGATAATGACAATCACCACCTAGAGTGGAATTCTCCTACATCATGTGCAACTCCTAGTTTTCTTAATAAAAAACTAATATGTAATGCATTATACTAAGTAAGCATTGAGTAAGTGTAATTAGTGGATATTTAATTATACCAACACCCCATGTTAAGTGCAACTTAAGGGATGCACTTAAACTCATAATTCAAGATGGGTCTTAACTACTAGGCCATTTTAGGTACTCATGTACAATATGAAATGCAATACATGAAATGAAATTTATCATTAACAAAGAAAAGGAGAGAATCAAAGAAAAATGAGAATGAAAAGTAGACACTTGATGATGAATAGAGAACAAAGGAAAATAGGAAACAAATATAGATTGAGGTAATCCAAACTCCTACAAAATTAGTTGATAAAGGCAAGGAAATTGCCAATACTTATATATTGATGCTAGAAACTTTGTTAGCCAACTCTTGAGAAGTTATTAATAAGTTGATGAAAGAAGACATGGACCGAAAGAGTTATATGCAACTATCAACATTTTCATTTACAAAAGAAATGGAGAAGACAAGAAAGATGATTGAGAACACTCATAAGGTATTAGACCATGCATTAGAAAGACTCCAAAAAAAATTTCTATTTCAAATTCAGTTTACAGAAGAAAAAAAAATTATTGGAGAATTTAATGCACACTACACCACACTTGAGGAAATATCTAAGCTAAAGGTACAAATAGTTCATGATGCAAAGTTTTTATTTTTTTATTGATAATCGAACAAAGCCTAAAATTTTATATTTTTAAAATCAAGCAAAATATCTCTATTCAAACGAGCATTTGTAGGAAAGAACGGAGAAGAAAACCCTTAGTCTAGCCTGGGACCAAAGTCTTATACATGGATGCATATATAAAAGGGCAATACCCCAATTACCAAGCATTACAAAAGAAACTCTATTTTATTCCATTTTTTTCCCCTCTCATGCCTATTTAACTTTCAAATTCATTTGTAGTTCTTTACATCAAACCCTATTGATTGGGATCTTTACATTATTTAATTTACAATTGGATTAGTTCTTCAATTTGGATATGTCTTGAAGGTTTTAGAATCTCTGGATTTCTCCCTTGTTTTATAACATCATCTTTGTACATCGAGTTGTAAGTATGACCATACAAAATTTGGATCTTTGTTCTCCTTTTGAATCTTTGCAACTTCAAAAAAAATTACTTCTCAAATAAAATTTAGTAATTAGGATCCAATACATAATCTTGGTTCTAACCTTTTTTTGGACTAAGGATAAATATATTTAAATTTTCTCTAATACACGTTGATTCTTTTTTCTTATTAGTTGAGATTTTAATTTTTCAATTTTAAGGCGTGCGTACGCGCGCGCGCGTTCATTCTAAAGGGTTATTTAAGAACTAAAAGGTTGTTTTTATTTAAAGAGGAGAAACTTAGAATTTGAAACAAAAAATGTACATAGTTTTAGTTACAATTTGACCTATAGAGAATAAATTCAAAGTTAAGCCATTGAATGACAACCCAATTCTACCTAAATCCTTAAATAACATAAATCCCAATCTAATTAATAGTTTGATTTCTTCATATAAGAAATTGTTCGATTGATATCTTATCTAACATACTTGTTAACTGATGTTTTGAGTAGAATATAAAGTTAATGATTATCTTCAAATGATATTGTATTCTTTATGGACAATATACACTTTTGATTAATCCATCTTTTGGAAGTGAACTTACTTATGGCCTTTTCCTTAAGTTAATTCTCAAATTGTATATAGGAGATCATAATCTTTTTGAATTCTTTGTTCGATACAACACTATCTTTCTAATTGCTTATTAACACTAAAATATGAAAGTATATTAATACACCTAGCTAACCCTTTGTCTTCTAAAATGTCTTGCACTTTGCCTCGTTGTCCCGACTTTGAATGTATGCTCTTTTTTGGGGATTTCCCTATTTTGGTATATTAATTTTACTTAAACCTTTTTTAATTTCTTCATATAGATCTAGTATGTTTCTATACAAATTTTGGGCAACTATCCTTTTTGAATAATTTATAAAAGCTTACGAATATACCACCCTTTAGGTCATGAATATCCAAATCCATTAAATATTAGTAATAGACATATCTTCCTAATTCTTAATTTTAAAAAGAGTATTTACAAAAAAATTATACTAGTTTTGTTATAATTTAGATATTATCTAGAGCCTTTCAGAATTTGAAAATTTCTTTATAAATTTAATTATAACAAACCCAAGAATCATATGCCTACTCTATCAAATCAAGGAAACATAATGTAATAAAAGACTTACTCTTTTATTAATTTCTTTTCCATATAGGTATATTATGTACTTCTAATGGAAATACAAAAAACTTTGAAGTTTAGATAACTCCCTATTTATACCTAATACAGAAGAGGAAAATTAATACTAGAATCAAGCCCTACTTTGACTTGGCCATTTGAAACAAGACTAAATACAAAGGGGATGTTCAAAAAAACAAAACTCCCTTCATAGAGATATACAGGGCCAACCCTAGATTGGACTCAAAAAAAAGAGAAATCCCCAACCCAAAATGTAGGACAAAACAATAGAAAGAGACAACCTAACAAACTATAAGATGAAAGTATATGTACATATATCTGACACTAAAGATATAACCAACAAAGGATAATGATATAAAATGAGTTTATTAGAAGTCCTCCTTCATGAATATCATAATATCATATTCAACGTCCTTTTCATCAAATTCCATCATCCCAGGAAAAAGTACAAATCATGTTTTATGTTTATTAGATTTGTTGAGATTTGGGAGAGAGAATTTCAATCTGCTCAAGTCTGAGAAGCCTACCTCTAGTTCAACATAGAAACTAAATGTATTAAAATAATTCAATAGCTAGTCCTGGTTATGATCTTCCATGATACTGACTTCCATTTAAGGCCAAGCTTGATTAAACTATTCCAAATTCCTAATCTGAAGAATGGGGCATCTTAGGATCTTAGCTTGAAGTAGGCTCTCCATTGGCTTAGAGATATAATCTTCTACACAGGGAATTTCTAAGTTCCTAGTAATACTTAGAACCGCTTCTTCAATACCTTCTAACCATGCATCATGAAACAAGTTATTGCAGAGGTGAATGATATCCCAAAGACCTATATGCACTCTAGCCATACAAGCTATAAGTGTGCCAATTACCAAACCATTAGTGTGCTAGGTGAACTTATAATTAAAAACTTTTTCACCTAAATCCCTACTCACAACCACCCTAGTCATATCATCTACTGGGTTAACAGTATATTCCATCTTTTGGGTTTCACATAGCCTCAAAAGGCCATGGTTCTATCCTCAAAAGCATGAAACAACATGATAATAGAATCCATTCCTAATTAATGACTATACTTAACCTTGGGAAGACAAATAAGAAAGATAGAAAGCACAGGTGCCACAATTCAAGAAACCATGGATTAAAAAGTGATCACGTGAAGGCCTAGAAGCTTCTGCCCACTTTTGGAGTCTCCTAGAAGGATCGAAGAGAAGTTTAACTCTATTTAAACAAAAAGGGATAATAATACTTTATTAATCAATCTTAAGTTCTAGACTGGTGAAGGTCTAAATCGAGTAGTGAAAGATAATTATTCAAATTGAGATATGTTAGAGAATATTAAAAGGGTTTGTCCAAATATTTAGATTATATGATCCTATCAAGATGAAAACACAAGTTACCCATCTTTGTAATGTATGCTCATTGTAAATAGAGGTTCATAGATCTTAAGATTTAATAAGTTCTCTTCATATCAGATGTTTACCTTAATACATACTTAAATGGGATAGATACTTCTAAGTTTTCAGGGTTGTAATAAACCATATTTTAAATTGTCCCACTTCAAACTAGTTTAATCTTTAACTCTTATAATAATTATACTTTATTGAATTCCAGAGGATACAAAATCAAAATGTGATGAAGAGAATGAGAGGATAATGGAAAGTAGGAGAGGGGAGGGGGTAGAATAAATCGTGAAAATTTAAAAATTCTCAAAATTGTCAAAATGATTAACAAGACTGTATAGATGATTAGAGATTCATAGGAAAATAATCCTAAGTATCCTTCAAGGATAAATGTGAGCTAATTTTCTTTTAATAAGATATCCTCACCATCCACTCCTTTATTTGCTAACTAGCCATCGTCCTTATTTCCCTCTCAGTATACATGTTGGATTTTTATTTCCTCAAACTTGTCTGTGAGAATTAGAGCGGTTATGTGCTTTGAGTTTATTTTCTAATTAGGGGTGATCCATTTTCTTAATGCATTTAAAATGATATGAGAATCCCTTTCAATAACTAGGTTCTTATACCTAAATCTAAGCTCAGATTAAGCCCCTCCATTAGAGCTTCTAATTATGTTGTATTATTCAAGGTAACACCTAATGAAATGGCTTGCTTTACAATCCAATCTCTTGTTTATGAGAAGATGATACAACCTATTCATGCCTTACTAGGATTTCTTTGGGATGTTCCATCAAAGTTTAATTTAGTCCACCCTACTGGGGGAAGTTCCCTTCTATATTCCTTTTGTGCTTGCTTGTTTTTCTTTGGGTATACCAATGGTAGATTTATGAGATTGATCTAATTTTTTTGCATACATGCATCCCTATTTGATGATGACCCTTGTTCTTTAACTATATTCCTTATATTTGTATTCATGACTTCTATAATACAAGCTTCTACTTTGTTTTGATTAAGTAAAAACAGGTTTTAAAGGACCCAAAATCTTATACAAAGTATTAGACAAAAACAACTAATAAAGCCCATGAGGAACTATGTATTAGCACCAAAAAAAAAAAAAAAAAAACTAAGATAGAAGCCTTAACACAACAAATAGGGAAAAAATATAAAAAATCCAACAAAAAGATAGCTACAGGGTCTTTAATAAATCAGTAGCCTGATCTATAAGGATATTCATGTTCACCGTAGAGGCCTTCAACTCATCAATTTCTTTGTCTTCCATAACCTCTATTTTCTTTGAATTAACTCTGGTGCATTTACTGGGGCCTTAATCCTGTGTCCTATCCTTAGATCCATGAATTCTCCCTTGATCCAGTTTGTCCAACAGAGTTTTGATGTTGTTTGCAATAGTCTTCAATATGGAGCAACTCTGGTTAGAAAGTTTTTTTAACAGCATTTTCCATGTTTCCAACTATGTTTCGTCCATATTTTTCTACATATCCTTCATCATTTGTTCATTAGCTTTGTTTTTTACTTCTAGAGGTGGGACTCTCTTCATTAAATTTTTGACTTCTTCCACATTACCAATAATCTTAGAGAGTTTATTTTGTCTAGATGTTGACCAAGAGTCCTCTCCCCTCTAGTAGTCCTACTTAGCTACTCAAAATCCATCTTGATATCATGCATCTATTCCTTCATACTAGTTATATCCCTATACATCACACCTAGGTTTCCCATGGCCCCCTTCATATACCCATGTTCATCATAGTCCTTCCTCTGGATAAGGTTTTCCTCATCCATATTCATAGTGTTTCTTTCAATATCTACCTTCTTGATGCCAATGTCATCAATCTTCCCTTAAGAATGCACTTTCCTACCTCTCAAAACCTTCTTTTGTATAAGAGGCTCATCATCAGAGGGAATGTTCAAGGTTCTGTCAGTCTTCTTCCCCTTATTTCTAGTAAAAATACCAATTTTGCCTTTGGTTTTCTTCCCTATAACCTTCTCAAGATCCTCCTTAGAATCCATCTCCATCTCATAATCCACCTCCTTACCCTTGCTTTTCTTAGCAAATGAGCTCTTGTATTAGAGGTTTTTCCTCTTCTTGTCGACCATCTCCTCATCTTCATCCTTTGTTTCTTCTTCATAACCCTCATCTTGATCACTCCCCTCGAAATCACATTCTAAGGTTTTTTAACTAATATAGGGCTTCTCCACTTTTTTGGCTTTAAGAAGATTCGTGATTAGCACCATCAAGCCCTCATGGAAAGCATAATCCCCCTCACGGTCGTTTTGAATAGCAAGAATCATATTATCCAATGACTGCCTTAGGTAGAAAGGGAAATTAATTCTAACCCTATAGCTAAAATGATTCACTAGTATACAATGATGCCCAAAGATCTTGTTAAAATGGTCATCAAGAGTTAGGTATTCAATAACAATAAACATCACAAACCTCTAAGGTCTAGAAATGGAGTGAGGAATAAAATAGGAATTACCAATTTTCACCAACCTATTTCTCTCCTTGGTTGTCTCTGCAAACTCATCAATAGCATGATCAGACAACTTCCTATCCCTATAAATTAAAATTAATCCCATCCAAATTGATACCAGTGGCTTTAGCTTTAATGTTCTCCTTGACTTCTATTCTCTGGTTTCCTAGCAAAATGCTTCCATTCTTCCATGTCTTGATAAATTGATGGGTTATGAAATGATTATTGCCCTTTAACTTCTCCATGAAGCCCATAAATTTCCCCTATTCTAAAATATCCCAAATTTCAATCTTCTACTTCCATTCCTTGCAACTTATGGGTTCAACCCTCTTTCTCTTACCACCCATCTAGAAACTGCAACAAATCCTCGCAGTCTTAGTAATCTCAAACAAAATGGAAATCTTAGTATCAAAATACCAGCTTCTATTTCTTTTCTTCCACATTTCCCACAAGAGAATAGAGGGGGAGATCTTCCATAGTTTACTATATATTTTAGAGTTTACAAAGTTAGGCCAACTATTTAGACGACCACCAAGGTTTTATGGAAAGGATAATGCCCAATTTAATTTCTAACAAAGCCAATACCAACATTTCCTTGTGAATGGACATTGATTAATAAATATTTTGTTGTCTCTAAATTCTCTTTACACAAAATACATCTTGAGGGACCCTCAAAGTCCATCTTAATGAATCTATCCACTATCAATATTCTCTTATGTATCGCAACACATATAAATATACCAGCCTTAGGCAGACATGTTGGATCCCAATAGAGTTGAAAGGGGGTGTTTATCTTTTCCCATCTTTGAGAATTAATTAAAAGGTGAGAATTAATTAAAAGGTCATAACCTTTATTTACGTTGTACTACCCATCCTTTGACATACCCCAGATTAGTTAATTTTTTTAATTTTATGGTTAGTCTTCCTTTGACTATGAAGTTTTGTGAAAACCTCTTTTTCTTTTATTGATAGACTAGTTCCTTCTACTGATTTACGTGTCAAAATCTTCTCAAAATAAGGCTTCCTCCTCTTTCCATATGTCCCAAGTAAGATAATCACTAATGATGGAGTGACATTATAACATGAAGTTTTATGTTTTAGAACTTTTTGGAGGGTTCCTTGTTCTAAATAGAGAAGTCAGAATGCGTCATTCAAATACTTTTGATACATAACTTTTTTCCATTTGCTATCTTTCTCCCAGTACATTCACTAGACTAGTTTGGCTCCCAAAGCTTCATTTTGCCAATTGAATTTTTTGATTCCTAATTGTCCTATTTGTTTGGGTTTGCATATATTTTCCCATTTGATCAGGGCTAATTTCTTCTTATCATCTACCTCTTTCTAGAAAAAGTTTTTGAGTTTGTGTTCTAATTTCTTATTAAGTCCTTTAGGCAAGGGGAGGCATGACATTTGATATATAGGTATGGGTGATAGCACATGATTAATTTTTGATGTTTTACTTGCCTTAGTAAGTCATTTCTCTTTCCAATTGTCTATGTATTTATCAACTCATTCTAAGATGGGATCCCATGTTTTGGAGCTTCTTGCTTTCTTTTCTAGATGGATTCCTAGATACTTGCAAGGAAATGAGCCTCTCCTAAATTCTATAATACTGCATATATCATTTTCCATTTTTGGAGACATATTTAGGAAAAGGATTTTTATTTTTCAATGTTAACCTTTTGCCCTAATGCTTCCATATATGCTTATATAATTTGTTTAAAATTTTGTTCTTCTTCTATTGTGTTTTCTCCAAGAAAGATTGTATCATCTGCAAATTTTTGGTGTGTGACATTCGAGATATTTTCAGCCACAGTTATACCTTTGACTTTTCCTTCTTGTTGATCTTTTTTTATTGGTCTCCCAAATGCTTTGGACATGATGATAAATAGATAGGGTGAAATCAGATCTCCTTGTCTGATTCCCATAGATATCATGAAGAAATCTTCAAGTGGTCCATTAATGGGGAGAGATATTTTGGTTTTTTTTATACAAGTAAAGATAATATTTATCCATTGATGTGAGAAACCAAATGCTTCTAGGGTTTAACAGTAGAATTTTCAAACCACCATATTATATGCTTTTTGGATATCTGATTTCAGAAGCATGCATGCATCTTTGTTTTTTTGAGTTGAATGGATAGTAGTTTGATGGATGATGATGATTCCATTTAAAATAGATCTAATAGGGACAAAACTAGTCTTCTCTTCTAATTTGAGTTTAAGGAGAATATTTTTAAGTCTAAAGGCTAATGCTTTTGATAAAATTTTGTATATTGTGTTTCACAATACTATTGGTCAAAAATCTATAGGTTCATCATGATTCATTTTTTTGGGAATAAGTGTTAAAAAGGTATGATTAATCTCAGTCAATAATGATCCTACATTTCTAGAGGTTCTATTTCCTTCCATAGATCCACCCTGAGGATTTCCCAACACTTTTGAAAGAAGAGGTCTTGGAAACCATATGGACCTAGTAATTTTTTTGAATTAAGACTAAATAGAGATTTTTTGATTTTCTCTAAAGAGAGAGGTTTATTTAATATTTTATTCTCCTCAATTGTAATTAGTTTATGGATTTCATTTAACATTTTCTTTTGTATGATTTGATTAGAGCTATCAAAATTGTTTAGGATATTCTTATATTAATCCACAAAGACCTCCGCATTTAGTGGGATCTTCTTCTAGGTCTCCTTCATTGATTCTGATTTTAGTAATTCTATTAATATTCCTATTGTTGATAGTACTATTATGAAACAACTTTGTATTCTGGTCCCCCTCAGCTAGCCAATATCTCTTTCAATTTTTGTTTCCAAAACATTTTCTCTTTTGCTAGTATATTTTCATGTTTTGCTAATAACTCCTTTTCTTTATTGTATTTTTCATCATCTATTCCTTTTTTTTATTATTTCTTCGTTAAGTTTCTTTAGTTCTTCTTCATGTTTTATTTTTTTGAAAATATTATTGAAGTTGGATTCATTCCATGTTAGCATAGTGTCTTTAAGCACTTTTAGTTTGGAGACAAAGCAGTACATCTTGGTGTTGGAAATGATTGAAATGATCATAAGTAAAGTTGTTGGAATAATATATGGAACTGGTAAAGAATGTCCTCAATCATTGTTTTGTCATTGATGTTAAACTTGCTACTTGCAGGAATGACAATTGCTTTAGTGATCCAAATACTATCAATTAGTTGATTGTCAAGGAGGAGACAATCAATAAGATGTAACCAGAACACCTAGAGAAAGGTTGAAGTTATGATGTTGTAATGAAGTACAAGGATCAGCTAAGCCATTGATAAAAAAGTTTATTTGATGACATACTATAAGATACAAAGAATGGGCACACTAGAACATATCAAAGATTTAAGGCTTTAGCTAAGTCTTTTGTAAAGCTCACCTAAGTTCATTAGAGAGAAGGAGCTGAGCAAGCTAGTAAGAGCCGAGCAAATTCCTAGTTAATGCCGAGTAAACTTCAGATGCTGAGCAGAACCAAGTGCCGAGCAAAACCAAGTGCCGAGCAGAACCAAGTGCCGAGCAGAATCAAGTGCCAAGCAGAACCAAGTGCTGAGCAAAACCAAGTGCCGAGCAAAACCAAGTGCCGAGCAAAATCAAGTGCCAAGTAGAACCAAGTGTCGAGCAAGTATAGGTGCCAAGTAACATAGAGGTGCCGAGCACCAGTAACTCAATAATGCCGAGTTGTTGCATTATTTTGGAAATCGAAGATTCACCAGATCTAAGCCGACAAGGTTGTTATCTAGAAGTTTGTAAATTAAAAAGGAAGATAAGAATGATGAGCTGGTGGCACAGAGCACCATGTAGAACATTTTTAAGGATATAATTGGTGAAATTTCTAGAAGAGAACAAGATATGGGGTAGATACATTGTATCCTACCTAATCCATTTTGAAACCCTAAAATTGGAGAGGGAGAATTGAGCGGCAAAGGCAAATCAGATCTCTATTTAAGAACACATAAGTTAATGAAAAAGAGAGAGAGAGAGAGAGGTGGTCAAGCATAAAAGAATGAAGTACTGAAGAAAGTGCTAAGGGAGAAGACATCACAAGAATTCTGTTTGGATAGACGACCACAAGGATGATTGCATTGGAAGAATGAGTAAGAAGACTCAAAGAGATGAAGCTTGAGAGGAAGACAAGCAGATAGAGCTGAAGTGATTGAAGCCAAGCATAAGGATTGAACTGAGAGTGTGATCTGAAATCTGCAAATTATGTTGTAAGTTATATCAGATCAAAAGACCATTATCATGAATTTCTAGCAATTGTAACAGTAAGTCTAAATCCTGTAGACTTAGGTTGGTTTAATAGCCATAAGATAAATCCATTAACAGGGTAACATTCCAAGAAAATGTTCTAAAGACCTTTAATCAGGCCCATTCTTAACAGTTTGGTGAAATCCTCTAACAAGGTCACATTTAACAGTGTGTTGTAAGCCTTTAACAGGGCACGCCTTTAATAGGGCATCACTTCAGAAGAGTGAGAATCAAGTAGCATGTTACTAGTGGTTTTTCCCAAATTGGGTTTCCACGTAAATCATTGTGTCATGTTTTATCTTTCCATGTTGATTTACTATAACTTGCTTATATGATTGATTTAAGTTTGGATGGGTGAAAAGTGTATGGATTTGTTAAAGGTAGTAAAAAGGTATTAATAGGGCATTTGGACCTTGAATAACTGATTCACCCCCCCTCTCAGTTATTCTAAAGATTTCTAACAATTGGTATCAAAGCTTGACTGCTGATTCAGTTTAAAGGGACTACAAGCAAAAAAGATCAAAATGCCAAAAAGAGAAGTTCCCAAGCTCAACAAAGACAACTTTGTTGCATGACAAAGTTTGATGAAGTTAAATCTTGGATCTATAGGAGATTATGCCCAAAATTCAATTGTCACTGAACATGTAGATCCAACAGGTGCTCCTACTGCAGAAGACATGAAAAACAAGCAAGAGCACAATCAGACAATGTTGGAAATTGCCTCTGCACTCAGCTATGCTAAATTCGATGATATCAAAGGATGTGACACTGCATTCAAAATGTGGAAAGCCCTATTAGACATCTATGGAGGAGATCGGAATGTACAAAGAGCAAAAAGAGAAAGTCTCAGAGGAAAGTTTGATGACATGAAAATGGAAGAAAATGAGAATCCTGCTCAGTATGGTGCAAGAATAAAGGAAGTGGTAAGTGCAATAAGATGCTTGAGTGGTCAACTGGATGAAGATACTGTTAATAGTAAGTTCTTAAGAACCTTGCTCCCTATCTATGCTATTAGAGTATCAGTAATACAAGAGCTAAGATGTATACCAGGAAACAATCTAAGTTTTGAAGGTATAATAGGTAGACTCACTGCATTTGAGTTATCTAACTTTGATAACTCCAGACCTGAAAATGTTGAATCTGCTTTTAAGGCCAAGCTATCACTGAAAGATGCTGAACAGGTGAAATCAAAGAAAGGAAGAAAAATGAAATATGTATCCAGTAACAGCAGCACTGATGAGGAAGATGTGGAACAATTGGAAGCATTGCTCGCTAGAAGATTTCACAGGGGCAAAGGAAAATTCAAAGGTAAGATGCCTATCATTTGTTTCAATTGCAATGAAGTAGGTCATATTGCTGCAAGGTGTCCACAGAAAAAGGATTCCAAGGAAGGCAACAAATACAAGTACAGAAGAGATGATGATAAGAGAGATTACAAAGAAAAAGGTAAGAAGTGCTATATTGTTGAAGAAAATTCTGATGACAATGATGATGAAGTTGTTTATGTAGCCATGAAGGACCGATCTGATGAAGAAGATCCCACAACACTGGTAACATGTATAAACAAGAATGACAGATGGATCATAGACAATGGATGCTCACATCACATGACAGGAGACAAAAGTAAGTTTGTTAACTTTACTCAATATGATGGAAATAGTGTTAGATTTGGTAATGATGCTCCATGTCAAATCAAAGGAAAAGGTTTCATTAAGCTCACAGAACAAATTTCATGTGACAATGCATACTATGTTGAAGGATTAAACTACAATTTACTGAGTGTCTCACAGTTAGGCAATATAGGTTGCAAAGTGGAATTTGGAAACAAAATTGCAAAAATCTATGATACTGATGGTAAAATGATAGGAAAAGGAGATCAAACAAAGAGTAATTTGTTTTACCTTGATATGGATAATGTTTATTGCCTATTTGCAAAATTTGATGATGAATGGTTATGGCATAGAAGATTATGTCATGTCAACTTTGACAATCTAGTCAACATCAGTCAAATGAAGAAAGTCAGAGGTTTACCAAAATTGAAGAAGCCTGATAATATTATGTGCAAACAATGTCAGCTAGGAAAAATGACAAAGTCAAGTTTCAAAAGCAAAAACTATACATCTAAAGAGATACTTGAGTTAGTTAACACTGACTTATGTGGTCCAATGGAAATACAAAGCTATAAAGGAGATAAATACATAATGCTATTTGTTGATGATTATTCCAGGATGATGATTGTTATGTTTTTAAAACAAAGATTTGAAGCCTTTAAAATGTTTAAGTGGTATGTGGCTAGAGTTGAAAAGGAAACTGGAAAAAGCTTGAAATGCCTAAGATCAGATAGAGGTGGTGAATTTACATCAAATGAATTCGAGATATTCTGTAATGATAAAGGAATCAAAAGGAAAACGTCAGCCCCTAGAACTCGACCACAGAATGGAATTACTGAGAGAAGAAATAGATCTGTGATTGACTGTGCCAGAACATTAATGATGGAAAAGATTGTTGCTCTAAAATACTGGAGAGAAGCGGTAAGTGTAGTTGTTCATACACTGAACCGAGTACAAGTCAAGAAAGGTACAAATACAAAACATTTTGAATTATGGTATGGTTACTCAACCAATGTAAAACATTTCAAAGTGTTTGGTTGTAAATGCTTTATCCTTAAAGATGCTAGAAATGGAAAATTTGATGCAAAAAGTGATGAAGGTATATTTCTTGGTTACTCCACTAGAAGTAAGGCATATAAGTGTTTGAATATTAACACTAACAAAATTGTGGAAAGTGCAAATGTAAATTTTGATGAGCACATAGAAGTCCAAGTTGAAGTACCAAAGAAAATGGAAGAGTACAGAACCTTTGTGTATTCTTATGAAGGAATGATTGTTAATGAGGATGATGTCAATCAAATTGAAACTCAACAACAAACTTCAGTCTCAGCTGAGTCTCAACCAGTGAATGTCGAGTTGCATTCAAAAGCCGAGTTGCAGAATGAAGGAAATGGACAATCTGACTTTGAAGATAGTACACATAATGAAGAACAACCTGACAATGAAGTGCATAGTGATTCTGAATCTGAAAGATCAAATATGGAAATAAGGACAGAACCAAGGTTATCCAAATATGTAAAAAGAAATCACCTGCTGAACAGATAATTGGTGACAAAGATGCAAGACCAATGACAAGGAATAGACTAAGACAAGAATCATGTCTGATCAGCAAAATTGAATCCAAGACAGTATATGGTGCATTACAAGATGATGACTGGTATAAAGCTATGGAAGAAGAAATTGATCAAATAAGAAAAAATAAAACCTGGAGTTTGGTTCCCAGACCAACTAACAAGAATGTGATTGGCACTAAATGGGTATTCAGAAATAAACTAGATGAGAATGGTGAGATTACTAGAAACAAAGCTAGACTAGTATGCAAGGGTTATGCTCAATAAGAAGGAATAGACTATGGGGAAACATTTGCTCCTGTTGCTAGAATGGAAGGAGTAAGAACTTTACTTGCATATGCTGCCTACAAAATTTTTAAAGTCTATTAGATGGATGTAAAATCTGCTTTCTTGAATGGTATACTAGAAGAAGAAGTCTACATTGAACAACTAGAAGGATTTTTTGATGAAAACAATAGGGATATGGTGTGTAAGCTACATAAAGCACTCTATGGTTTGAAACAAGCACCTAGAGCATGGTATGAGAGACTTCACATGTATCTAGTGCAAATTGGATTTGAAAGAACTGATGACAACAATAACATGTACATCAAAGCAAAAGAAGGTAAAGACATTATTGTATCTGAAATCTTTGTGGATGACATAGTGTTTGGTGGTAAGGAAGTACTTTGCAAAAGCTTTGCTGACAAAATGAAACATGAATTTGAGATGTCTATGTTTGGAGAAATCAAATTTTTTGTTGGATTTCAAGTACATCAACTAAAACATGGAATATTTGTTACACAATCAAAATACATCAAAGAAATTCTTAAAACGTTTGGATTGAAGGAATCCAAACCAGTCAGCACACCAATGGCAACGGGAAATAAGCTATCCAAAAATGATGAGTGAGCTGAAGTCAATCAAACAATGTACAGATCCATGATTGGAAAGCTACAATATGTTGTACATAGTAGACCAGACATAGCATTAGCAGTTGGAATAGTGGCTAGGTCCTCTGCTAATCTTAAAGAAAATCATCTCATAGCAGTGAAAAGAATAATTTGATATCTTAAAGGAACTGATGACTTTGGTCTATACTACAAAAAGAATGGAAAATTTGAGCTCAGTGCATAAACAAATGCAGACTGGGGAGGTAACATTGATGATAGAAAAAGCACAAGTGGAGGTGCATTATTTCTAGGTAAAAGGCTGGTCACTTGGATTAGCAAGAAACAAACATGTACATCCCAGTCCACTGCAGAATCAGAATATGTGGCAGTTGTACTCAATTGCACAAACATTGTATGGCTCACACATCTATTGGAAGGAATGAAAGAAGAGGTAACAAAACTTGTGATATTATATTGTGATAATACAAGTGCTATAAACATATCCAAAAATCCAGTGATGCATGCAAAAACCAAGCATATTGCAATCAAGTATCATTATGTCAGAGAATTGGTAGAAGACAAACAAGTAAAGTTGGAATACATTCACACAAAAGAATAAACTGCAGATATCTTCACCAAACCATTGCCCAAGGATGCTTATGAATATCTTAAAGGAAAGTTGGGGGTAATACCCCTAACTCAAGCAGTTTAAGGCAACAAGGAAGCTGCCCTGCATCAACAGGAATACATCATTGAAATATTAACAGGTTGATGCAAGGATAACAACAGGAGCAGAAACTCCAAATCAGTCACAAGTATGGTGATAGAGGGAGAAAATCAACAAGAAGTCAAAGCTTATATTTTGCATGATAAAGATGCTACATCTTTGGAATTTATGTCAAAGAGGGAGAAGTATACAGAAAATTGATCAATACAAAGAAAGAAGGAGATATATATGAAAGAGGGAGATATATGAGATCAGTAGTAAAAATGAAGCAAGACAACGTATACAATCTTGGTGGTAACTAAGTTGATTAATTGATCAGTTTGGTTTTCCATCAATGCCAAAGAGGGAGATTGTTGGAAATGATTGAAATGATCATAAGTAAAGTTGTTGGAATAATAAATGGAACTGGTAAAGAATGTCCTCAATCATTGTTTTGTCATTGATGTCAAACTTGCTACTTGCAGGAATGAAAATTGCTTTAGTGATCCAAATACTATCAATTAGTTGATTGTCAAGGAGGAGACAATCAATAAGATGTAACCAGAACACCTAGAGAAAGGTTGAAGTTATGATGTTGTAATGAAGTACAAGGATCAGCTAAGACATTGATGAAAAAGTGTATTTGATGACATACTATAAGATACAAAGAATGGGCACACTAGAACATATCAAAGATTTCAGGCTTTAGCTAAGTCTTTTGTAAAGCTCAACTAAGTTCATTAGAGAGAAGGAGTCGAGCAAGCTAGTAAGAGCCGAGCAAATTCCTAGTTAATGCCGAGTAAACTTCAGATGCCGAGCAGAACCAAGTGCCGAGCAAAACCAAGTGCCGAGCAGAACCAAGTGCCGAGCAGAATCAAGTGCTGAGCAGAACCAAGTGCCGAGCAAAACCAAGTGCTGAGCAAAACCAAGTGCCGAGCAGAATCAAGTGCTGAGGAGAACGAAGTGCCAAGCAGGTATAGGTGCCGAGTAACACAGAGGTGCCAAGCACCAGTAACCCAATAATGTCGAGTTGTTGCATTATTTTGGAAATCGAAGATTCGCTAGATCTAAGCCGACAAGGTTGTTATCTAGAAATTTGTAAATTAAAAAGGAATATAAGAATGATGAGTTGGTGGCATAGAACACCATGTAGAATGTTTTTAAGGATATAATTGGTGAAGTTTCTAGAAGAGAACAAGATATGGGGTAGATACATTGTATCCTACCTAATCCATTTTGAAACCCTTAAATTGGAAAGGGAGAATTGAGCGGCAAAGGAAAATCAGATCTCTATTTAAGAAGGCATAAGTTAATGAAAGAGAGAGAGAGAGAGAGAGAGAGAGAGAGAGAGAGAGAGAGAGAGAGAGAGAGAGAGAGAGAGAGAGAGAGAGAGAGAGAGAGGTGGTCAAGCATAAAAGAATGAAGTACTGAAGAAAGTGCTAAGAGAGAAGACAACACAAGAATTCTGTTTGGATAGACGACCACAAGGATGATTGCATTGGCATAATGAGTAAGAAGACTCAAGGAGATAAAGCTTGAGAGGAAGACAAGTAGACAAAGCTAAAGTGATTGAAGCCAAGCATAAGGATTGAACTGAGAGTGTGATCTGAAATCTGCAAAGTATGTTGTAAGTTATATCAGATCAAAAGACCATTATCATGACTTTCTAGTAATTGTAATAGTAAGTCTAAATCCTATCGACTTAGGTTGGTTTAATAGCCATAAGATAAATCTTTTAACAAAGTGACATTCCAAGAGAATGTTCTAATGACCTTTAACCAGGCCCATTCTTAACAGTTTGGTGAAATCCTCTAACAAGGTCACATTTAACAGTGTGTTGTAAGCCTTTAACAGGGTATCACTTCAGAAGAGTGAGAATCAAGTAGCATGTTACTGGTAGTTTTTCCCAAATTGGGTTTCCACGTAAATCATTGTGTCATGTTTTATCTTTGCATGTTGATTTATTATAACTTGCTTATATGATTGATTTAAGTTTGGATGGATGAAAAGTGTATGGATTTATTAAAGGTAGTAAAAAGGTATTAATAGGGAATTTGGACCTTGAATAACTGATTCACCCCCCCTCTTAGTTATTCTAAAGAATTCTAACACTTGGATCCTGGAAAGGTACTCTCTTGCCACCATAGTCTGATATTGTTCATAAAATTGTTGTCCAAAAACTATATTTTTTCACATTTGAATGGATTTTGGGTTTCTTCAAATTCTATTCTAACTGGATAGTGATATAAACCAACATTTGGCAAAATAGTTGAATGAAATGCTAGATTTATAGTACTTAAACCCCCTTTAAATATAAATCTATCTAATCTTTCTGTGATATGATAGAAGCTTAGCCTTTTTTTGTTCCATTCAAATACTCCATTGCTAGATGGAATGTCCATTAGATTGTTTCTTTCGAACCATTCTCTATAATTTGTTACTACATGTGTTACTTTTTGGGATCCACCATACTTTTCTTCCAGGTTAACGATTGTCATAAATTCTCCACCCATGAGGAAATTATCCCTGTGACTAACTTCCATAAATGTAATAATATCATTCTAGATTTCTCTTATATGTAGTTAGTATGGGTTCATATACATTAATGAGTATAAATTGGATGTTATATCTAAGACTTTCAACTCTACCCATCCCCCCCAATCCAATTATTATTTAAGACTATTTTGACCAAATCTATTTTTCAAGGAATCCAAATGATACTAATGCCTCTTGATGCTTTGTTTGATTCTACTAATTCTTTCTTCTAGTTGCCCATTTTTTTTCTTATTTGATTCCTTCTTCTTTATTTAGTTGTCTTGTGACTTAATATTATCTTTGAATAAAAAAGAGTTAAAGTGTGCTTTAGTAGGCTCTTCTTCCTAAGGGCATTTAGTCCCCTATAATTCCATGTTGTTATCCTCATTTTCATGTGGGAAGGTACTTCCCCTTCCCTACATTCAATATTTCTCTAATCTTTTTTTGATTATTTTCCTACACTATGGCAAATCTTAGTTCTATAAGTGTATTTATTCCTCACTTCATATTTTTCTTGCTACATCTTGGGGCCTTTAGTCCATCTTGATTGATTGAAAGACCTTAATTGTCAATGTATCTATTGGCATTGTTGATACTAGTTGATGTCATGTCATCCTCTATTGCCACATCTTCTTCTTCCAATTCTTGTATTACCTAATCCCCTATACCCATTCCTTCCATCCCTGTTTCACTACCCTCTTCATTCTCATATTCCATTCTTTTGATCTTTTCATTTTCTCTACACTATTCTATATCATCTAATATCCCAAACTCTTCCCATGATTTGTCTATTCTCTAACTGAATTCTATTTGTTTTTCCTTTTCTCTTACTATTTTTTTATCATCTAGGCTTACTACAATAATACTATTCATAAAGGTTTCCCTTTTTGAAGAATACCCTCACTCTTATCCCTATTTTCCTCATCAAAGTTTTGAACACTATCACTTTTCAAATTGATCATTCTCATTTACTGGAGTTTGCCAAATTTATGTGTTGTCTTTTTAGCTCTTTTTCTAATAGTTGACATTCCCCCAATGCTTAGATAATGTCAGGGGGGATGTTAGTTATCTAAGTTTGGCTTTCTATTTGTTTTGATGGTTTTTTCGACTCTTTCCCAATATGCCCATATGTTGTTTCTAGAGATTCTAAGCCATTCTCTCTTGGATCTCAGTCTTGCTCTTCCCTGGTATCTATCCCCTTATGGTCCTTTTGGATAATATTTTTTGACTTGGTTTCAAATATATATTCATAATCCTTTTCTCTAGTTATTGCATTTCCTTCCTAAAATTCTTATGATTCTCTATCCTCCTTTAATTGTTTTTTTCCATTGTCTTTTGTTGTTGTATACTCATATAATTTCATGTGCTTTGATTCTCTGATTTATATTTCCTATTCAATGCTAAGGGACTCAAATGTGAGAAAGTTTCATCTTGAGGTGACTGAGTTTCCACATTTGCTTCCTAATTAACTAATCTTTTTCCTGATCCTGGTGTGTTTTTCTGTAAAGTTTTTCCTATTATCCCATTTGTTGAACTTATTTCCTTTGATCTAGCACCTCTTCTCTATTTTCTTGTTCATTTTCTTTTTCTATTTTTTGTGCCTAACTAAAATTATTATGGTATTCTATATGATCATGTTCCCCTATGGTTATTTGTTCATAAATATCATTCTAGGTTAATAAAAGTTCATGTTAATCTACTGTAATTCTTTATGTTGGAGTTTAATTCCTATAGGAGGTCATTCTCTTTTTGGCATAGGATGCATTGATGAAATCTAGATATTTTTTGTTGAATATCTTCATACACCCTGTTTCCCTTTCCTTCCTCTCCAAAGTTCTATATTCTTCCCTAGCCTTCCTCTCTATTCTTTTGTTGATGATTTCATAGGAGTTTAATCTTGTCATTTGATTCAAGCTCTCTAAATTCTCCTTCCTTTAGTGACTCTTCATTACCATTCAACTTCCTTTTTTGTTTGAATATGTCGATTGGTGTAAATTCAGTTGAGTGCCTCTTTAAGATTTGTGGTTTTATTGATCTGATGTGGAGTTCTGTTAGAATCTATTTTAATGATTCCATTGATTTTCCCTTCATACCTAGAAAAAGGCCAGGTTATAGATGGATCTATATGTGATTATCTTTATAGTTTTGAATTTCTTTTGACCTACTTTCATGTTAATGAGGAACTTGATATTGCTAGATTTATTGAAGTTTTTATCAATACCTCTGAGATTGCCAAAATATCTTCCTACTTTATCAAGGATTTTTATTTGATTCAGTTCAAGCTGTAGATTTTGACATTTAATCCAAATAGGAGCTAGATGTTTCTCTAACTTTTGTTCATTATAGTTTGGTTCCCAATTTAAGAATTCAAGAGAATAGCCCTTATAAAGATAATGAGAAACTAAAAATAAATTCATTCCTAATGTCTTTGTTTTGGCAATGTAAATAAATCAAACATTAAGAATAGTAGGTGTACTTACCTTTTCCCTACAAAGATGCTTAGTCATCTTACTAGTTTTGGAATCTTCTATTTAGGGCCATTCCAATAAGCATACACTCCTAACTCTTGGAATTCCCACCATCTTCTCTCACTTAACTCATCACTAATAATTTGGATGCCAGTAGCATCAAGAATTGGATGTCTAAAAGAATTGTGGATAATAGTTGGACCTACTATTTGGTTTCTGAATCATTAACACTTCTTGTAAATATTAGAGGATTTGTATGCAAAGAACCTAAATTGGGTTGCTAGTTGGGTTTTGTGGATGTAGATCTAATCTATTGTGATTAGATATTGTTACCACAAATTTCCAATGAGGTGGAATACAAGCCCCTATACTTCTGGTTAGGGTATTGATATTACCAGGCTCCTAGGTAGGACCGATGGGATTGTGGGCAGAGATAAAAGAGGATGGCTTGGGTTCAATGAGAATATTGTTAGCATCATAAAGTTTTTATTGGAATAGCTTTCTCAAACTAGAGTTCCTAGTAGGTACAACTGATTTAGGTTTGGACAAGATAGAGGCTTCTAAAATTCTTGGTTTGAGTACATATTTAGTGCTAAAAAAATGAGCAACTTCTCTCCTCATTTGAATTTCATCCCAATTTTATAAAATATTGGATGTGCTTTCTTTGTTGTGTCTGGTTCGAGGTTGATCTACAACTATCACTTTCTTCTTATGGTTTTCTATACTTCTTAATCAAATCACTTTCTTTTTTTGTTATATGCCAACTGCAATCCATCTTCAAATCCTTTCATTGTCGAGGCATCATTTGATTGTTTTTGTGAAGGCTTTTCCTTGCCATATACCTCCTTTGCTTCCTATTCCATTTAAGTTTTTTTACCTTTGGTTTCATAAATTTTGGCCAAGGATGCAAAGTCATTATTGCAGGGAATTGAAAACCCTATCTTCCAAATTATCTTTGTCAATTTGTTGGTGATGTTATCCTTAGATTTAGGATTCCTCCTGGATTTGAGATGACTAGGTTCCTTCATTTTGATAGAGTATCTCCATTTAAATATTGCTTTGGTTTTTCTCCTTTTTTCCTAAATATGGGGATTATTCTGACCGATATTAGTTGAGTAATTTCATGTTTTATCGAAATGCTCCAGTTCTCTTTGTTTACATTTTTCAAAGCATAGCTATTCTCCATTTTTATAATATTTTATATTTTTTCATCTTAAATAATTATAAATTTAAAAAATTACATAAAAATATTTTATATATCTAGTATTTGGTTTTTTAAAATTTTATTTATAAATGAATTTTTTTATTTGTAATGATGAGATTATATACTTATGTTTTTTTCTCTTTGTGGAGTCATACTACTTTTTCTCTATTATTTTAATTAAATCTCTCTCACTCACTCACTCATAATTTATTACCACCAAGGAACCCTCAAAACACGTGATATTGCATGGTCTAATATATCCTTTTTTCTATTATAGAAGTATAATTGCATAAACATAACATACATTGAATAAGTAATAGACATACATAAAAATTAAAAATGTTCTACAATCTATCATACACAAACATAAGTCAAAAATACTTCCAAGGGTTTCTTAATAACACTAAAATATTCCACATAAATGAACACACATGTTTCCCACAATGTCTCACTAGAGATCAAACAATGATCTACAAACTGTATGAGGCACAACTAGACCATTGTCCATGATTAACCATTTAGGGGACTAGGTCTATCCACAAACCAAGTAGACAAGTCTAGGTTCATTTTAAATACTACATAAACTATTAGCCAAACTAGTTCATTGCATGACCAAGGAAAAAGTGTAAATATATCATAATTCTCACTAGAACAAAGGAAGACCATATAAGCCATATATTTTCACCTATAACTAGAGAAATACCTCTCTAGAATAAAGTTGAAAAAATTTATTGAACATATGCATATGAACAATAAATGTATACAAAAAAGTAGAGAGTAAATGTAGATAAATACAAGAAATATTTGTAGGGTGGTATACATATGCTCACAAATTCTCATAAAAAAGGAAGTTACAATTTCTAACATTTACTCCAACTTACAACCTAATAATGAAGACCTCCATTTTAAGGAATAATGGATACATGAAATTGAGGCCTAAATAACTTGATATTATTGCTACAAAAAAATGAACTAATCTATTAATACAAGTATCTTATTCATTTCCCTCCATATTAACTAATTATACAAGTGATTGTTCATTGTTATCTTAGTGCACATATTCAATCCAAAAAGTGAGCATCCTTAACATTGGGTCTCTCTTTCCTTCACATTCACACATGTTAAATCTCTAAAGTCTCATATATGGGTAACACATCCTTTCTAAACCTTACCATGGTGATATGAAGAATTTTGATCTTGGGTTGGTCCTCTGATGAGTTGACTAGTGAGTTACCACCCTGTTAGACTATTTCAATACCATGTTTTGTAACAACTTTTTTTAGTGATTCATTATAGGGTGGGAACTCTACTAGGTGAGATAATCACCCCTTTTTATTTTTATTTAGTGATCTTTATCTCTCTCTCTTTTTAATTTGGTAGTTAGCAAAGTCTCAAACCCATGGGGGCTTGATTCTTTCTCTCCTAGATCTTAATAAGAATGTCTTATGTCTTGTACTCTATATTATCAACAGTTTTGATTGAGTCCGTCCTCTTGCTAAATTAGGGGCTAAATGTACACTCTTAAATTGGAACCACTCCAGTTCAGTGAAGTTTTAGCACCTATTTATTGTGAGATTGTCATGTTCTCTCTCTCTTACATTTTCCCTTCTTTGTCCTTTCTCCTAGGTGGAATTGGGATAAAACTTAATAGATCCTCTTTAAAGCTCCTCTTTTCATGGTGTTAAGCTTGAGATAGGATTTATTTCCCCTATTTCCTCCCTCTTGCTCCACATTTCCACTTGGAATTTTCTCTCGGCACTGACATAGGGTTTCTCCATAATTTGAGCATGATTTCTAGATTTTTGAGACCTATTTTGGGGCCCCCAGATTATCCCCGAGATTTGTGCACCTAGCCATATGGGGTGCATTGTACCACTAATGCATCAAGGGCGCATTGTGCCCTAGATAGAGCCCTATTTGTGCCCTTGTTCTCTGGGTTCCATATTTCAAATTGTTGCCTTGCATTTTATCACCATAAAATGTAGGTAACAATACAAACTTTTTTCAACTTGGTTTTACATTTCTCTAAGATAAGCTCATTATTCAATTGGCTATAATTGATTAATAAATCAACCCCAATTTGTATAATGAATCATTTTACTAAAGGCTTTTGTCAAGTCTTTTTATTTTTTCATTTTATTAAGATTATGCTTGATTTATGAAGCCTTCGATGTCCTTTTTTGCATTTTTGAGTGTGTGTGTTTAACTGCTTTCGCTCTTTTGATTTTGTCCAAATCCATGATTTTTATATTGAAAAAATTTAAACAACATCCAAGAAAACTTGTCAATTTGAAAACCAACCAACCCTCAATACTATACAAAATTGGAGGGAGGAGTTAAGCCAACTATAGGATTGTATATAATGTTTCTAATATGAGCATCCAAAACCGTATATGATATTTAAAAAAATTACTCAATATACAATACTTGCACTACATAACTGTAATTCATGATATTCATGTTTTGGGTAATCAGTATCATTAATATGTGTTGAAGTGGATCCAACACATGTACTTGTCTCCATATTAGCATCTAGATGACATTTCTCCAAGAGATTGCTAAGCTCCTAAATTTTTGCTTGTGTAAGGAAACTTTGGTATCTCTCAATGTACTATGTAGCTTTAACTTCATCTTTGTAAATCAATAGCATCACATCATGCATTGACTTCATGAATTTGGACTTTGTAATCTCCAAGCAAAAGGAAATCTGTGACATGATGTAAAAATGTGTGAGTTTAAGGTTAAACTCAGTAGGGGACCTTCTCACATTTTGAAATATCTTCTTGTTCCTTTCCTTCCAAAGAAATAATAGTACTTCACCAGTAAGAGCAAACCAAAATATGTTAAGAGATAAGTCAAAATATCTCACATAACTAGCCAAAATTTCACACCAAGAAAAACCATTGTTGTTTTTCCAATTGATAGGATAACTAAAGAAAATAGCCCAAACTTTAGATGCATAAATACACTCAAAGAAAATATGTTCAAAGCTCTTAGGTCAATTACATAGATTACAGGTCATAGACTCAACATTAATGGATGACAAAACAAACACAATAGAAAGCTTCTTAATCAACAAAAGCCATCTAAAAAGAATAACCTTAGGCTCACATGGACCCTTCCAAAAAAATCAAATAAAAAAATTCCAATTTGAGAAAGGGCAGTCAAGACCCCAACAATTAACTATATGCTATAATATAGATTGATCAGCTTTAAACATATCATAATTTTTTTTAATAGAGGTGTTGTCAATACTAGTGCCATCATTCCATTTTACATTTCTAATAAAAGTATTGCTATCCATGAACTTTCCACCTTTCTCTTGCATAAAACTTTGGTCAGAAGAGTATATGTCTTCCTTTGAGAATTGGGGATGTCAAACTTCCTAGAGATCGCATCCCATGACCCAATCCTGTTATTAACCATTAAGTCACTGATCAAAGAAATACCTTTCTCATTCCATTTTTTAGTTGAACAACTCTGAGTAAGAGCAAGAGGCTTATCGTTCAAATACAGTACCCACCATATTGATATGTCAATAACAATGTAATTAGGATGGCCCCCAGTGGCATTCCTACAAGAGATAAGCTCCCTCACCTATGACCATGCAGACTGTAGGGAGGTGAATACTTTAGATCCAAACACATTCATCTTAAAGTCTCCCATAATAAGATCCAAAAATGGAATGTTGGCCCAATGCTTGCCTTTTTTAATAATAGACCTTTCAACATTGTTTCTCACAAGAACCTTCCAAGGTTCATTCCCCCAAAATGCTCTGAAGATCCACTTGGCTACAAGAGAAATACCTTGAATTCAAATATCTTTAATTCTCAATCCCCCCAACCATTTGGGTATGTAGTACCATTCCCACTTAACACAGTGTCTCTTCTTGGACCCCAAGCCATCCAACCATAGGAAGTCTCTACAAATTTTTTCAAGCATCCCAAACGGAGCTTTAGTAAACAACCAAGCTGAAGCAAAAAATATATAATGAGAAGAAAGAACCTTCTATACAACCTGAACTCTCCTAGCCAATGAAAGAGAATGATTCTGCCATCTAATATGCTTTCTATTAATCTTGTTGAACAACCACTCCCACATGTTAGCAAATGAAGGATCCAGGGATAAAGGAATACCCAAATACCTAGTAATAGTTTTAGGTCTAGTCCAATTCCAAACCATGTTTGACAACCAGTTAGGAGGTACATCCTTTCATCCTATAGCATATGACTTATGGGGAGCCACTTTGGCTCTAGAAATAGAGCAAAAAAAATAAGTTTGTTAAGAGCCATAGAAAAGTTATCTTTAGAAAGTTCCTAAAAAAGAGCAGTGTCATTTGCAAATTGAGCATTGATCAATTCATCTACATTAGGGAGGGTGATGCCCTTAACAAGATGCCCTAAAGAAGCATCCCTTAGAATGTAATACAAAGCATCAATGGCTATCACAAATAAGGAGGGTACAATAGGACATCCTTGCCCGATAGATCTCTGAAGAATAATAGGTTTTGAAAAATCTCCATTTATCTCTATAACTGTGGATGAATCCTTAAATAGAATTTTAATCCATTTGAAAAAATAATAGGGAAAGCCAAAAGCTTTCAACATTCCAATAATAAAAGGCCACTCTACCCTATCATAAGCCTTCTCAAAATCAAGGAGGATCATAGCCACATCCTGACTACTAACCTTAGCCCAATTCATAGCTTCCCAGCTAGTGATAAGATTATCCAATATATATCTTCCTTTCATAAAACTAGTTTGAGTGATTGAAACAATGTTCTTAGTAATATATGTAATCCTCCTTGCCAGCAACTTAGCAATAATTCTATAAGAAAATTAAGCAAGGTGATGGGTCTCCAATTCTTGACTAAGGATCTATCCATGGCTTTAGAAAGCAATTTAATGATTCCTCTATACACATTACTACCCAGAGAACCATTATCAAAAGCATCATTATAGAATAACAGAAGCTCTTCCCCAATCCAATCTAGATTATCCTTATATAATTCAATAGGCAATCCATCCATTCCTAGAGATTTTTCATTAGCCATAGCTTTGATAACCTCTTGAATCTATTCTAGAGAAATTTTCCTACTCAACTTATCACTTTCACTATCAGATACCTTCTTAGGGATCATCTTCAAACATTCTCCCAATTGCTTATGTTGATCTTGATCAAATTCCAAAGAGAATAATTCAAAATAAAAAACTATGAAATATTTCCTTAATAACCTTTGGATCATTAGTTTTACCACCCTCAATCTGAATATTCTCAATCTTTTCTACCTTATGTTTAGCCCTAATAATGTTTTAAAATAAAATTGGACCCTATATCACCATCTCTAAGCCAATTCATTCTTGCCCGAATCATTTTCCCTTGGATCTTATATCTATGAAGAAATCCTATTTGATGCTTGATGAAAACCAAATTCTTTAGCAGCACTGGGTCGGCTAGACAATTTTGAAGAGTAAATTCAACTTCATTAAGTTTGAATTGAAGATCATTCTTTTCTTCATTTTTATCTTTGGCTATTTTTTCCCAATAATTTGGTAAAACAAATTCCAAGATTACACTAGATGGCACCACTATTTAACTGGTCTTACAGACTGATTACATAATTTGGATAAAAAAGTCACCATTCTAATAGCCTCTTTATTATTAGGGTCTTTCAGCAAAGAGGTATTTAACTTAAAACTTCTACCTTTGTTACTCATTCTATTAATAGTATCAACCTTATTTATTAGCATCCTTGCAAAAATAGGAGAATGATCTGACATTACAGTAGGAAGCATAGTAATAGGAGAATGACCCTCTTTAGTCTAGAAGGAAAAAGAAGAAGAATCACAATAAATCCTATCCAATCTACAATATACTCTATTCTGCCCCCCTTGATTATTGCACCAAGTGAACCAAATGTCATTAAAGTTCTCCCTATTATTCTTGAATGGATCAATCAAATTAAAACAACTTTTGAATTTACACCAAAAATATTGCTCATTGCCTTTCCATTGATGTTTTAGACTTCCTTGTTTATCACATCCAACTTCCACCATGTTAAAATCTCTTACAAATATCCAAGATGCTTTCGACAGGTTAGAAGAACACCAATCCCATAACACAACTCTATCCCTATAAACATTTGGGGTGTAAATGTTACATACCCCAATTATATCCTCCTCATATTTAAATGTCACCCAAAGTGTCCTTTGACATCTTGAGCATCCATGTTGCAGGATGGATCCAGCCTAATTAGGCCCAATTAACATGGCCACTCCACCTTTTCCTTTCTCATGCTCAGAATAAAACCCAATAACTTTATCACATAAAAATTTATTAATATAAAATGCTTGAAAACTGAAAGCTTTAATTTCTTGTAGACATACAATATCTTTATCTTTTAACTTATTACACCACTTCCTAACAATATATTTCCTATCAGTCATTTCCAGACCTCTAACATTCTAGCTATGAATGTTTAACATCATGAAGGGGGTTGAATAGGAGGAGTCTTTAGAGCCTTCTAGAGCCTATTAAAACAATTTAAGATGGCATTCTTACCACCAGAGCTACCCAAAATTGACCTTTTCTCATATGTTTTCCTTTTCCTTTTAACAACCTCAGTGAATTGCCCCCTCCCCCCCCCTCGACTCTACATCTAGAATTTTTTGAATCGCAAGTGAGGGAGAACTGATCTCTTTAGGGATACCAACCTTACTATTAATAACCTTTACCTTCAATTTAATGGATCTGATAGCAAGTTGTTGAGCATTCAATCTGGTAGGGATCTCACTAATACTAGCCTCATTCACCTCTGGGGTTAAAACAGTTTAGGCCATGGGATGAACTTCACCAGGAATATAACCAGATTGTATAGATGGAATCACCTCAAATTTTTTATCATATAAAGGATTATCTAAAGTGACAAACCCACCACATTCCAAAGAGTCAGCTTTAGAAGAGCCTTTTGATGGCATGGATTGGTTAGGCATATCGTTATCTAATTTTTCCTTTGGAGTAGATGGTAAACCATCCTTGTCTGATACTTCAAAAATATTAACCTTCTTCTAGATTGTTTCTTTGGTATTATCAACATTCACCTTAGCTTTCTCAAAATTCATATTACAAGTCAGACAGTTTTTCTTAATATGATCATTAAGTTTACAATGAAAACATGCATGCAAATTGCCTAACAAAGAAACTTCCCAAGAGAATTTATCTTCTAAATTTAAGAAGATAATATCATGAAAAATCACATTTGGGTCCAGGGCCTCAAGAATACACATTTTTAAATATGGAAGAGTAACCCTAGACAATTCAATCTGCAAAACTGACCGAAGGAGTTTCAAAATATGAGAAACCAATGGCCAAAATTCAGCTTGGAGATTCTTAATTTCCACCCAATTCAATGTGGATCTTTTTATAAATTCATCAAAATTACCATTAGATGACCATGGATATGCTCTAAATAAAGAATGACCAACATTCCAAAAACCCTTTTTAAATATTCTTTCCTACATATTATGGGATTTTAAAAAGATATGAAGAGCCCTTTTTGAATCATTTTGCAAAAGTTAACATGTAAACCAATTTTTTACCCCACATAGCATTTAACCAATCATCAAGAAATTTACACAAAGGAAAAGCATTAGCATCTATAAAACCAAAGAATATGGCAATATTTCTTAACCTAATCTGCTCTACTCTAATAGCTTTAACCATATCTTCGTTGGGAGATAAGGTTAGGGTTTTCAAACCGTCAAAAGGGCTCCTACCATCTTCATGTTCATGAATGGCTCCTCCACCATCTTTTTCATCCCGTCTATCTCCATGGGTTGCAGTCCTCCCAATTCTATTTGAACACTCAGAAACTATAATCCTTTCAAATCTTCTCTCAAAACAAGTCATCTCAGGACAAACTGGCATTAAAATATCCATAAGAACTACCTTATATGAAGGATTTTCACACTTATTCTCAGAGCCACCATTTCCCATGATACCTTCACTAAAACCATCCTTTCCATCTACCAAAGATCTCTGGTTTATCATTGTTTGAAATATTTTCATTCCTCAAACTTTCATCATTATCACACATAGGTTCACCTGGCAGCTCACTTGTCATGGCCATATCATTATCTTCCATGAGCCCCCGTCACATACACAAGCCAACATTATAATTGAATAGCCAACTCAAACTAGCAAAAAGAAAATCTAAAACCACACATGATTGCAAGCAAGGTCACACAGAAACAAAAACATAGGTCAAAGGTATACAAGACCAAATATTCATGAAAAACCACAATAAAAAAAGGACAGTAGAAGATTTCATGCAAGGGTGCAAGCCAACAATGTCGCACGAATCTGATCCCAAATTCTTGCTTTTAATTTTCCCTTTGATTCAATATATCTTAGTGCTCAATCAAACTTGGAAATCAAAAGATATCACCATTTAGGTGCCCAAAAGGTTGACTCTTTAGATAAAATTGCATATTTAAATATTATGTTATATTTTAATGTTTACATTCACTTTTTGAAAAACATAACATAAATTGAATTTATGTTCTTGTTAACTATTTTCTTACGTATGAAAAATATTCTAAAGTTTTCTTAATTTCATTTCCTATGTGAAAATAGCTTCAGATTGAATTCAAACATCATTGGTTGTTAAGCATAATAGGTTATGGAATTGCATTGTTTCATGTTGATTTGAATTATTGAATGGATTTGAAAATTCTTTCAAAGTATTTTACAAGGCTCAAAGTTTGCTAAAACATAAGAAGGAATACATGTACAAAAGATATTTAATTTCATTGAAGGAAAGTACATAGTGTTCATTCCACACAAGTCGTGGTAACTATCTAAAAACAAACAAGTTTTGATTAAAACTTTAAAATTTATTGAATACATTCTCAATAAAGTTCAAAACTATATAGGAGCAATGAACACCAATCATTTAGCAAGAACAAAAAACATTGAAAGAGATCAATGATTCTGTCATTACCTTGTATGGAGGCAACCATGTATAATTTGATGGAGTCCTTGGGTTCCCACATCCTTGTTGCCACCTGTAAAGAAGAGGAAAAAATGATGTTAGTCACATGAAATGACTAAGCTTGGGAAACAAAGGACATAATAATCAATGTTATCTATTCTCTTTTAAAAAAAGCAGCATACATCCACCATATGCATAAAGGAAAGAAGGAGAAATAAAAATCATTTTATGTTAATGTTGTTTGCTTCATGTGTAGATTCATGTATGAAGACCAAGTAGGTTGTTGATGGGACACACATACATACAAGTGTGAAACTTCTGATTGAAGTCATGTAGAGGCAAAGATTGATTAAGGAGGTTGTAGAGAGGACATACATACATCATAGGTATGAGACCTTCCAACTGAATTAATGGAGTTGTAGAAGACTGGTTGTTGAAGGATCATGACAATTTGTCATGAAACCTTTCGACTCAATTGAAATTGCTACAGGAAGTTTGTATTGCTATAGAAAGTTTATATTTCTATAGGAATATTTCTACATGAACTTATCATATTCATATATGCATTACAGGTTGCTATACGAAGATATTGTCTTAGCATAACGCTATAGGCGGAGCCAAGGTTGAAGGTTTAATAACATGAAGAGGTGCTACAATACTATAGTCATAAGTATTGCAAGAACAGATAAATGCATCTAAAACTATAAATGTCATTGAAAGCTATGGTGAATATTTCAAACAGACTAAGGAAACATTATAGCTAAGGTATACTAAAGCAGGTGAAAATAGTACCAATGAGAAACTGAGATATGCAATCAATAAATATTGATCAATTACATTGGCATTTAATAGTGGGCAGCTATAGGACTATGTCTATGGAAACAAAAAGGTATATAACAAATTCATTCCAAGTAATGCAATCAATGACATTTATAGCAAGAATGGTGCATTCATAAGAAACTAATTCAAATAATGAAGAAATTCAAACATAATGATCAACACTTACATATTGTAGTAAAAGGAAGTAAAATGTGATAAATGAAGATTACTTTGAGTAGAATTATTTTCATTTAAGAGGTATGTGTTCATAGTTCATGATAGTCAAATGATATCATAGTGGTAAAACTAATATAATATGTAATAATCATTTTGTAACAACAGACTGAATGTCCTTTAATAAAGCTACATTGGTATAAAGATACAACCAATAATCTTAATCACATATATTGAAGGAAATAAATGAGCACCACGTTATCCAAGCAACATAAAATGGAGCTGAAATAATAAATGGACTCACAATTACAATAGAGAAAGAAAATACGCTATTATATTCAAAATTCAAAATAGTGATCTTGTGTTTGAGTTTTCAAGAAAATGAGGACACATCTAAAAGAACACTACCTGGGTTATGTCCATAATGGGGGCATTTAGGGTCTATTGCAAAAAGAATCCCTAGAAAAAATGAGCAAATAGATATAGATGTGATTTTCTAAGAATGACATATTTTTTTATTTATCCAATCTAGCTAAAAATATGCTCCAAGAATTTAGTAAAGAAAAGAAACCACTTGGAGCAAAAAGGCATGAGAATCCAAATGATATCTGTTACTATTCATGTGTATCTCACAGAAGGAAAAACCTATAGAAAGAGTCAAGAAATTAAACCAAATATCATCCATAAGGATTTTTGAATAAGTGAAATAGTAAATCATAGCTATCAGAGTGAGTTTCAAATTTACCAGCTTAGAAAATGCACAGTAACACCTAGTTGCGACTACCATAAGAACTCTCGAGTCATGAAATTGCAAGAAAATATCTAGTAGAGGCTAAGAAAAATATTCAAATTCCCAAGATCCAAGCAATACATTAGATGCAATGACTTCATAATGGCATCCAAAACAAAAAAATCTTCATTGTAGTAGACTCGACAAGCCAGTCAAGAAAAGTAGAGGTCTCTATAATGGTGGCTAGGGTTTCTTCAAACCCTCTTTCCTATCCTTTCTTCATGCCTCGACATAATGAAATAACAAAAAATATATTTATTTTTTCCTTTTGTAAATTAGACTTCATTTCATAATGTTTCAAGTCTCCCACATATTTTTGAGAGAAGTTTATGTTTATAAAACATAATAATATATAACTCATTTATATTAAGTTTTTGATAAGAAAAATAGTTTTTACAAGGATTCTGAAACCCAAGAGTTAAAACACATCATAAGGCTGATAATAAGCAGTTAGAGCCCAGCCAGTAAAAGAAGGCCAACCAAAGGGCCAATTCAACAGACATACAAAAAGCCAAAATCTGATAATAAGCAGTTAAAGCCCAGCCAGAAAATGAAGGCCAACCTAAAGGCCAGTACAATAGACTAACAAACCAACTAGACAAAAAAAAACTACAAAAATCTTACAGTCCAAAAGACAAGAAAAGAAAAACCATTATTATTCCTCTATATTTCTCTCTAGCTCTTGCATCGTTTCCGCTACTTCATAGGCTTTGTTAATCTCCTCAGCCATTTGTTCCTACTTCTTCTGACTATCTTGCTCCATGCTACTAAAGGTAATGTCAATAGTCACTTCCTCTTCCATCCTGGCTCTTTCTCTATCTTTTTCCTCATTTTCATCCAGAAGGCCCCTTGTTTTCAGCATTCTAGTAAGGGACGAGATATTATCATTGATAGAAGTCAAAATGCTAAGCATCTAATTTACCAAATTATGGTTGTAATTTTCCAAATTATGGATTCTCTTCTCAACCACACTAAGTTGATCCCCCTGATCATTGAAATTCCCACAATTTGGCATCTTCCTTTTGTGTTCCAGTTGGCCTATTTTTTCTCTGAACTCCTCCAACTCATGGTAAAGCCATTTGATTGACCTAAAATTGTCAATCATGCTATTGCTAGCATTATTAAGCAAATTCATGCCAGTCTCCCTTGCATTATCTATTATGGCCACCATTGTTGGATCAATGAGATCCTCTAACTGGAGTTGATCTTATTTTTCTTCTAAGATTTTTGGGTTCATTGCCTCTCTTACTATACCCATTTAGGAAGTTCTTACATTAAAGTTTCTCTAGGCCATGTGCCTATCCTTAATAACCACCTCTCCTCCCTTTTTCTTCTCCATGACCTATTCCTGAGGATGACTAGGAGAAAGAGGAATGGTAGGAAGCTCTAGCCCAGAATCCACGATCCCCTCTACATCCTTCTCTTTTGACCTCCTCTATTTCTTAGCCACCAGCTCCACTGACTTAGCTTTTGCCTCCTCTTCAACCTCTTCATCAATTTTCATATCATTCCCTTCCTCATTAGACTCTTCATCTACCTAGCCAGATGATTTAGACCCATGTCCTCTAGGGCTCTTCCTGCTCAAGGTTTTTATTGACAAAGGCAACTTCTTATCTACATCCTTGGCCTTTTTCACAGGTGTAATGTTCTCTTCACCCTCTGAACTAATACTTTGGACATCCTTCAAATCAGATGAGAAACTAGAGCTTCCCATATCAATAGAAGCATATGCACCTTGCAGGGGGGGTTTGCTTATGGTCTAAGCCTTGAAATGCTCATAAATTAGAAGTAATAACCCCTCTTGTAGGGCTGGATTTATTGAGGGTTTCTTCTTATGCCCAAAAATACTCTTACACATTGAAGTATATAAATAGAAAGGGAACAAAATCTTGACACCATAGCGAAAGTGATTGAGTAAAACAAAGTGATGTGTTCTTACTCTATCAATTCTAGTGTCCAATAAAATATACCCTATAATGGCTCATAAAACATACCTCCATAGCTTCTTGATAGAATCTTATAGTAAGTTTAACACTTTACCAGTTCATTTCTCTCCTCTGTATTCTTTGCAAATTCTTTCACACCATTCACTAACATCTTCTTGTCCCTATAAAACTTCATCCCCTCTACTAGAATTTCAGTAACCAGAGAAATGATTTCCTCGGTGACCTAAGATGAAACCCCATCCACTTTCACCATTATGTCCTTCCAAGAATCCACCATACTGTTAGTGATTGCAGGGTCAAAACCATGAAGTTTTGTAATGTAGTTGGCTATACCACCCTTCTCTAGCTTTTCCTAGACTTTTGTCCTTTGCTTCCATTTTTTTGCTTCACCAAAAGGTTCCTTCCTATTTATTTCCCCCACCATCTCTAAGTTTTCAATGCTCACAACTCTCATAAACCCCAACTTTTGATAACCCTTCTCCAACCTTTGAAAACCTTGATGACCACTCTCTAATAATCGCCAAAATGTCTTTCTTCACCCCCAAAATGGTAAAGAAAGAGAAAGAAATTGACCCAAGAAATGTGCCAATGTGACACTGATAACCTCATCTAACTATGTTTTCCGTAAATGTCATTATTATAATTACTTAAACCCCAACTCTCACTAAATACCATTATAACAGTTAGATATCCACTGTACCTCCCTGAATTTTGTCTAGCTCAATTAGGCTTTTTGCCTCTTCCGGGATATTTCTGTTGGAATTACAAATCATCCCCTTTTCTTGCCTAACTATTTTGTTGGCAAACCAGTCCACCATAGAATTTTCTGTTGGAGTTGAGGAAAGCCAACTCTGAAGACACCAAGATCACCTGCATGCAAAACCTATCAAAGAGAAGCCATAGAAGGGGAGGAGCATGGAGCACGGGCAAAACCCTAAATGGACATGAGAGACACCATGAATGCAAACACAAGAAGAAATGTATTTACAATAAGAAATGATGTGATGATTTTATTTGATAAAAATACAATGAGAGAGAGCCCGAATATAAAGAGCTCATGGAAGCTTGTAGAACAAGCTGGAAGGAGGTAGAAGATAAGATTGACAACTCAGCACATATCCACAAAAAGTGGAATATGCTAAAAAGGAGCAAACTCCCGAGTTGTCAACAACTAACCACTACATGCATTAAATACAAAAGTATTAAATAAATGCATGACCTAAGTAAGCTTAAGCAATAGAATAAATAATTAGATATTAATTATTTACTCTAACACCCCCCCTTAAGTGCAACTTAGGGAAATGCCATAAGCTCACAAAACAAAGATGAAATGCATAATGGGTCCCGACGACGAGGCCATTTTAGGTACCCAAGTACAATGCAAGAAAATGCAACCTCTGTAAGCAGGGAAAGAGAGAAAACCACATGGGAAAAACCCTCCCCCAAAAAGAGGTAAGAACCCAGTGAAGAGTTGAAGAAGTCTCTAACTAGGGAAATTGTCCCCTAAAACAGGAACAAAGAGTGATCATGAAGAAGCAGCATCACTGAAGCATGAAAAAGTCGCAAATCTACCAAACTGCTGATCTGAAAAAACCTCCATGGAAGAAGAAGGCACGAACTAAGCATGTCTATATGGTAGATGATCCATCTCACCGAAATGCATAGGTAGCCAGCCACTGCAATCGCCTTGTACATAGGATCAACCACTGAATACATAGTTCACACTATTGAACCATCGAACCACAGATGCATTAGAACAACAACATACCCCCCCCTTAATGCAGATGGGGTGTGATGACAAGCAACTGAGAAGGTGGGCCAAAATCTCCTACAAACGAACCAAGAACGAGGAGAGAGGGAAAGAGGTACAGACACCGATAAAGACACGGTCTAACTGACTCTGTATGGGCTAATGTCGTGGAAGGGACACTCACTTGACAAAGGGAGAATGCCTAAAACAGCAAACAATAATCCCCCCATGGTGCTTTATGAAAATAGTGCAAGTACACCTGACTCAAAACAACGTTCATGACTCCTAGAATGCAAAAGTGACACTTTATCTCAGTGTGATACAAAGAAGTGCTTCAAAATGATAGCTACAATGATCAAAATGGAAAAAGATCTGTGACAAAAGAAATTACAGCCGAAAATAAAGCAAACCATGCCAGGAAAACGATCTTCGGGCCTAAAACAGTCAAAATATCCACGATAGAGCAAAAACGTCAAAACTATGATAGAAAGATCAAAGGCCAAAAATGAAAAAAAAAGGACTACATTTTTGAAAATTACACAGAACCAGCTTTCTAGAAATATAAAGTTTTCAAAAAACAGGCATGGGACGCAAAAGATATGCATGCCGAAGTCAAAAATAGGACTTCGGACTTCAACAGAAAAAATAGGCAATAAAAATGCATCAAAACCAAAAAAATACCTACACTAAAGTCTTCGTCTCGGAACCAGCTTTCTGGTGCTTTTTTCGGATCGGAAAAATACTTCCGTATGCAAAAGTTATGGCCAAAAAACCACAAGTAGGTCCAAAAGCAAATCAGGAGAGGTGCATGCAAGGTGCTGATGCAGGATGACGTCATCAATCCGAGCCATTAAATTTGACGGCCTCTGGCCCGTCGCAATAAAAAAAGAGTGCCAGGTGGCATGCCATGTGCCAGCCACGTGGCAAAAGTGCTGACATTGCAGGGTCCACGTGGCAATGTGCCACGTGGCACCCCTGCCACGTGTCTCGCGCGAACTTGGCTGACAGATCCTCCACGTGTCAGTTGCAGAGGTGGCGGGGCGGACAGGTTGACACCTGTCGAGCGGAGCAGATCAGCGGAGGTGGAGCAAATGGTGGAGATCGGCGGGCAGAGGTGGCCGCAGGGTGGCGCCGCTGCGGTGGGCGGTGCAGGGGCGGCCGGCCGGCGATGGCCGGGTCGGGGCTGCCCAGCGGCGGCTCAGCCGGATGTGGTGGCCGGCGAGCGGTGTGCGAGTGGCCGCCCGGCGACGCGCTGGCGATGGCCCGTTTTAATAATTTTTTTTGATTTTTTTTGACTCTGCGTTCGTACGATCCGTACGACAGACCCTGGAGGCTTCAAAAATTCCCCAAAATTGCCCTGTGTCCGAAATCAAAAAGTTTTATATGATTTCTGACTGTAAACGGCCTTCCGGATCCATTGGTGATATCCGTTTGGGTTGAAAGTGCTCCAAAAATTTGCTGATCCCTTGATTTGAAGAAAAATTGCACAAACAAACTAGGGTTTGTGACTCCAAATCACGGCTTCAAAATTTCTTCAACGAAGCAGCAGCAGGAAGGCTCTGATACCATGTTGGAGTTGAGGAAAGCCAACTCCGAAGACGCCAAGATCACCTGCATGCGAAACTTGTCAAAGAGAAGCCATAGAAGGGGAGGAGCATGGAGCACGGGCAAAACCCTAAACCGACATGAGAGACACCATGAATGCAAACACAAGAAGAAATGTATTTACAATAAGAAATGATGTGATGATTTTATTTGATAAAAATACAATGAGAGAGAGCCCGAATATAAAGAGCTCATGGAAGCTTGTAGAACAAGCTGGAAGGAGGTAGAAGATAAGATTGACAACTCAGCACATATCCACAAAAAGTGGAATATGCTAAAAAGGAGCAAAATCTCGAGTTGTCAACAACTAACCACTACATGCATTAAATACAAAAGTATTAAATAAATGCATGACCTAAGTAAGCTTAAGCAATAGAATAAATAATTAGATATTAATTATTTACTCTAACATTTTCTTCCCTGTATTCATGGGTGATGTGGACACTTTCAAAATTATCAAGAAGGGAGGGGATCTTATCAATAATATTAGCTATTGACCATGATGGTTGAGTGACCCCTTTAATACACCTTATGTTGTTATATGAATCCCCCTCCAACCACAACTTTTTTAACTCCCATGTCCAAAGCTAATTTCATCGTGTGGCATGTAGTACTAGCTTCTGCATAATGGTTTGTATGATATCCCAATGGATAGGAAAAAGTTGTCTCCCCTCCACCATAGCTATTTCTAATGATACCTCCACAACCCGAAGGTCCAGGGTTTCCTTTGGCTGCACCATCAAAATTTTCTTTATACCATCCCTCCGAAGGGAGCAACCATTTCACCTCCTATCTTTTAGTCCTCATGTCCTTGTCTTTCTCCTTCTGACCACCACTTTCAAAATCTCCCCTCTTTCTTACTTGATAATTTTCGTTCAATCCTCTATATATCTTGTCTGTTAGAACGCAAGCAGGTTCCTCTCTTTCTCTGAAGATTCGATTTTTTCTTTCCTTTTATACTCCCTAACATAAATGAGGCAAAGTCTAGGTACTTAGATCCTATAAATCTATTCCTTTAAACATACTATTCCATTGGCAAAATAAATCCAATACGTTGTCTGGCTTGCACCAACTTACCCCAAGATTCTTAGTTAAGTTATTCCAAACCTCCCTAAAATAATGGATAAACAAATGATTTGTCATTTCCATCTGATTTTTACACAGAATACATCTATTAGGCATATAATGTCCTCTTTTAATTAAATTATCCTGGGTGAGAATTTTTCTTGTAAAGCCAGCTAGAAAAAAATATTGATCTTTGGGGTAAGACCAGGTATCCAGGCTTTAGCCCAGGGGGGCTTCTTCATTCAAGCTCCATAGAGAGTTATATCCTGATGCAACTGAGTAACAACCATTTGGATTGTCTCCCTAAATAACCTCATCCCTCTTGTTATTAAGAATCAAAAAGTTCAGCATTATCATCACCAATTTGAGGTCATCTAAAATGAGAGATGGGTCTCTTTAGCCTTGGTCAATTCTATAATCAGAAACCTTCAAACCAAATTGCCTTATAAAAACATTTGACCAGTTTTTGAAGATAGGATTATTTATAATAGGGCCTTGAATCAACCAATTATCATGCCAGAATAGAATATCCTCACCATTACCCACTTCCCACTTAATCTTAGCTTTGGCCAAATCCCTTACCACAAGGATTCCATTCCAAATAATAGACCCATTCAAGATGTCTTCATTATTGAGCAGGAACTAAATAGTAGGTCTTCTAATATACTCATTAACAAAAATATCTCTCCATTCCCCTATGCTACTAAAAATGCACCAAATTTGTTTAGCTAGTAGAGCCTTATTAAGATGCTTTAATTTCCTAATTCCCAGGCCCCCAAAGCACTTTGGAAGATAAACATTATCCCAAGCCACAAGGGGATATCTATTTTGACCCTCAAGGCTAGACCAAAGAAAATCTCTCTAGATCTTTTCCATTTTTTAGCAAATTTTATCGGTATCCCAAAAAGACTCAAGGCATACATCAAAAGATTTTGAAGAGTGGATTTTACCAAAATATATTTGCCTACTTGAGTAAGAGAAGTCCTTTTCCACCCCACCAACTTCTTCCTAAACCAATCAAGAATCCCATTCCAGAAAGAATCAGGAGGCTTTGAACCCATAAGGAGACCAAGATAAGTAGAAGGGAGCTTTCCCACTCCACACCCAAGAATTCTTGCTATTTTTCTTTGTCTATCCTCTAGAGTATTAATGAAGAAGATAGAGTTGTTCTCCTGATTAATAAGTTGTCCTAATCCTCTAATATACAAATTCAAAATATCCTTCATCACTTTAGCCTCCTTAACAGATTCCTTCCCTCCCATAATCGTATCATCCACAAACTGTTGATGGGAAATTGAAGTACTCCTTGAAGACAGTTTGATCCCTTTAAGATCCCTTTTTGTTTTTTCCTCTCAGTTAACCTTCCAATACATTCAGCCATGATAATGAACAAAATAGGAGAAATAGGACCCCCCTATCTTAACCCTCTCAAAGGTTTAAAAAAATCTAAGGGAGCCCCATTTACCAAGATTGCAAGGGAAGAAGTAGAAATAAGTTGAGATATTAGTTTATAAACTTTCTGATCAAACCTAAAAGCCTAAAGCACCAAACCAAGGAAAGTCCAGTCCACCCGATCATAGGCTTTGGAAAGATCTAGCTTAAGAAGCATACCTTCTCTTTTTCTTGTTTCCATGGAATGAATCACTTCATGAACCATCTGTTATAATTCTTTAGAATAACTGAGAGGGGGGGGGGGGGGTGTGAATAAGTTATTCAAGGTCCAAATGCCATAATAAAACTTTTTCTATTTTCTCTACAAATCCTTAATGGTGCATAACTGAACTTATCATGCATGCAATTTAAATATTGAAACAACTAAGAAAAGTAAACATGCACCACACCATAACACTAAGAATCTGATAACCCAGAAACTCTCCAGGAATAAAAAGGTAAAACTGGGGTGGGAATGATACCCACAAAATAACTATGCAATTGATTTTAACCACTTATGATGGTCTGCCCTGTGAAAATCTTGCCCTGTTAAAGGCTACAACACATTGTTAAATGTGACCTTTTTAGAGGATTTCACCAAATTGTTAGGAATGGGCCTGGTTAAAGAACTTTGGAACATTCGCTTGGAATGTCACCCTGCTAAAGGATTTACAACATGGCTATTAAACCAACCTAAGTCCATAGGTTTTATCTTAACTATTACAATTGCTAGAAAGTAACAACAATAGCTTTGATCTGATTCAACTTACAACATAACTTGCAGATTACATATCACACTTCAGTTCAATCCTTTGCTTGGCTTTTTAATCACTTTAGTTCTGTTAGCTTGTCTTCCTCTCAAGCTTTGTTTCCTTGAGTCTTCTTTACTCATCAAGCCAATGTAATCATATCTGTGGTCATCCAGTGAAACAGAGTATTCTTTGTTCTCTTACTCCTTAGCACTTTTCTTTAGCAGCTCATGATTTCATACTTTCTCACCACCACACTACTGCTTTGTGACCTTATGACTTCTTAAATAGAAATCTAAAATATCTTTCCCGCTCAATTCTCTCTCTCCAATTTTAGGGTTTCAATGGATTAGGTACGATACAATGTATCTACCCCATTTTTCTTCTTCATCTAGAAACCTTCTCTAGCATCCAGTTGTATTTGCTAAAAACCTTTTTACATGGTGTTCTGTGCCACCAGCTCATCACTCTTATCTTCTATTTGGTTTACAAACTTTTAGGTAACAACCTTGTTAGCTCAGATCTAGCAAATCTTTGATTTCAAAATAATGCAGCAACTTGGCATTATTGGTTTACTGATACTTGGCTTGTTCTATGTTACTCGGCACTTGTATCCTACTCGGCATCTATATCTTTACTCGGCACCTATTTCATGCTCGGCACTTGATGTTTACTCGGCACTTGTTTTGTGCTCGGCACTTGATATTTTTACTCGGTACCTGTTTCATGCTTGGTACTTGATGTTTACTCGGCACTTGTTTTCTACTCAGCACTTGATATTTACGGGGCACTTGTTTTCTATTCGGCACTTGATATTTACTCGGCACACTCTAAAAGTGAACTGGCTCAGCTTCAACTAAGAATCTGTTTGGCACTGACTTGCTTGCTTGGCTCTCTCTCTCTAATGAACTTAGTTAGACTTTACAAATGACTTAGCTAAAACCTTACATCTTTGATATGTTTCAATGTGCCCATTCTCTGTGTCTTAGAGTATGTCATCAATACACTTTTTCATCAATGGCTTAGTTGATCCTTGTATTTCATTACAACATCATAACTTCAACCTTTCTCTAGGTACTCTAGTTACATCTTATTGATTGCCTCCTCCTTGTCAATCAACTAATTGATAGTATTTGGATCACTAAAGCAATTGTCATTCCTGCAAGTAGCAAGTTTGACATCAATGACAAAACAATGATTGAGAACATTCTTTACCAGTTCCATTACTTTTTATGTATAATCTCTTCAGTCATTTCCAACAATCTCCCTCGTGATCTTTTTCAATCATTTCCAACACCATCATGATAGAATCCAATATCTACCTTCTAGGGACAAAGGCCATTTGTTGTTGTGATATAATCAAAGGGAGAATTTGAGGGTTCTTGAGGTTAACACCTTTGAGATAATCTTGTAAAAAGAGTTACAAAGACTAATAGGTCTAAATTTATCCAAAGAATCTGCCCTAGGGACTTTAGGAATGAGGACCAAGAAAGTAGAATTGATCTCCTTAAGAATGTTTCTTGCTCCAAAAAATTCCTAGACAACCTTCACCACATCTTCCATAACCACCTCCCAATAAGTTTGAAAAAAGAAAGTTGGAAAACCATCAGGTCCAGGGGATTTGTTAGTAGGCAAAGAGAACAAAGCTTCTTTAACTTCCTGTGCTTTTGGAATCGCCCTCAACATCTTGTTATGATGGGGTTGAATAATCTGTGGGAGACAAGAACAATTTCATTCTGATCCACCTTTGATAGCAAAGGATCCCAGGATAAAAGAGAGGAGAAATAAGAAACAACCTCAGTAGCATTATCATTCTCTCTTGTCAAAAGATCCTACCCCTTTTTTAATCCTGATATTCTATTATTTGCTCTATGCTTAAGAATAGATATATGAAAAAACCTGGTATTCTGATCACCCTCATTAAGCCAATTGATTCAAGATCTTTGCTTCCAAAACTTCTCCTCTTTGCAAGTAAGTAAAAATGGACATCTAAACATTCCTATTCAAATCATTATACCCATCTTGTTGAATGGTGTCTTGGATAGAAGTGAGCTTGACAGATAGCTCCTCTTTGTCCTGAAAGATATGACCAAAGTCAGTATTATTCTAGACTTTAATCATTCGCTTCACATTACTCAACTTCTTAGCTACTCTAAACATAGTTATTCCTTCCACTTCCATTCCCCACCAATAGTATATCCTATGAAATAAATCTCAATAGGAGGTCCACATCTTTTCAAACTGAAAAGGGAAGTTCCTCCTAGGTTCAAGAGAGACAACCAAGAGGGATATAGGGGAGTAATCTGAACCAACTCTTGGGAGCAAGGACAACCTATAAGAGAAAGAATTCAGCTAGTCTAGAGAAATAAGAGCTCTATCCAACTAAATCTAGATACAATCACTTCCAATTCTTTTCTTGGACCAAGTGTAAGTTCCACCTGAAAAATGCACATCCAACAAAGCAAAGCTATTAATGAAATTGGAGAGATCCATCTTGCTTTCCCAATCTAGAGCCAAACTTCCCAATTTCTCCTCATATGTAAGAGGAGTATTGAAGTCCCCCATAATAATACCTTTATTCAAATTACTAGTCTAGACCATATCACAAATCTTAGTCCAATAATTCTTCCTTTCCCTTTTAGAATTAGGAGCATAGACATTCAAAAGGAACCAATTTTCATTGAAGTGTAGATGAATCACTTTACAAAAGAGAATAAATCATCATTAAATAGAGTAGTAAATCTAAACTTTTTATTATTAAAAAGAGTAAGAAAACCTCCTGACGCACCTTTAGAGTCTGTTGCCTCACCTACCATATTTTTGCTAAAGGACATCTTACCCAGAATCTCCTTCTTCATTTTTATCTCTTGAATCATCAAAATATTAGGTCTCTGATCTCTAATCATATTCCTAAAAAATTCTTGCTTATGGACCCCATTAAGGCTCCTTATATTCCAAGAAATTATCTTCATTTCAAATTAGAAGTACATTCCAAAATAGTTCTTTGGCTCCCATCTACCAAACTCCTTTTGGCCTCATCTTGAATGACTTCACTAACAATCCTCCTTCCTACTGAACTTGACCTCCCTCCAACATCCAGTCTACCATGACTTATGGTCTATGCTGGAGAAGCCAAGGAGGGCTCCTAGCTATTTTTCTTTTTGGGTTTTCCTAAATTATCCTTCAAACAGTCATCAGCCCTTCTCATCTTAACTAGAGATAAGGAATTAACCTTCTCAAATCTCTCTTCCAAATTGTAAGAAACAAAGTTGTCTTTCCTAGAAGAAGGAGGACCTCCCTCTACTACCTCTTGGTTCTCCCTCTCTAAACCCCCCTTCATGGCTCAACACTTGCTCCCCCTTACTCTTCAACAAACTATCATACTGTGTCTTGTTCTCCAAAATAGCCACCTTAGTTGGAGAATGCACCTCCTTGACTCTAGGGAAACTAGGGTTTATGAATAGATCATCCACCTTGCTAGGTCCAAGCAAAACCTTATCCTCTACCTTATCCTCTACTCTAATGGGGTCTACCCCTATTTTGACTAAATCTTCCACCTCAATAATCTTTGGTCCAGTCATGACCTTTTCCACTACCTCATCAACCTTTGGGTCATTTTGGACTGATTGGTTTTCTCCTATGGTAGGAATCATCAGGAGCTCCTTTGGAATCTCCTAGGGCTTCTAGCCTTCCTTTATATCCTTTCTTTTCCATATCTTTTTCTCCTTACTAGTTTTAGAAAGAATTGGAATCCTTTCCTTTTCAACTTTAGCCTTAGGGCACTGATTCACCTTATGCTCAGATTTCAAGTAGTGAAAATAGGCAAAAGGAACACTTTCATAATCCAACTTTTGAGTATGTGTCCCAAGTTTTGAGTGAAAGCACACAACTTTTGGCATATCAGCCCCTTCCCTCACACCAATATAGATCCTTGCATATGTTAGTCTCCTTCTAAAAGTTGTTATCGGATCAATAAACAAAAGCTCTCCAAAGGAATTTGCCACCACCACAAAGACATCCTCATTCTAAAACTTTAAAGGAAACTCTAGAAGTCTAACCCAAACAGGTGCTTGCACAAAAAATGAGTCATTCAAATTCAGCTTTGAAGACCACTTCTGGAGCACCAGGGTCGAGCAATCTATGCTCCAAGGCCCTTCACACAAGATGTTTGACAAGTCCTCATTACAAGAGAAATCAAAAGATAGGAAGCCTTTCACCATTGCTATTACAATGACCTATCCTTTAAGATTCCATTTCTCCTGAGTGAAGGATCTTACAATATCTATGTTCACCCTTGGCCTAATAAACTTTCCCACCAGGGTTGAAGCCATTGAAGAAATGTTATGATCTATCAACTCGTTTGGAATAGAAATCGCACAAGAACCCTTTTCCAAGCTAGATAGAATTTTAACCGAAGGAAAGGAAGACTTACCAATAGGCTTAACTCAAAAAAGAGAAGACCATTTTGTGGGAAATACCCCAAACTGATCCAGCTTGGGTGGCGAAATAGGATTCTCTAGATCTCTACTCTTGTCACGTGGGTCCCCAACTTCATTCTCTGTTGCATCTCCATTTTCTACTATCCCCTAACACTCTGTAAACCCCTCCTGCATTCTAGGCTTTTGATTCCCTCCTCCCTAAGGAATCCCACCCAGGACAGGATTCAAATTTTGAAAAGGCGCACTTACCTGTCCTCTTCCCTGTCCTCTCCCGCTCGTCATTCTAATATATAAGCATAACCCACAAATCTTAAGTTACATATTATTGTGTTTAATAAATTATTATTATTATTATTGCATGATTTGAAAATATAATTTTTATTTTAAAAATTTTATTTTATAAGTCAATTATTTAATATTAAATTTAATTCAATTAAATAATAATTAAGGAGTAGTTATATTTTTGGAACTTGAAGTATCTGCCAGTTTGACCTTAGATTTTATTTTCAGCTGAGGTGGATGATTTCAGTCAACTGCATGCTACATTGTTTTTTAGTTAGGGGCCAGTTATAAATGCAATTCAAGTATATTTTACATGGTGTTGAGTAGTTTTGAGCCTTATTTTTCATACATTTTTTCTCATATCCGAGTTAGGGTTTTGAGCTCTATATATTGCATTTTCACCTCTTTATGAGCTCTCTTCTTTCTTGCTTAGATGTTTTTCATATTGCAAATTTTTATATGTATTGTAGGAGCACTTTGTAGTAGAGATTTTTTGAGCATTGATTATACAAATTCATTGGTTCCTTCTCATCAAGTCTTGTGCAATATTGTGGGTTTTCTTTGCTTTTATGTTGTGTTTATCCTTTATTCGAGCTATATTCCTTATTGCATGTTGCAATCTTGATACTTTTAATTAAAGGTCTTTGTTTGTGTCCTTATTCTTTTGCAGAAAATTGGTAAAGCTTGGGTTTTCCTTTCAAAGTAGAAGATCTTGGGTCCTTGCATAGAAACACTTTTGTAATTGTATGCCTCTCTAGGTACTATGAATCATTCATATTCTAGGTAATTCATGTTGATTTAATTAGAGTTTCATACAAATCATTAGTGTATCACCCCATTTAGGATTTAGTATTTATTTTACCATTCATCTTCTGATCCCTTTTCCTGCATTCAAGTTAAGTTTTAGTTGATCACTAATTAGGAACAGACTGGATCCAGAGATTCATCTCTCATTTTAGGACAACCCACCATCTGAGAGAATTTCCATGTTTGAACAGGATAGCTAGATTTTGCATCTCACTATAGGTGCAATCCTGATTGACAACAGTTATGTTTTTAAGTTACTTTATCCCTTAAGTGACTCTAGAGCACTTTATGTTATATTTTCATGTTGAGTGTTTTTAAAATTTTTTACTTAAGTGACTTTATTGACTATATAGTTTAATTTATTTTTTTAGCTACTTTATGTTTTATTTCAAAACATCTATGTTAAATATTACTTTTTGAATAATATTTTTACATAATTTATAAACTATATAGAGTAAATACTATATTTTTACTCAATTAAGTGACATTTCCTCAAAAATCAATTAAATATGTTCTTTGTTGGTCTTTTAAGTTATGCAAACTCAGCTTACATGCCAATTACATGTTTAAATGTAAATGCATTCCTAGAGTGTGATTTGCACTAGAAATACATGTAATGGACTTCATAGAGTACACTTTGCATGAAAAATCTCCTTTACATGCAAATCACTTTACAAGTAATTGCCTCTTGAGAATGTTATTTGCACTAAAACATTATTTTAAGGGCTTAGAAAAATTAAAAGATAAGTATTAAAAGCATGTAATGGTCATCCAAGGGTGTGATTTTCATGGAATTGGCCTTTTACATCTTAAGTGTTACATGAAATACCCTTGGGAGAGTGTGATTTGGACTTTTAAATCATGTAATTGCATCCCAAGTACATGTTTTTTCCTTCCAAGGAAAATATTTCCCAATACATATTACAAGATACATTTTTTTTTTAAAGTAATGGAGGATGGAGAGTGTGAGCTTCATTCTTTATCATGTTATAAGTTTTTAAAATATGCAATAGCACATGGAGAGTGTGGTTTTCATTGTTGGCCAAATACATCCAATTTGATAAATGAGTTTGGGCATGGATAATGTGATTTTCCTTCTCAACCTCCAAATGCATATTTTTAAAACATGTAGAGGCTCCAAGATAGTTGGATTTGGAATTTCAACACACATATTTGCTATTGGAGACCACATTTTTCTTTTCAAGGCCAAAAATGCCCATGCTTGTGCAAGGAAAGGGCACATTTTTGAAGAAAAATGCCTAAATTTATCCATTAAGTTCTTGAGTTTTAATGCATACATATGCATTTGGAGCTCATTATTTTGCATATCGAAGACAAAAAAAAAAAAATTCATTCTGGGGTTTGAAGATCATGTTTTTGGCAGTTGCATACAAAAAAAAATGCCTCTTCATTAACCAAGGAAGATCACATTTGCAAGAATTGAAATAGTCAAAGAGTTGTTTCAAAAATTCAAAACTAAAGATTTGTCTTTCATTTCAACTTCCTTCTCTTTCACATTTGGCTCTTTGATCTCCAAGTAAGTAGACATTTTCAACTTTTCTTGTTTATTCTTGTTTACTTTGCTATTTTATTGCATATTTTGGCTTATCATTGTACACTTGTTCAAAGACATGCAATGTATTTTGTAAATTTCCTTTAAATAAGATAAAAATTCTATTTTCAAATGCTTGGAATTTCCCCAAACTCTGCATTCAAAATTGTATATAGTGTTGATGTTTTGTAGCTTTACTCGGATAAATTACACCAAGATATGAGTGTGTGTGTCTGTGTATATATATATACACATATATATATACATATATATATACATATATATATATACATACATATATATATACATATATATATACATATTTATACACACACATATATACATATTTATATTTATATATACATATATATGTAATATCTTCTTATATATATAAGAAGATATATATATATATACATATGTATATATATACATATGTATATATACATATACATATATATACATATATATATAAATATGTATATATACATATGTATATGTATATATACATATGTATATATATACATATGTATATATATACATATATATATATATGTATATATATACATATACATATGTATATATGTATATATATACATATACATATGTATATATGTATATATATACATATATACATATACATATGTATATGTATATATGTATATGTATATGTATATATATACATATAATATACATATACATATGTATATGTATATATATGTATATGTATACATATACATATACATATGTATATATACATATACATATATACATATGTATATATACATATACATATATACATATATATATATATATATATGTATATATATATATGTATGTATATATGTATATATGTATATATGTATGCATATATAAATATAAATATGTATATATATATATACATATATATGTAATATCTCTTTATATATAATAATTATATATAATATCTCCTTATAATTATATGTAATATCTCCTCTTATATATATATATATAAGGAGATATTACATATAATTATAAGAGTTTAATTAGGGTAATGAACAGACATGTCCCCTGAAGGGACATGTCTATTATGCCACTCTCTTATAAATATAAGGAGAGGATGCAATTGGAAAACACATAACACATATTATGGCAATGTTATTACATTTGTAGAAGATCCTACAAATCTAACATGGTATCAAAGCCAAACTACGAGTGTAATCAAGCAATCAAATACAAGTGAAGTTATTTGTATGCCAAACATTTATACTGTACAAGATGTGCTCATTTGGGAAGAACTTATGTGAATGAGATTTGACTCTTTGTGAAGACTTTTTTTTTTGAGTAAAAGATGATGTCAACAATTACATTGAGTATGTTGATGTGTAGTGTCAGGAGGAATCTTTATTTATGTTGATGATCTTACACTAGACGAGTATGTTGATGCATAGCATTGGGTTTCCAAACATAACATCATTTGATATTCCTTCGTCGTTCATACTATATGATCATCATATGTAATCTAATTACAAGTCGAGTATGTTGATGCATAGCATTGGGTTTCTAAACATAACATCATTTGATATTCCTTCGTCGTTCATACTATATGGTCATCATATGTAATCTAATTACAAGTTTGTGGTTAGTGAAGATTATGTGGTGACTATTCATTTACTTGTCCAAGCATCTAGAATGGTTATTTGTAACTAACAGTCAAGTTTGTTTCCTGCGATGGAATGGGAAGGAGATATAAGTATGATACAGATGATTAAAAAAAGCAGATTGAGTAAGACACAAGCGATGAGACTCTGATCAAGGTTTATGAACAATAATAATTACACTGATTTGAAAAGTATCAGACCTGGCAAAAATTGACATCTGTGGGATTGGGTACGAAGTTAGCAGAGGACATCGATAGATGGCAAGAGGTAACATTTAGGGTAGATCTGATTATCAGAAAGGACACATGAGATTCTACATGATAACTGAGAAAGGCTTCTAGAATTAAATAAGAAATGCATCACTATAAAATCCCCTGCCAAAACCTTCATACAAACTTAGTAGGAATAACTAATGAGTGGGACCCTGTACAGAAATAGAAAAGGTTATAAATAGTCAAACATTCATGGACCATATGCACACTCTACGTTAAAAGAAGACAGAGGTATAAATAATGACATAAACTCTTATGGAATTTGGTAGTATATGTCATCACTATGGAAATTGGAAGGGTCAAGATGTCATCACCTTGTTAAGGAACCTAGCATAGATTAATGTCATAGGGATCACACAAAGAAATTGCAAGGGATTATAAGAAGATAAAGACTCAATTGCAAAATGTCTCAGCATAGGAAGTCGATGCCAAAAATATAATAAATACATCATCTATTGGAAGTTAAATTTGATGGTATTGATTAACAAAACCAAATTCATTACCTTTGATCAATGTAAAGAAAACATGTAATGAAGGTGGTGGGACCAAGCTCTAAGGCTTTTGCCATAAACTTTGAAAGATTTCCAAGATGAATTGATCAAATTGAATTAAGACATCTCAAAGGATGAGTGAATGAAAAGAGAATGGAAAGAAAATTTAATGAAGTGTCAATCCACACCTGTAAAGGAATAATAAATAGGGCAGAATACAGTGTAACAAATGTATAGAACTCATGATTTAAACATGTCACTTACTTGTAATGCTAATGAGGAATAATTATGAGACGCATTGGAGAGGGGGTTTGTGGATGTATGATGTGACAACTTAATTCTTATCACATGGATTATGGGTATTTTTGCAAAATAGAAAAGCCTTCTATGACATCAATATCGAGAACCCGAACTTACTTGAGCACATTGGGAAGATCAAAAAAATTGTAGAATCAAGAACATGGGAGGTAGGAGAAAGAGGTGTGAGCCTGAGAATTGTAAGGAGTGGAAGCAAAATCTAGAGATTTGGGGCATTCTAGATCATGGTAAGATTATGGTCTATTTCAAGAAACTGAAGGGAAGTAACCCATCTATCACCAGGCAGTTTCTCAAAACTTGGAAGAATTTGTATCGTGCTGGTTGGAAATCAAAAAATGGAGGTCATAGAGGAAATCATTGTTAAAGCCATAGGCCTAGACATAGAGGGGATTAACTTCTACAAGGACAAGAAGATGTCTAACAGAGTTGTGGATGAATTTGCAGAGTTAGCTAAGGAGAGAAAAAGGTTGGTAAAAGTGAGTAGTTCCAACTTTTTCCCTAATAGTATTTCTAGACCTTGGAGCATTGTTGTGTTTGCTTTGATAGAGTATATAATCCTAGATGGCTGCTATACCAAGATTTATGGCCACCATTTTATGTTGGTTAATCACTTTAGGCACGGGGTTAAGATTAACTTTCCATTTTATCTTAGGAATTCTCTAAAGAGTACCATTTTAACCCTTTAGAATGACCCATATGGGGATCATGCTTGTCATGAAGGTCTGATGGTTTTAATTATGAGTTTGTTAAAATCAAAGAAAGTGGATAGACCTTATTTGAGTAAAAAGACTTTTGGTTATGAAACTGATGGAAGTGACTCGGATGAGGCCTATGATGGGAAAAGTGAGGAGGAAGAAGTAGAGCCGATGGAGAAAAAGAGAAAGAATCTAACCCCTAGGGCCTCATCCTCAAAGAATAGGAAAAGAAATGATAGAGATTATGAGATAGAGACTGACACTAATGAGGAGAGTGCGAAGGAAAAAGGGAAGAAAAGTAAGGGAAAAAATATTGTCAAGGGGACAATAGGTAACAAAATAAGCACTAGAAATAAAAAGAAGAAAACTGAGAGAGGCATGAAAAACTCTTTGGATAATGATCCCTTGACTCAAAAGAATGAGAAGGACATGAGAGGTAAGAATAATATGTCTCATGGGGATGTTGAGGATAAAGATAATTATGATGCTAATGAAGAGAAATATAATTTGAATCTAGAAGAGGATAATCAGAATTAGAGTTTTGTCCCAAATAACCATGGGTATATGAAGGGTGTTTTTGGCAACCCTGGTGCAATGAGGAGGGACATTAACAGTATGAAGGAGCAAATATAGAATCTCAAAAGGGAAATTGATCAACTTAGAAAAACCAATAGGGTTGAGAGGACCTTAGGCCAGCATTTGGATAGGCTCATGGATCTAATTGGGACTGCTAAAGATGTTACTAATATAATGAAGAGAGTCCCCCTCTTGAAGGTAAAACTAGAGTTGTTGATCAAATGGTGAAGGACATGCACAAAAAGATTGATCTTTTGGACTATAGAGTTGAGGGTACTAAGAATGTTTTGAAGAAGATTGTTGATCAGAGTTGCTCCATTTTGAAGGGTATTGTTGATAATATCAAGGTTTTGTTGGATAAGCTAGAGTAGGGAAGAAAGAACCAGGCCATAAAGGAAATAAAGGAGGATCATGGTCCTAGCAAACGCACAAGGGAAAATTTGAAGAAGACTGAGGTCATGGATTATAAAGAGATCGATAAGTTGAGGGCTTCTGTTGTAAACATGAACATTCTAGCTAATCAGGTTGTTGCCATGCTGAAGACCTTATAGATGTCTCGTTGCTATCTTTTTGTTATTTTTCTACTATCTTTATCTTCTACCTATTGTTTTCGGGATTAATTTTATGACTCATTTTATCTTTTTGGTGCAGAGGCATAGTTTCTCTTAGTCTTTTCTCATTTCGATGTAAAAGGTTTTGGGTCCTTTCAAAACCTATTTTTATTTAATCAAAACATCTCAATTGCTTGTCCACAATTCATGTGCCACGTAAACGAGAAGGGGATATGCCTTCAAGGTAAGCAAAGGTAAGGGTCATTACAAATATTGCATATATTATTGTTATAAGTTTTTTTAAGATAGTAAATGAATCAATCCACCTGATTAAAGGTAAATTGGTAATATATTATATTTTTTATATTCTAATTCCCTTGCACTATCAATATTTTAATGATAGGCAGTTAAAATATGAAAAAGATAATTACATTTGATATTAAAATATGTATATATATAGACTTAGAAGATTGAATATCTATATATATGCATATATGTTCTAAGTATGTATTTAAGTTAGATCTTTATCTTTATTACTCTAAAATGAGCATTATGTTAGTCTCTCTTATTTAATTCATTACGTACTATAAGAGCTCTGTGCCTTGATATTTTTCTTTGAGAATGTTATTGTAGTAAGAAGGAGATTGAGATTCAGAGGGAGTCTGTCATTTCATTAGTGCCAACCTTGAAAGAGAGGGAGTAGATAAAGGATATGATCTCGTCAACCTACAGTGATTTTGATCATATTGATTCAGAGGGAGTAAACCATGTTGAGATGGATTCTCCAGTGATCAATAGATTTTAGTAGTCAAGAGGACTATGATTTATGAATATGTCTCGTGACTATGTAATTTTAATTGGCCTATCCCCTATGTACATAATGAGGAAGTGATGACTTCCAAATGATGTCACTTGTATTTACAGAAGTTATTGTAAGGCAACGATATTACAATAGCTTATATCATGAGATTAAATAAATTGAGTATATGGTGAATGTCTTGCATCTCAATATTTTGAAAGGCCATTACTCAAAGAGGATTTGGTGAATATCATTGATATTATGGGAGGCCAATACTCTTGATATCAAATTTGATATCAAAACCTTTTGAGTAATTGGTGAATATCATTGATATTCTAGGAGGCCAATACTCTTGATATTAGATATGATATTAAAACCTTTTGAGTACTTGGTGAATATCATCAATATTTTGGGACACCGATACTCATGATTTTAGATGTAATATAAAAAAATTTGAGTACTTAGTGGATATCGAATGTCGATATTCTAGGAGACCAAGACTTGTGATATCAAACCTTATTTGAGTATTTGGTGAATAAGATGTGTTGATATGCTAGAAGACCAATACTCTAGAATCTAGGTATCAAATGATATCAAATTGTTGAATATCTTCTAATCAAAGATATTCTTATATTGCATTGATGTATTATATTCTCATGTGTTTATCATCCCTAGCTAAGAGGGATTTTTGATGTTTTGTTCTTCACTCAGATAGATCACACCAAGATATATATATAAATATAAGGAGAGGCTACAATTGGAAAACACATACCACATATTATGGCAGTGCTATTATATTTGCAGTAGATCCTGCAAATCTAACATATAGGAGAGATACTTGATATTTTTTGTGTTCAAGTCAATAGCCAAAGGTATTTTTTTAATTTTCTATGCAATTTTTCTTGTTGTTTGATTGTTTGTTTGGTTTCCTTTTTTGGAAGAAAATTGAAGAATTTTTCCCAAGAATGCAAGTGCATATTGCATTTATTTACATTTCACCTTTTCATGCGAGTACATATTACATCCATTCACTTTTCACCAACATATGTCATTTCATTTTACATCCATTCTCCAATATATGTCATTGCATCAATTCCCACTTACATGTAATTCCATCCTCCAAATCCAATTACATGTTTACATCAAGTAATAATTACATGAAAATCAATTTACATGTAATTACATCTAGAGAACCTAATTTTGGTAAA